>JZKD02S2308900.1:140829-186298 GCA_000966675.3 Picea glauca | reverse complement strand
AAGGTGAAATGTGGATGAAAGAACTCCAAGCTTATTCACACAAGTGAGGGGTGAATAGCTTATGAAATGCAGCTTACAAAGTGTGTTGCCAAAGAAGGAGTCTATAGCAATCTCAACAGCATAACAGTATGAAGAATTCCTTGAAGAAATGATGGTCATTCATGGCTTTTTATAGACAAGCTTTGAGCTATTATGCAACCCCTTTTGAATGTGAAAAGAGGCCCTTTAGGGCACCATTAGGTCTTTGACCAGCCTCCCCACGCAGATTGAGCTCGGATTTGATGTCAAATCGACTTGGGAGCTGATCCAATAGTGGTTGGGAGGCCGACCAGTTTCATAAATGCGCCGTTTGGTAGGCGCGCGGGTTTTTCACCCCACAGCCGCGCTTATGCGCCCGATATACGATGATGTTGCGCGCATGCGCGCGTTCTCAGTGGGTGCAATGCGCTTTTTAATTTTTTACCCATTTTTGTATAGTTTTGGATCTTTTGCTGTACTGTGGAACTGATCCTTGTGCCATGAATGACTGTTTTTCTGTGCTGATGATGCGGATTTCTTCTCGCCCTGTGCGGACGAAATTTCAGTGATAACACTAACTAAAACTAATTATTAAGACAAACTAAACTTATCTAACTATTCTATAAATACAATCTACTAACTACTACAATACTAACTCTATCTAATTAACTATATAACTACTAATTGAAATATAACTTATTCACAAAATATACAATATCTACAATTTACAGATTTAAATAAAACCTAAAAAACTCATTTATGTTCTGCCCTGATGACAGAAAAAGATATTTTTTGTTGATTTTATGATTTATGAACAAGAAATAAAACAAAACTAACTAAACTAAACAACTAATATACTAATTCTAACTAAAAATCTAACTAAACATATATCTAACTAAACTACTAATAAATATACTAAACAACTTAATAAGAATAAATCACAAACTGACCTGGAGAAACGCTCCAGGTTTGTCCTGTGTATGATAACTGTCTTAGCTGATCGGAGGGAGTAAACCCGCACCGAATTATTCCGGAGCCTCTCGTAAATGATAGCTACAGTGCTCTTCAAGTGTGATTACAGGACAAAGAAGACATAAAAATAACAACAATCTTATAATTTATAAATCTCTACAGCTAGATAAACCTGTATGCAAAGATCTATACATAATAGTTCAATTGATGAAGAAGAGAAATCTGCCATTCATTAACTGAACAAAGTAATTGTTGTATTTTTAAATGTTGAAAGAAATCAGACATGGATCATATTAATTAAATCACATCATTCTGCAAAATACTATGATAGCAAAAGTAGTCTATAATCAATTTCTAATGACATGCATAAACTTGAAACAAAAAATTGATATTATGAAAGCGAAAGCTGTAGCAGAACATCAACTTCTATCTCAATTTGTATTAGGAATCCATAGCCTGGTTCTCCCACAAGTGAGGATGATCCTTATTACAAAAAATAATAAGTATTTATATGTTTTCCACAGGGTAAAACCTCCCTGTAGAAGTTATCAAAACTGTTTACATAAATCTGGGTAGATATCCCCAGTTTAACTAAACTAGGAACCCACAATAAAACCAAAATACACAAATATTTCCCTAGCCTGTCCAACATATCCCATGAAATTTGAATTTACCTGAAAAGGGTAAAAAATGGACAAGTTAGAAGGGTCCTTTATTAATAAAATAATAAAAATCTAATTCTATAGACTTAGCTACAGAATCTTGCGATTCTCTAGCTGGTCTAAATAAGACACATAATCAACATTAAAATCAATTGAAAATCTTTTAAAGAATTAAATTCAATTAAGATCCAATAACTATTTGAAAACAAATCATTGAAGTTGAAATTGTTATACCATTAGAAATCAAATAGAATCAAAATCAATCAAATGATCATAGAGATACGCGTACTATGTTTCTTTTGTTACCACAAAATTGAACGAACAGAATAATAATCAACAGTTGTGAAATCGTTTGATATCAATTTGAAACTGATATAGTCAAAACAAATTGTAGGCAATTGTTATGTTGCCTTATCAACAAGAGATACGATGGAATCCAAGCAAGATCATTTACAAATCGTTGTAACTGTATTGACAAAGCAAATGATTCATACCACGAGTGGATCGACTCAAGCTGGTGCAAAAATTCATTCAAAATCATAACAGGGTCAATTAATTGGTAACAGAATTCATAAGAATTATCCAATCATTTGTTATTACAAATTGAGCAAACAAGATCAATTGACCTTGATCAAAATCATTCCATTCAAACGAATTATAACCGAATTTGATAGAGATAACAAAGTCAATCAATTCGTTTTGCAAATTTAAAATCAAACAGAGAAGCAACTATAATCCGAATCCAACTCATAAACAATCTTGCCATCTCAAGATATGGGATAATCCAATCAAAATAAAAGCGAATCGAATAGTTAAGGTTTTAACATAGTTATTACGAATCAAAACCATTCCACGATTCGGGCGCATTTGCACAGGCTTAAATGAGAGCATTGTTTTCATATGAAACATAGTATTTCTTTCCAAATTGAAACCGAACAGAGTTGTATTCCTGTTCTTAGAAGATTACATGACACAAGATATTACAAGATCGTAACAACCAAACTCATTGAAATCGTTTTGCCAATCACAGCATATGAACCATAACGAAATCAAATCCAAACATGATCGTATTCTAAATTGAGCATGAAAAACTCTTTGTTCGGAGTAGATACAAAACGAACTGAATTGAAAGCAAACCATCAATTTCGTTAACTCAATCAGACAAACTAACAAATCAAATCCAAACGAAGACCGTTCAAATCCAATAAAAATCTATGAGAAAATCGTATATCAAATCGAAATTTCATTTATTTTTAGTAAAACGAAACAATGTACAGGATGAACACTGAATGACAGAGCTATTTTTTATGAGAGACAAAGCTATTTGAAAACAGTATTCAAATCATTATATCAGCCTTGATTATTCACACAACTAGAACAATTTCGAAATTCATACCTGTATGGCCAGCAGATGGCTTGGTCACGACAATTTGGAGTTGATAACGGCTGTGGTCGATTCAACATTCTTGAAAAGGATGGAGCCTATTGTCTTCTGCTTCTTATCAGTCGCTTGGAGTTGGTCTCTTTGGCTGGTCAACATTCCAACTTGACTTTCCAGCGATTGAATTTTCGATTGGAGTAGGGGAACATCGATGTAGTATCATTCCAACCATAAATCACATTGGTCACAGGATGGCTGTGTGGGTTTTGAAAGAGCAGGCGAGGGTTTGGACATATTGCTGAGGGTTTCATTAGGCAATTTAATCCCTAGGTAATTGGGGTCATTCCTTAGGCAGGGGGGAAGATTCGTCATGAAATCATAAGGTGGTTCGGGGCATAAACCCTACAAGTAAGGGTACTCGTTGGCTAAGAAACGTTCTACGTCAGAGTCTAAATCCTCACTAAGGACAATAGGCTTTGACTCAACAGAGGGTTTAGGTTTGCTCCTAGCCATTCTCGAAATAAGCCGAGCGTTCTTTTTACCCTTGGCATTAGCAGTAGGGTTTGCCTTAGCCTTTTTTCTCATAGGTTTCTTTATAGCCTCGGCCTTCTCAGTTCCAACGTCTGGTAAGTCAATAGCAGGGTCGACCGAAGGTTTAGGAGAGGGCAATAGGATATGGAAGGGAACAGGTGGCTCGGCCTTGGTTTCATTCACCACAGGCTTTTCAACCTGGACATGGTCTGTATCATCGAAACCATTTCGAGCGATGAAAGCTCTCCAGCTATCACCATGTAGACTTAAGTAATGAACAATGATAAGTTTAATAAGTCCATGGTGGAACAGGCTACTGTCAGCCTTTTCTCTTTTAAACCTTTTCGACATTTTATATAGGCTACGCTGAAAGTAAAAGGGCATATTCAACGGGTATCCCATAAAATTCATTAACAAACGCAGGTGGTAGAGAAACACGAGTCCATATTGACCTTCACAGGTCACGAATTGCTTGACTATTATCAAAAGGTCATGCCATCGTGGTTTAAGAAAGGATATGGGCATACCTCTATCACAAGAGGTGACTTTGCGCGAGAGGAACAACAGTGGCCATGGAACCTCTTCCACTTTCAAATTTTTGAACCAACGCTGGCCCGTGGCAGGTAACCCTGTAGCAGAACTGATAAATTCCTCGTCGATTTTCAACTGGATGTCACCCACCTTGGCTCTACAGCCATAGAAATTCATGGCGAATTGTTGCACCACAACTAGATTAAAACCCTCAAATCGTTGCACGAAGGTGAGCCATCCATTATCCTCCAAGTATTTTCGAGCATTGTCGAACATTAACAAGGCTTGGTTTCCGTTTGGCTCGATTCGCGCGACTGGGCCATGGAGCCGAGCACATGGTAAGCCCAGGGTTTGGATCATAGCACACATAGGAGAAAAATGCACGAAGGGTTATCCGAGCTAGTAGAGGTAAACGAGAATAAGGGATAGGCATAAATTCCATCGTGCGAAGGTGGTGGAGCTTATCTCTACCATGAAAAATAGTTATTGCCAAAGTACAACCGCCGGCTTATAGCTATTCTACCCATTATAGCATAGTTCAACAGTCATGTCACTTGGCCGACCAATGAATCCAATGGTAAGCGTATAAACCAATGCACGCAATCAACGTTGTGCCATAGTTTTAAATCATCAACATTCAATTTGAAACCAATACCAATATTTAACCATGCGCCAATGTATCAGCTCATATCAATAGTTTAACCAATGTGCCGATGGGTCTTCATATAACCAACATACCAATAGTTATGAAAACATAAACATATGCATTATATTAAAAGATATATGTGAAGGATTTAATCATAACCCCTATGTATTTTCATGAAACCAGTGGTCAAGTAGGTCAAATAAAATGCAAATCCAAATGCCAACGCATTACAAACTTAATGAAACCAAGTCACACAATCAATACAAGAATGTTCAATGAGTATAGTTTGAAAGTTCTGCCAACTATATAACGATAGGTGAAATGTAAGAACAATAGGCATATTGACAAGAAGGATCATGACAGTTCAAATAATGATTTCAATGCGACTTCGAAAGACTAATTTTTCACGCTTACAATCGTGAAAACAAAGCGAAGGCAAATGTGTAAATGTCGCAAAAATAAAAGTGTCGTTGATTTAAAAATTGCGACCAAAAATTGATGTTTGCAAAACATTGGTGTAGGCAGCTTATAAGACAGTGGAAAAATGCGGATTGGCTACCAACAATGGCGACACACTGGTAGAAGAAGTTATCTCTGCCAAAAGGAACAAATTTAGATTAGGAAAGCAAAGATAATTTCAACTCAAAAATAACAACCAGAAAATAGTATAAACATCATCATTAACCAACTATTCCAGCAGTGTTTCAAAAGATGAAAACTGATAAAAATCTTAAGATCATTAAGTCACGATATTATAGATAAAATCTCCAATACTGTTGGCATAGCCACTACTGCCAGCAGGCGTCCATAGCCTCGACAGGGTTGCCATTTAACCCACTCTGACATCTATATCCTGCCAAGAAGTTCTGGATCAGAATAAAGGACATTAAAGAGGTTTCTTATTTACAAATTTTCATATACCTGACATTGCTTCACTGCCAGCGGGCTTGTTCAGTACCCCAACGAAGTTGTCTTGGCATCATGCATGCATTTACCCGCTGCCAGCAGACCTGTTCAGCATCCCGGCGGGTTTACAAGCACTTCCCACAGCTCTTATTTTTTTTTTTTTATTATTTTTTTTTTATAGATATATAGTCGAGTGGGGTGACGCTGAAAATCATGATTTTTCAACATAATTTTTTCAGACCTCATCAGAATTTTTTAGGACCGTCCCTTATTTAGATCCAAAGATGTTTTATTTACAAAAACCAGCTTCTTAAAGCATGGAGACATCTTCTGAGTCATTCCCTTAAGGAATAGGGATAGCATAAAAAGATAATAGATGATCATGACAAGCTTTACTCAGAGATCAAAATCAGTTATCTTCTTTCAAACAACAGACTTTTCCAACATAGATATAAACTTCAGCAATATACTATTGATGTTTGTACAAATTTTCCAGAAGTTATTTCAGCGAGGGAATTTTCTATTGTCTTTTTCTGAATAGCTAAGTGTACAGGTACGTGTATTTCAAAGAAAACAGAAACTGATAAATTCAAATCAAAATCAAAAACTAAAAAGCAAATGAAAAAGCACACAAAATCAAAATATGTACATAATATACAAGGGTTGTCATCAAGCAAAGTATCTTTTCAGGGCTTGGCCATTCACCGGGTAGGTGTCAAGCTTCCCTTCAAGATTCTGCAATCGAAAAGAACTGGGACCCAACTTTTCAGCAATTAAAAACGGTCCAAGCCATAAGTTTTGAAATTTAGTGTGCTCTCCCTTTCCCTCATGCGGTTTGTCCCATTTCAGGACGAGGTCACCCACTTCAAAATTCCTATCAGAAGCAGAGTTAGAATCGAACCAGCTTTTAACCAATTTTTGATGTTGATCTAACTTACTTTTAGCTTGGGCTCTTACCTCTTCTAGCTTCATCAAAGCGTTAATTCGGTTTTCCAAAGGGGGACAATCTTCTTCTTGGACTTTCTGCGACAACTAAAGTGAAGGAAGAAGAATGTGAGGTGGCAAAATCGCTTCTCTGCCATAAATGAGAAAAAGGGGGGAGTTACCTATAGCATCTTTTGGCGTTACCCTATCAACCCACAGCGCATTCAACAGTGCGTTGTGCCAATTCTTGTGATTTTCTGCCACCGTTCTCTTGATGATTTTAATCAAGTTCTTGTTTGTAGATTCTGCCAACCTGTTGCCCTGGGGGTAATAATTAGCAGAATACTTCAATTTAATTCCTTTTTTCAAAGCGAACTCGCTCATCTCAAGAGAGGAAAAGTAAGAAGCATTATCGAATACTAAACGGTCAGGGATACCGAAACGAGTGATAATATTTGAATTTAGAAAGGCAATTACCTGACTGGTGTTGACAGTTCTTAACGCAGCAGCTTCAGACCATCGAGTAAAGTAATCTATGGCTGCCACAATGAACTTGTGTTTTTGTAAGGACGAGGGGTTGATTGGACCTATTATATCAAGGCCCCACTACTAAAAAGGGGAATCTACTGAAACGGGTTGCAGAGGAAAGGCTGGTTTTTGCAACCGCCATGATTCTTTCTGACAGATGATACATTTATGACACAAGGCATGGGCGTCTCTAAAAATCGTGGGCCAGTAATAACCGGCTCTTAGAACTTTATGAGCAGTGGTGTCACCACCAAAATGACCACCAACTTCTCCTGGATGCAACTCTAGCAAGACTTTTTCTGCTTCGTCTTTTTCAAGACAACGCATTAGTACGCCATCAAAGATTTGACGAAATAGGATACCATTAACCAGATGAAAGGAGGAGGACTTCAGTCTCAATGCTCTTCTTTTAGCGAGGTCAAGATGATGGGGGGCTGATACGTGTTCAATATAGAATCTTATATCGTCGTACCAAGGACTAACAAGGTTTTGTGCGCAACAGATTAGACTTTGATCGCTTTGTCCTAGGTTTGACGTATCACTTTCTTCTTGCTGTTCTGCTGCTGAATCAGCAACTAACTTGCATAACCCTTGGCCTCTCACTATATGAGCTGGGGTGATTTCTAAGTCATACTCTTGCAAGGAGGTGACCCAGTTGGCTCTCTTTTCTCCTAGTTCCTTCTACACTAACAAGTTCCTTACGATTGGGTAGGGGACAATGACTTTCGTCCTTGATTTCAAAAGATAGGACCAGAAGTGTTTAACTGCTTTGAACATAGCATAAGCTTGTCGATCTACCGCTAGATAATTAAGTTCAGTGCCTTTGAAAGAGGAGCTCATAAAGGTGATGGGTACTTCATTTTTTTCGGCATTCTTTTGGGTTAGGATGGCAGCATAGGAACGGTTAGAGGAAAAAGTGTAGAGTGTAAAGTCTTGAGAAAAATCTGGACTCATGAGAGATGGAGCATCTATTATGCCCTTCTTTATTGCATTAAAATATTGGTTTTCTAGGGGTCCCCAGTGATATTGGGTGTCTTTCTTGATTAGGTTCTGCAAAGGCCTGACCATTTCGAAGAAGCTGGGGACAAATCTTCTCACGAAATTAATCTGGCCTAAGAAAGACTGCATAGACTTTTTGGATGTAGGAGGGGGGATTTTTGCGATGACTTGATTCCTTTCAGGGTCAATAATCATCCCTTCACTAGACACAATGAATCCTAGGAGTTTACCCTGTTCTACTGCAAAGATGGACTGTTTGGGGTTCAAGGAGATGTCGTATTTACGACATCGCAGTAGGATGACGCGTAAGTGAGCTAGATGATCATTTTTGTTTTTAGAAAATACAGTCACATCATCTAAGTAAACTATGATGGACTGATTGATTAAGCCTTGGAAAGCAATATCCATTGCTCTCTGAAAAGTGGCACCGGCATTAATCAATCCAAAAGGCATCTTGCGATAAGCATAAGTGCCCCACGGAGTACGGAAGGTAGTTTTTAGTTGGTCTGGTGGAGACATCAGTACTTGGTTGTATCCTGAGAAACCATCTAGTAAAGATAGCCTCTTGGAACCAAATACCTGTTGAAGGATCTGTTCCATGGGTGAGACAGAGTAGTTGTCTTTATCAGACGCCCTATTAAGGTTTCAAAAATCGATGCAGAGTCAGATTTCCCCATTTTTCTTCCGGACTGGGACAAGGTTAGAAACCCATTGAGTGTGCCTAACAGGAAAAATTATCTTAGCATTTAGGAGCTTATTCAATTCTTTTTGAACGGTCGGTTCGAGTTTGGGATGCATTTTCCTCAGTTTTTGTTGAAAGGGTAAGGTTTGGGGCTTCATCGGGATGACATGTTGTATGATGTTAGGGTCGAAAGTTTTAAGGTCATCATATGTCCATGCAAAGACATATTTAAATTCTTTGAATAATTTTATAAATGCATCTTTTTCTTGTCGAGAACACCCCAACCCTAGATTAATGCACTGAGGATTTTCATTAGTTCCTAAGTTTACTTTTTCATAAGATAACGAGGAACTATTGGTTTTACAGTTGACCGTCTTTTTAAATTTATCTTGAAAATCATAAAACTTCTCTAATCTAATTACAGATTTGGGTATCAAATTTACCATATCTGATAGAGCTTCAGGAGTTTTCGAATCAGGTATTACCATAAAATCGTGCAAATTGTCGTCGTGTGTGTGTTCGTCTATCACCACGCCTTGAAAAGTTTCTTCCATGTGCAGAAAGTTAATGATCTGCTGATCGTCATTAAATACTCTCCAGTTTGTGATGTTGTCGAGAACGGAGGGCCGAAACAGTAGCTCAACGGAGAATGCGTCTGGGGACAAGCCTTCTGTAGGAAGAAGTTTAGAAGCTACATTAGCTAATAAATCTGCTTCAGAGTTATTCATCCTTGGAATGGAATTTATATTGAAAGCAGAAAATTTATTCATTAAGTTCCATACCTTAGACTGGTAGCTTTTGAGATGTGGGGATAAACAATGGATAGAATCTCTTACCTGTCTAACCACTATTTCAGAGTCGCCAAAGACGGTTAAATTTTGAATGTTCATATCCAAAGCTTTTCTGAGACCTTGCAGTAAAGCCTCATATTCTGCAGTATTGTTAGTACATTCAAATTCCAACCTACATGCAATTAATGTTTTGTTACCTGCCGGATCGATAATGATGCAGCCTGCACCAGCTCCTTCTTTGGACTTTGACCCGTCGAAATAAAGAGACCAGATTTGATTTTCGTCCGGTGCATAGGATCATTGCATGGAAGGTGCTGGCTGCATATATGTTGCAATCTCGGACTGTTGTTCTGGATTGGTGATAGATGAAACCTCGGCCATGAAGTTGCCGAAGAAGGTGTCCATCCCTTGTACTTCAGGTGAATCATCAGAAGGTGTGTACGGTTCATTGGGATCGTTCAAATCTGTGACCGTGAACTTAAGGTAGCGTTCACGATTCACCTTTATTCTATTAGGCTTTCCGTTGTCTGGAAGCCATAGATGGGACCAGTCTGTCGCGAAATAACCATGTAATTGTTCCGACCAGTCTGCTTAAAAACAGACCATACACTTCTGGAATATCCACAACAATTATATCAATAACTTGATGAACCTTGGGGTTAGACGATAATCTAATAAGCACATTCTTTAGTTCGCCCATAACTTTGACATTTGTCCGATCAAGTTGTATGATTTTTAAAATAGATGGTTAAACTTCAGCATTAATCTTCTGGAAAACAGACCAAGGCATCACATTGGATGACGCCCCTAAGTCTACCATACAATTATGCACGTTTCTATTGAAGATTTCGAAAGTTAATAGGAATGGAGGTACATTCTTGCGAGTACTAAGAGTAGTAGCTTGTGGCTTTTTACTCGCAGTTTCTAAAGCTACTTATCTACATTATTTACATTATTTACATTACTTACAAGAAGGCTTCCTGTATCTTGAGGATCAAGATTATTTTTAGTGGAAGTCTTCTGATGGACTTTGTTTTGCACAACCTTGTTACCATTAGGATTACCATTTTTGCCATTTTCTGAAATATTTTGCAACATTTTTTGAAGCAGAAATGGAAACTTCAATAACTCATAAATAGAAATGTTATCCCTTAACTTTTTAAGATCTTCTACAACATCATAATCTAAGTTGGGGTTCGCATTACTCTGTTTAGTCTCAGCTGATTTAGACTGCTTTGGAGGCGAAGTTGTAGTGTTTTCGGTAGAAGGTTTGTTTGCTATCTTGCTCCTGGTATTATAAGGATGAACTGTCTTGAAGTTATCTTGGAAGATGTTATCCGAGAAGTGTCCAAAAATGATCGGAGAAGACTCTTCTTATTGAACTGTCTCTTGTTCAACTACCTCCTCAGGAATCTCCGGAGGCATCAAGTTATCTTGGGCTTCTAGAATCATTTGAAGGGCGCATTGCAGGCTTTCTAGATTAAGGCCTTCGGTGTTCAGATTAGGTCAGTTGGTAGGAAAAGGCTTCTGGAACGGGGGTTTGTAAGGTCATTTACTTGAGGAAGCTTCTTCGGTTGACCTTTTTAAGTCTATAACTTGATTTGACAGTTTTTGTACAACTTTAGTTAAGTTTTCTAAATCAGAGGTTTCAGGTTGTGTTTTACTTTGAGTGGGTCTGGGGAGAATTTCGATCTTCTTTCTGGAAGAACAACTAGTCTCAGCTTCGTTGCTAGAAGAGTCTTTAAGACTAACTATGTCTTTTTCAATCTAACTGGCCTCCTCAAAGGCTTCTAACAACGTGGCTTTTTTAGATCGTTTAACCCAGATATCTATACTTTGATGCAAAGCTTTAGTGTAGTAAGCTATTATAAGACTCTCAGCAGGCATAGAATCTGCATGGATTCGGTTTTTAAGTGTTAAGAATCTTTGATTAAAGTCTTTAACTTTTTCCTTCGGGTTCATTATTAAGCTAGAAAGATCCATGACTAGGACTTCCAGAGGTTTACCGTCTCCAAACTTTTCCAGAAAGAATGACTCGAACTTATCCCAAGACACAATGGTATGGGTTTTCTGGGCAAAGTACCATGTGGATGCATTACCCTCAAAAGTATAAGGGAACAACCTACAGACAACGTCTTCATGTTCGACATTGCAGAGTCTTATGGCTAACATAAACTTTTTAATGTGATCTTCATCTATCTGTTTTGAGTTAGGATCAAACTTGGGAAGCCATTTCTCCGAATGTTTAGGTAGAGGATGTTGAGCTCCAAGTACGACTACGACATCTTGATCAAGCTAGGGTCTATCATGGTTGTTCTAATTTTCCATTGGGGTAGTCGGTGTGGAAGGCTGAGAAGGTGAATTGCTTTTATCAGAAGAATCTCCTCCAGAAGAGGAAGGAGATGATGGAGGTGGTGAAGGAGGTATCCCAGATCCTCCTACAGCAGGATTTAAGATTGGATCTGAAGGATTCACAGTGAGGTTAGTATCACCTAATTGTTCTCTGATATCAGAGAAATCCAAAGGTTGGCCCCATGGACGGTTTGGTTGCCTCAAACAAGCTAAGGCACTATGTGTTTTTATAAGAGACTGGCGGACAATCTTCTTGTATGTCACCACCTGTAGGATTAGGGGTTGTTGGCTCAACTATGATCTGTGGATCGTCGGTTGAAGTAGTTGTTGTTTGAAGGGGAATATTATTATTTGAATGGATTCTAGTCACTATAGATGAGAGATTAGGGGGTCGAGGAGTCTTGCGACCGCCTCGTGCCATTAATTAAGTTCAGGCCCTCCTTCTAGTGCCATTTGTTGACATGTGAAATCGACCGTTCGTCAACTGAGAGAGTTGAACCGGTCCAGGGTTGTCTAATAACCCAAGCCGTTCGGGATGAACCACCCTGACGGGTTTAGCGGCTCCGTTAGCCGATCTAAGGTCCTAAGAAAAAAAAATAAAACTAATCTACAATAACTAATCTAACTAAAAATAAATAAAACAAACTACTAAACTAATCTAACTAAAACTAACTATTAAACAAACTAACTAAAACTAATTATTAAGACAAACTAAACTAATCTAACTACTCTATAAATACAATCTACTAACTACTACAATACTAACTCTAACTAATTAACTATCTAACTACTAATTGAAATATAACTTATTCACAAAATATACAATATCTACAATTTACAGATTTAAATAAAACCTGAAAAACTCATTTATGTTMTGSCCTGRTGACAGAAAAAGATATTTTTTGTTGATTTTATGATTTATGAACAAGAAATAAAACAAAACTAACTAAACTAAACAACTAATATACTAATTCTAACTAAAAATCTAACTAAACATATATCTAACTAAACTACTAATAAATATACTAAACAACTTAATAAGAATAAATCACAAACTGACCTGGAGAAATGCTCCAGGTTTGTCCTGTGTATGATAATTGTCTTAGCTGATCGGAGGGAGTAAACCCGCACCGAATTATTCTGGAGCCTGTCGTAAATGATAGCTGCAGTGCTCTTCAAGTGTGATTACAGGACAAACAAGACATAAAAATAACAACAATCTTATAATTTATAAATCTCTGCAGTTAGATAAACCTGTATGCAAAGATCTATACATAATAGTTCAATTGATGAAGAAGAGAAATCTGCCATTCATTAACTGAAAAAAGTAATTGTTGTATTTTTAAATGTTGAAAGAAATCAGACATGGATCATATTAATTAAATCACATCATTCTGCAAAAGACTATGATAGCAAAAGTAGTCTATAATCAATTGCTAATGACATGCATAAACTTGAAACAAAAAAATGATATTATGAAAGCGAAAGCTGTAGCAGAAGATCAACATCTGTCTTAGTTTGTATTAGGAATCCATAGCATGGTTCTCCCACAAGTGAGGATGATCCTTATTACAAAAAATAATAAGTATTTATATGTTTTCCATAGGGTAAAACCTCCCTGTAGAAGTTATCAAAACTGTTTACAGAAATCTGGGCAGATATCCCCAGTTTAACTAAACTAGGAACCCACAATAAAACCAAAATACACAAATATTCCCCTAGCCTGTCCAACATATCCCATGCAATTTGAATTTACCTGAAAAGGGTAAAAAATGGACAAGTTAGAAGGGTCCTTTATTAATAAAATAATAAAAATCTAATTCTATAGACTTAGCTACAGAATCTTGCGATTCTGTAGCTGGTCTAAATAAGACACAGAATCAACATTAAAATCAATTAAAAATCTTTTAAAGAATTAAATTCAATTAAGATCCAATAACTATTTGAAAACGAATCATTGAAGTTGAAATTGTTATACCATTCGAAATCAAACAGAATCAAAATCAATCAAATGATCATAGAGATAAACGTACTCTGTTTCTTTTGTTACCACAAAATCGAACGAATAGAATAATAATCAACAGTTGTGAAATCATTTGATATCAATTTGAAACTGATATAGTCAAAACAAATTGTAGTCAATTGTTATGTTGCCTTATCAACAGGAGATATGATGGAATCCAAGCAAGATCATTTACAAATCGTTGTAACTGTATTGACAAAGCAAACGATTCATACCATGAGTGGATTGACTCAAGCTGGCGCAAAAATTTATTCAAAATCATAACAGGGTCAATTAATTGGTAACAGAATTCATAAGAATTATCCGATCGTTTGTTATTACAAATTGGGCAAACAAGATCGACTGACCTTGATCAAAATCGTTCCATTCAAACGAAATATAACCGAATTTGATAGAGATAACAAAGTCAATCAATTCGTTTTGCAAATTTAAAATCAAACAGAGCAGCAACTATAATCTGAATCCAACTCATAAACAATCTTGCCATCTCAAGATATGGGATAATCCAATCAAAATAAAAGTGAATCGAACAATTAAGGTTTTAACATAGTTATTATGAATCAAAACCATTCCACGATTCGGGCGCATTTGCACAGGCTTAAATGAGAGCATTGTTTTCATATGAAACATAGTAGTTCTTTCGAAATTGAAACCAAACAGAGTTGTATTCCTATTCTTAGAAGATTACATGACACAACATATTACAAGATCGTAACAACCAAACTCATTGAAATCATTTTGCCAATCACAGCATATGAACCATAATGAAATCAAATCCAAACATGATCGTATTCTAAATTGAGCATGAAAAACTCTTTGTTCAGAGTAGATACAAAATGAATTGAATTGAAAGAAAACCATCAATTTCGTTAACTTGATCAGGCAAACTAACAAATCAAATCCAAACGAAGACCATTCAAATCCAATAAAAATCTATGAGCAAATCGTATATCAAATCGAAATTTCATTTATTTTTAGTAAAACGAAACAATGTACAGGATGAACACCGAATGAAAGAGCTATTTTGAATGAGAGACAGAGCTATTTGAAAACAGTATTCAAATAATTATATCATCCTTGATTATTCACACAACTAGAACAATTTCGAAATTCATACCTGTATGGCCAGCAGATGGCATGGTCATGATATTTTGGAGTTGATAACGGCTGTGGCCGATTCAACATTCTTGAAAAGGATGGAGCCTGTTGTCTTCTGCTTCTTATCAATCGCTTGGAGTTGGTCTCTTTGGCTGGTCAACACTGCAACTTGACTTTCCAGCGATTGAATTTTCGATTGGAGTAGGGGAACATCGATGTAGTATCGTTCCAGCCATAAATCACATTGGTCACAGGACGACTGTGTGGGTTTTGAAAGAGCAGGCGAGGGTTTGGACATATTGCTGAGGGTTTCGTTAGGCAATTTAATCCCTGGGTAATTGGGGTCGTTCCTTAAGCAGGGGGGAAGATTCATCATGAAATCATAAGGTGGTTCAGGGCATAAACCCTGAGAGTAAGGGTACTTGCTGGCTAAGAAACGTTCTACGTCAGAGTCCGAATCCTCACTAAGGACAATAGGCTTTGACTCAGCAGAGGGTTTAGGTTTGCTCCTAGCCATTCTTGAAATAAGCCGAGCGTTCTTTTTACCCTTGGAATTAGTAGTAGGGTTTGCCTTAGCCTTTTTTCTCATAGGTTTCTTTATAGCCTCGGCCTTCTCAGTTCCAACGTCTGGTAAGTCAATAGCAGGGTCGATCGAAGGCTTAGTAGAGGGCAATAGGATATGGAAGGGCACAGGTGGCTCGGCCTTGGTTTCATTCACCACAGGCTTGTCAACATGGACAGGGTCTGTATCATCGAAACCATTTCGAGCGATGAAAGCTCTCCGGCTATCACCATGTAGACTTAAGTAATGAACAATGATAAGTTTAATAAGTCCACGGTGGAATAGGCTACTGTCATCCTTTTCTCTTTTAAACCTTTTCGACATTTTATATAGGCTGCACTAAAAGTAAAAGGGCATATTCAACGGGTATCCCATAAAATTCATTAACAAACGCAGGTGGTAGAGAAACATGAGTCCATATCGACCTTCATAGGTCAAGAATTGCTTGACTATTATCAAAAGGTCGTGCTATCATGGTTTAAGCAAGGATATGGGCATACCTCTGTCACAAGAGGTGACTTTGCGCGAGAGGAACAACAGTGGCCATGCAACCTCTTCCACTTTTGAATTTTTGAACCAACACTGGCCCATGGCAGGTAACCCTGTAGCAGAACCGATAAATTCCTTATCAATTTCCTACTGGATGTCACCCACCTTGGCTCTATATCCATCGAAAGTCATGGTGAACTGTTGCGCCACAGCTAGATTAAAACCCTCAAATCGTTGCACGAAGGTGAGCCATCCGTTATCCTCCAAGTCTTTCCGAGCATTGTCGAACATTAACAAGGCTTGGTTGTCATTTGGCTCGATTCGCACGAATGGTACCATGGAGCCGAGCACACGGTAAGCCCAGGGTTTGGATCATAGCACACACAGGAGAAAAATGCAGGAAGGGTTATCTGAGCTAGCAGAGGTAAACGGGAATAAGGGATAGGCATAAATGCCATCGTGCGAAGGTGGTGGAGCTTATTCTGCCATGCAAAATAGTTATTTCCAAAGTACAACTGTCGGCTTATAGATATTCTACCCATTATAGCATAGTTCAACAGTCATGTCACTTGGCCAACCAATGAATCCAATCGTAAGTGTATAAACCAACGCGTGCAATCAACGTTGTGCCATAGTTTTAAATCATCAACATTCAATTTGAAACCAATACCAATATTTAACCATGCGCAAATGTATCAGCTCATATCAATAGTTTAACCAATGTGCCGATGGGTCTTCATATAACCAACATACCAATAGTTATGAAAACATAAACATAGGCATTATATTAAAAGATATATGTGAAGGATTTAATCATAACCCCTATGTATTTTCATGAAACCAGTGGTCAAGTAGTTCAAATAAAATGCAAATCCAAATGCCAACGCATTACAAACTTAATGAAACCAAGTCACACAATCAATACAAGAATGTTCAATGAGTATAGTTTGAATGTTCTGCTAGCTATATAACGATAGGTGAAATGTAAGCGCAATAGGCATATTGACAAGAAGGATCATGACAGTTCAAATAATGATTTCAATGCAACTTCGAAAGACTAAGTTTTCACGCTTACAGTCGTGAAAACAAAGCGAAGGCAAATGTGTAAATTTCGCAAAAATAAAAGTGTCGTTGATTTAAAAATTGCGACGAAAAATTGATGTTTACAAAACATTGGTGTAGGCAGCTTATAAGACAGTGGAAAAATGCGGATTGGCTGCCAACACATCTGGCTCCAACTCGGGGACATGTGATCAACGTAGAGTGCATGAGAAGCTCATCATCTCTGGCATAACTTGTAACCTTCTTGATCTCAATAGCAACTATTAGTAACCATTTGGGGTGGTGATACCACCCCAGCATATATATATATAAGACTGAAATAAAGGCAATCATATGTACAAATGTGAAAGCAGTCTATTCTAACATGCAGTGCAATGGTATATACAATGAATGCAAAAGCCTACCTACTTACCTGTACTTACTTGTGAAGTCAGGTCCCCCCACCTTGGTGGGGTTTGAGGAGGCACTTGCTGACCGGTACTAGGCACCTTTGTCCTTCCAATGTGGATAGGTAATAAGAGTCATTAACTGACTTTCTTCCAACTTTGAAAGGTCCAAGCCAAAACTGAGTACTTCCTTTGACATTAGTAGGCTCTACTTTGTTGGTATCCCACATTTATACTACGTCCCCCTCCATGTACTCTTTGAATTTGAATTTGGTTATTCCCTGAACAACGCTAGTGTATTGTGCAGAGGGAGGAGGGTGGGATTCTGCTGTAAAGACTTCTTGCTAGGAAGGCTGAATCAGTATGTCACTTTCTCCTGTTTTTTGCAACTTCACAGTCCCAACTTCTTTTTCTTTATATTTGTCTAGGAGTTGCTGGTACCCTTATTTCATGGGCCATTGTATTTGATCTTCCTTTTTTGCAAAGGGAATATCCTTAGAAGAAAATTTAGGAAGATTTTCCATGATTTTCTCATGTGATTTGCCATTTTTTACGGGGTGACTAGTTTCTTGCACATGGGTTTCGGTAACTAGAACATTTGGGAGACGGCCTATTATTCCATTTTTCAAAGGTATATCCACATAAGTGAGGTCCATCTCAAGGGTGCTACCCAACATTGAGGAAAACTTCTTAGAAAACAACATTCCCCGCACATCTGGGATGTCTACTATCACTATGTCAATGTGGATTACTTTCTCGGGGTATTCTTTAATGAAAACTTCCATATTTTCAACTACTCCATGTGTGGGTATGGCTTTAGACTCAAAGCCACACACATTTATGTAAGTTCATGTGACTTTCAGGCCTAATTTTTGTATGACCTTGAGAGACATCATGTTAGCACTGGCCCTTGAATCTAACATGAAATTTTTGAGGCTTTTATTATTCATTAGCAAGGTCATGAAGAAGGGTGGGTGTTCATCATACTGGACCCTAAAGTGATCAACTTGTAACATAATAGGAGGGTCCATAGGTCCATCTGATCCTTTGAAGAAATTATCAAATATTTCTTTAGCAGATGGTACCTTAATGAGTTCTCTCAGAGGGATGGTCACATGCATCTTGGATAATGCCCCTTCGAAGTCAAAGTTCAGGTCCACCCTTTCAGTTTTTGGTGCTTCAAGAAGAGGAAGGTTCAAAGGTGAAGGGTTTGTTTGATTTATTGTAGGAATGGTAAGGGTAGGCTTGTTTAGCTTCTTTTCCTATATACCTGAAATTATCGTCTCGCCAACTTCTCCTTTGATTCCAGGTCTAAGTTGTTTATTATTTCCATTCTAGACTTCCTGGCTGCCTCCTTCATGTGTTCTCGGTGTTCTTCAGGAGTGATGTTGAGGCAAATATGGGGGCCTTCTATAACATGTCCTAGTTTGTTTATTTGGTTATGGACTTCCATAGCCCCAAAAACATTTTCTTCCCATTTAACGAAACCAACTCCTTTCTTTATTGAGTAGTCATCTCCTTGTGTAGAACAATAATCATCCCAATCTTCAAAGATGTCATAGGCATCATCAAGACAATCAGCCCAATTTGTATCTTCTTCTGTCAAGGGAAGAGTGGGCCAACCTTGAAACAAGCACAGATCTACTGATTTATAGTCACTAGGTCCAAGATCATTTGTTAACAAGGAAAAGGGTGCTTGCTCATCTTGCTCAAAATAACTAGTTTGTAATAGTGTGGAAGCTCCTTCGAATGATAATTGGTCATTCAGGTTTTTATTTGCCAGAAAAGGGATTTCCAACATTTCACAAATCCCTTTAACCCTTTGCAAGATATAGGACATACTAGTGCTCATGTTGGTGCTATCATTGCCAGGTTTTGGGAAACATTGGGGTTGATTACTAGTATACACCTAAGGCTCTTCAAACTTCATCCTTGATTCCTTGTTTGTTTGGCCAAAGTATTCAAACCTGGGTTCACTCATATCTTGACTTTACTGGATTTGACTTGAAATGGTCAAGGTGAATATGGAATTTTCAAAATTAGGTCTCTCATGAGTAGCCATACTTAAACCCCTGGAAGGTTCATGTTGTCTTGAAAAATCTAAGGCATCTTTCATTTCTGAGAAACCTGTGCTCCATTTCCTATGGGGAGCATTTTTTTTTAACTCTAGAATCTCTAGGAGGTCATTCTCTGGCCCTTCCATGTTTTCCTTATTTACTCCCCAGATGTCATCATTGTTCAAAAGGTTGACCTAATGGGTGAGGCTGCTAAACTTGAGATTCTTTTCAATATGGAAGGCAGTGTCTTGAGCTTCTTATAGGTTTGTAGGGAAATGATTCTTGAGGGTGAGTTGTAAGGTGCCTTCAAAAGAGTCGAGGTAATGTTGGAGAATCATGCTCTTGGGTAGGAAATTGGGCTCAAGCTTGTGAATAAGAGTATTGAACCTATCATTGAATCCCCTAACGTCTTTGTCTGTTTGTTTGCAGGCTTCAAGGAATTGAGAGTAAATGGAATCCATGCTTTCTTTTTCACACCAACTATTCTTAAATATTTGTTCAAGATCTTCAAGGGTTTTGATGCTTCCTTTCGGGAGATTGTTAATCTAGTTTCTGGAATTTCTAGTGAGTGAGCTCACAAAGAGCCTTGTAAAGACATCAGGGTGTTCTTGTCTAGATTAGTGAAACTAAAACCCTTCCCAAAATTTGGTCCAATGAGAGTTACCACAGGATCCCTATTCTCCTGAAAATCTAAGTATCCAGGAGTCAACCTTACTAGGTAGATCATGCAGTCCTCTCGGGGTGTTAGCTAAGTCCAAAGAGCCAAAAAGTTCTTTGTGAGACCAATTGGGATAACTTACAGGGTTAACAGGATTTGTAGAGGCCATAGTAGTAGATTGAGGTATGTACTGACACCCACTATGGGTCCTCATTTGTGGAGTCGCCAAATAATTTTCTTGAAATTACCAAAGAGATAAGGGAAAACACCTTAAGTGGAGTCGCCACGTAAGCTTGTAAGATAAAGACTCTTGAGGCAAGTCTTACCGAAAAGTGTTATATTGAGGAGAATTCACTTAGTGTTCCCCGACAACGGCACCAAAATGTTATCACACAGTTTATAGTTAGGATGATAGACAAATGAAAGTAGGCCAAACTGGCGTAACTAAACCAATCCCTTCACTGTCACCTCAATGGGAAGGTTCTTTCTATTTAGGGAGGTAAGGCCCAGGGGAGATGTCCCCGGTGACCTAGGATTTTAAGAAGGCAAAGGGCTTAGAAAGGCTAAGTGATAATAATCCCCCTCACAAGTCACCACCTGATCAGAAATTCCGGCTTATAGCTAACAAAGATGAAAGATAACCAGAAGTAATAACCAATAAGAGTACCTACCCGAGACAAAGCAACAAACAAACTAGGCATATGGAAGCTTACTTGTTGATCAGTACTTCATATAATCAATGATCTTCTGATAATAATCAATTGATAATGATATTATTGTTGAAGCAAATCAAAGTTGTACAATGGCAATGATTACAATATATATATCACTTCACAATAAACGCTAATGAAGCTTCACAATAAACAATGGAAATTTATCATTAATGTAACAATACTTGAAGCAATGCTTTAGCTAGTCATTCAATTGCTTTAGAGACAAATGAATGTTGCAATAAATATGTTTATATCATGAAAAGGGTAACATTAGTATTAGGGTTAGTAAAATTAGTCTAGGCTAGGGTTAGTAGAGTTAAAGGTTGTTGCAATAAATAACCCTAAGAAGGGTGCAAATTTCAGACCTCACTAATGAGTGAGTGAAATATGATGAAAAAATGAAGGTAAAAGCCCTCAATTTATACAGTAGCAATGACCTTAATTACTTTTTAGGTCATCAAAAGGCCGACAAGGCAAAAATACAGAATAAGATTGTTTTACATTAAAATGTCATAAACTAAAACCCTAATCAAGCTAAAGGAAGACATCATGCCCCTTCTAGGGTGACATTAGCCCTTTCTATGACAAATGTACCCTCTTGAAGCAAAACCTTAGCCCTCCTTGGGCTTCTCCAGCCTGTAATACATGCCAAATTGCCCTGTTTCTCTGCCAAAACGTCCATGAAGCAAGGATGATATCATGAACCTCCTGGATGATGTCCTAGGCCTTCCAAGGCCAATGTTCCAGTGAAGGGGGCACAACCCCCCTAGGTACAAGTATACTCAGCTACCTCTGGTGGATTCTTTTTCTCTTCCTTGGTACAAACTCTATGCCTTGTCTCTGCCCCCTGCTGGAGTCTCAATATCCATCAGGCGCGATCTTCAGCCCCATGGAGGTCCGAACTAATCATCTCCCCAAGGGTACCTGTCCAACATGGTACTTGTCCATCGGGAATGATCTTGCACATCAACAGATACGCCCTCCATGGGCTCATAAGTCATAGGGATCATAGAAATGTCAATCACATCTCATCATCAATATTATTAAACATGTGAATAAAAACCCTATTACCCCAGTTAAGTGCTCAAAGACATTATAAAAGTCTGCAATACAAGTTTGGGTAAAGTGACAGGGCATCCTACTGGGCTAGTGACCACTGGAAAAGGGATGTTTTCGAAAGGGATTTAATCCAAGTCATGTTAGTGGGTGAGGTGGATAAGGGATGTCATGGCAAGGGGTGCAGTGAAAGCAGGGAAATGCATGGCTTACCTATGGGTGCCTTTGTAGAAGGGGAGCTACACCTGTCCTGGATGCAATTGTTTCCAAGCCCATTCATGCCTTTTATTCTTTATTCTTTATTTCTTTTTCTTCAAGAAGATAATCAGGGGACACTACCCTGGCGTGGTGACCAGTGGTGGAAATGTTACCCACAAGTACTTTCACGGGAATGAAAGGGTTGGCTCGTGGTGTGACCCCCTTTCTCTTGGCCATGCAACTAAGAGCCACTACCATGGCATGGTAACCAGCTGCTAGTAGTGTCATACTTCTAGGTACCCATGGACCTAATAGGTTGGATCATGATGATACCCTCTATCCTCTGACTAGGTCTTGTTTTATTATTTTTATTGGGTCCCTCTTGTTTCTTGCTGAGAAGCCTTTTATTGCTTTCTCAGGGATCCCTAGGTGAAGCATCTTGAGGTTTTATTTTAGGCATTTATCTTTTTCTAGCTTGCTTTTACCTTCTGGGCCTTTAGCCCCTTCTTCCCACAAGGCAAGGTGCAACCCTTAAATGATTGGCCAACTTAATTCCCGGACAAATGTAATGAGATGGATGAGTGGGAAAATGGATGGAAAGTGGTATGTATGATGGGAACGGATGATGGCTTTTAATAAATCCCCCCAATGACAACTCAAAACCTATGGACACAAGCTTGCTAGGGCATCCTATCATCCCCCCCAGACATGGTCAAGTGGACAAGTATAAGATCCAAGCATTTGTTAGAAACAAAAGGAATTAAATGCACATATTCAAAGGTTTTGAGGATCATAGTGACGCATACCATGATACCTAGACTCATTACCTCATGGATCAAGAACCATCTCTGATGCAGGACCAAGTCGAAGGTGATGGATGTTGTTGCTACTGACAAAGTGGAGGCACTAAAAGGGAGAAAATATGGGCCCTCCAGGGCCATGCTCAAGTCGATCTGGCTCTCAGTACTCCATGTCTAGGACCTGTGGGCCTCAAGACATAATCTCCTAGTTATCCCTAAAAGTGGGGGATAACATGTCCATAGTTATGACATTTGTAACACTCAATGTTACGTGCGACCACATAGGCACTTCTTGCTTGAAAATTTCTTTTATAATCCCTGCAATCTGCAACCTTATGTCCAAAGTTAGTACAATAAAAAAAATGACCATAAAATAAATTTGCATACCTGGGAGTGAATGATCTTCTTTGCGGCATAGTCCTTCTGAATTTTTGCCTTGACTGATCATGATCATGATTGAATCTTCTTTGTGGCTTGAACATGGATGGAATATTTTTCTTAGATTCTAGTTGACCATGATTCCTTCCTTTGAGTACTTCTGCATAACTCTTTCTATTTTCTTCATTCTTTTGTTCTAGTAACCTAGAGTGCTTCTCTTCATTCTCTATAACTGAAGTGGATATTTATGTCTCTTCAACATTCTTGTTGAGCTTGACAATTTTACTTCTCAATGTGACAACTTCTTCTTCAAGATTCTCAACCTCTTCTTCTTTCTTCATTATCTGAGACTCCATGACTTCTTTTATTCTCTTTGCTTCTTTAAGTTGGATTTTCAATGTAATTATTTCTTCTTCCAGTCTTCTCTCCTATTGACCAAACTCTTCCTCAAGTTGGTTTAAGTCATTGGTTATTTCCTCGAGATGATCCATCAATATCTTTTCTCTCTTTTCTGCTTCTTCCTTTTGTGCTGCTATGTTGGCTTCTAAACATTTATTTTCATATTCTAGAGTTTCTTCAATTCTTCCGGCCTCTTCTAGTTGAGCTCTTAAATTCTTGATGAACTGTTGATCCTTTTCAAAACCTTGAACACTTTCCTTTTGGTTCATCAATTCTTTTTTGGATAACTTGTTTTCTTCTCTTTCTTTCTTTAGATATTTAATTGTGCTGATCAATTTTTCTCTGTAATCGACTTCTTCTTCATACTCTTCCTCTTCTGAATCTGTCTAACATGATGAGAATCTTTCTTCTTGTTATGTATCTGCATCTTCTTTGGCATTTTTTGAATCTATGATGGGTGAAGAATATATGTCATGTAACTTATCCCAAAGTTCTTTTGCTGATGAACATTTACCAACCTTTTCTCTTACCAGATTAGGTAATCCTTCCTAGATGAAATCCATTGTTATTTTGTTATTCTTCCTCAATTCCTTCTTGGTTGTAGTCTGTGCCCTTTTTGAACTATCATATCCTATAACAAATGATATCCAAATATAATGTCCATGTGCCTATAAAAATACTTTTGTTCTTATCCTCCACATCTCATACTTAAAACCATTATGACCATTAAACATTGGTACTCCATTCTCAGAATAATCCATGATCTCCTTCCAGTGGTTAAATTGTTTCCTGAAGGAACCGACTCTGATACATATTGTTGGAATACTGAGAGGGGGGGTGAATTAGTAATAAATCAATTTAATTCTTTTTAACCATATAATCCAAGTGTTATATCAATGTATCATTATCATCCAATAACTACAGAGTAAATAAGCAATGAACAAATGAACAATCATACACATACACATAAACAATACACCTGTGTTTTACGTGGAACCCCAAAGCGGGAGAAAACCACATAATTCTTTTTCTTATATGTCTTGAATAATTACATTGATTGGAAGCACCAACTTCCTTTGTTTTCCGGATGCAACTGGAAGGAGGCTCCAACCCCCTAGTTTCTCAGTCTACAACCTGAGGGAAGCTCCAACAACCCAATTCTCTGGCTACAACCAGAAGGAGGCTACAACCCACTATATTTTGTGGCTACAACCACCTGTCCTTGCCCCGTCCAACCTCCCTGACGTATAAGTAGAATGATGGAACCACTTTCAAACTATCACTGTGAGATATACTGTTGTAAACATGTACCAATTAACCTACACCAAATAACCTGTACCAATAACTTGAACCATGCATCAACCTGTACCTCAACCTGTAATCAACCTGTACCATAAACAAGTGCATCAACCATGCACCAACCTATACCAAACAACCTGTAATCAACTTGTGTCATAAACAAGTGCATCAACCATGCACCAACCTGTACCTCAACCTGTACCATGAACAAGTGCATCAACCATGCAACAAACCTGTACAAATAGCTTGTCACAACAACTTGTCCAAAAACCCTATCACAACAACCTGTCTCATCAATCTTATCAACCAAATCAGATCTACTCACCAAGATCAATCACCAAGATAACTCTCAAAGATATGCATCAACCAAGCATAACACAACAACTCATAATCATCACCAAGATCAATATGTGCTTCTAATAATACAAGTATGCTACATCATCCATAAACCATGTGTTAACAATACTACTAAAAAGTTCCTCCAACCATGTATCAAGTATGTACCAATCATGTATCAACTACTCATCAAGATGTACCAACATCATCAACTATACACCTCATGTATGTGCCAACTCATCAACTACTTGTCTCAACCATGTACCTTAACCAAAATACCTCATGAATTTCATCATCCAAATATGATTTGTAACTCTATAATAGACCTGGTGTATATGATCACATACGTGCAAACCTTCCTTAACTTTAACAACAAGAGACTAGCATTTTCATCAAACTTTTCTTTAGTCTCACATGACTAGTTTTGGATTAGTCAACAACCCCAACTTGAAATAATCATAAATTTGTACTTGTAATGAATAAAGATATGAAACTGATACACAATTTTCTTCAGTGTATTTTATGCAATTCCTCCAGGTGTCACTACTTGGAACCTCTTAGAAAAAGAGTTATAGAAAAAAAATGGCATACCTTGTTGAATTTTGTCTTATTCTAAAGCGCGACCTTGTAGAGCATTCCCCGCACAGAATGTTTTTTGAATCGATATGAAACTATTACACAACATACTACAGATTGTACTCTAACCAACACATTTGTTCTTAATAAATTTGAATCTGTTATGAATAAGTTATGATGTTTTTATCCGAAACACATGTTTTAGACTAGTTTCGGGACTAGCCACAAACCCTATTTTCCACAGAGTGTAACTCCAAAAATAAAATGACCCACAAGATGAATTTTTTACCACAAATACTTGGATATGTTTACTCAATGGAAAATAAATTTCACGGTCTGAATCATTCTAGAAAAAAGTTATTGCGAAAATGGTGATATGACCTGTAAATAACATACCTTAGAAAACATCATCAAAAGAATTTATCCTTCCTTGAATTATGGTCTTCTTTTCTTCACCTTCCCTCAGAAATTCGGCTTAGATATCCTTTGGTTACCTCAAACACCTATAGATTTTCAATATGCTCAAGTGTGATCTTAAATAAGAGAGCCTTGCCTCTTATTTATACTCTCCAAGTAGCTTCCTTAAAAACATCTTCTAGGTCACTTTGCCCACTTTCCTTATTTTAGGGTTAACCCACTTCTAATTTCTCCATTAAATTTATTGTTTAAACAATTTATTTTGTATTCACTTTTAATTATAGTACACTCATATTTTCACTTTATTATTTACCTTTTAAAATCTCTTAAACCACTTTGACTACTTTGACCTTTTGGGGCTTCTAGATGACATATGAGGGTCCTCCAACTTTGTAAGGCTATAACTCTCAAACCGTGAGGAGTTATGTGATATTCCACATACCACCAGAAATGGAATGACATGTAATATCCATATGGAATAGTATTACCTAAAAATATATCAAAACTCATACCATTGTCCATCAAACAAACTTGGGTCCATTACCCAAACCTGGGTTCTCCAACTTCTCATGGCCATAACTCTCTAACCATGAGGAGTTATGTGATGTTCCACATACCATTGGAAATGGTATGATAAGAAATATCAATCTAGAATAGTTTCACTAAAAAATTCCCTAAACTTCATCTCATTATTCGACAAATAAGCATGGGTTCTGTAACCATACTTCTAGGATAACTCAATCCGTAGAGCGTCTTCCCATGGGGGCTTTCACCATAAGGGGACCACTTTGGAGTTCATCCATTTGTACTTATTATCAACCATGACAAGACAATAATGAGTCATATTTACATCAAACAAACTTGGCTTCATTACCCAAACCTTTTGCTACCAGATTTTCTCCAAGGGTTGACATCAATAACTAAGGGGTTGACATAAATCACTAAGGGTTGACATCAATCATTATGGGGTTGACATAAATCACTAAGGGTTGACATCAATCTACAATATCACTCTCCAATAGTTGACATCAATGAAAACCAACAATCCATACCAATTATCCATCAACCTAAGCCAATTGTCTAACATCTAGTACCTAGGTAGTCGGGTAGTGCAGCTAAGGGTATGATCTAGCCTCCTTAGTTGGTGCCCTGAGATATTAGGTCAAGTATTACTGTTGGACCCCACACATATATAAGAGAGCTATAGCACAAGGAAATCCCTTCACTGTAGATTCCCTACAAACCCTAACCCTTGAGAATAGAACAGAAAAAGAAAAGGCAAGATCTATCACATTGTAACCTTGTCGTCTGCATTGGGCTGCGAAATTACTACTTATTTTTTCCTTTTAATAATTTGGGCATTTTGCCACTGCAGTATTATTCAATTCGGAGTATAACTCTGTAGGAATAAAAAAAAGAAGTTTGGGCCTATCAACACCCTTATTTTTGACCTATCCCATTATATTCCTCTCTTCATTCTGATCGTCGTGGTACCCTTCAATTTTAATCATTTTTTCCTGCAGACCCAACCCCCTCTGGGACACCTTTCTTGAGACCTATCCCATTGGATTCCTCTCTTTGTCTTGATCACCTAGGTACCTGTCATTTTTAAGACCATTTTTCCATCCTAACACTACCTATGCCTTTACCATTCCTACTACTCACTCTCAGTCCCAAGAAACCTTGGAGGATAGAGTGTCCCAACTGGAACACCACATTGATGGCAACATAGAGTCCCTCGGCAATGAATTCACCACAACCCTTGACCATAAATTCAAAGAATTGGTGCAACTCTTCCGGGTTAAGAATGTTGAGACAAACCCAGAAGAACCTCACTCTTCTCATTATGAAAATACTCAGTCCTCCTACTCCCCTAGGGGTTCTCCACCTTCTTGGACTAAGGTGCCCAAAGTTGACATGCATAAATTTGATGGTTTCAACCTAGTCAGGTGGGTTTCTCAAATAGAATAATACTTCTCCCTTCATGATATTTGAGATGATGAGACCAAACTCCATGTAGGGGTTTTGTACCTGGATCAAGAATGCTAACAATGGTGGCAATGGCATAAGAAATGTTATCCAGGACATCCCAATTGGAACATGTTCTTCAAAGTTGTTTGTGCTCGTTTTGATTGGGAATCAAAATTTTTGGGCCAACTCACTAAGCTACACCAAACTGGCTCTGTCACAAACTTCATCATGAAATTTGAATAGTTGGCTATCCGTACTGAGGGTTTATTTGATGAATTTTACCTGGAATTTTTCATCGGTGGTTTAAAAGAAGCTATCGAGGCTCATGTGAACATGCACCATCCTACTACCTGGTTGCATGCATGTCAATTAGCCAGAGAAGCAAACACCATCCTCTAGGTGTCATCTTTGAAGGATCCATTTACCAACCATCCTCGCCTAGTAGATACCCCTTCTCCGACCCAAACTTTGAAGGTCCAAAAGTTCTCTCCTGCCAAAATGGCAGAACGTTGCAAGCATGAATTTTGATACTATTGTGATGAAAAGTATGCACCAGGGAATAAATATAGAGAAAAAATGTTCTTCTAGATTGATGCCTCAACTTCCTCTTCCTATGACGACACCCCATCAGATGAGGTTTTACACCAAGAGGAGGCTCAGCTAAGTGATCCTGTTGAAGATCAAGTTGTCACGCCGATGGAATCCATGGAGCCCATCATCTCACTTCATGCACTCTCAGGTATTTCAGCCCCAGAGACATTGAAGATCAAGGGATACATTAAACATAGGTCAGTTGTGGTGTTGATTGATAGTGGTAGCACCCATAATTTTATTCATCACAGGCTCGCTGATGAGCTCCTTTTTAAAGTCTTCCTTGTTTCTAATTTTCAAATCCTCATCACCAATGGTGGTACTATGAAGTGTGGGGTCCATTGTGAGAATGTCAAACTCCAAATGGGTGATTACCATCTGAAAACCCACATGTTCTCTATTTCCATGGGTGGTTATGATATTGTATTAGGCATGGAATGGCTTCGCACTCTAGGGCTGATCACCATGGATTATCAAGAATTATATATGAGCTTCAACCAAGATGCTCACCCCTATACTCTCAGGGGTCTGCAAGCGGGCTCTCCTAAATTCATCAGCTCTCACAGTATGGAAAAACTATTGAAGAAAGGCCACAATGGTGTGATTTCTCAATTTAATACCATCTAGGTCACTGAACAAGTCTCTCAAGTAGTTCCTCCTAGCTTGCAACTCATCCTAGAAAAGTATCCCAAGATATTTGAGCTTCATATAGCCTTACCTCCTTCCAGGGGTGAGCATGATCATAGCATCTCTCTTCTTCCAGGAAGTCAACCCCCCAATGTATTTCCTTGCAGATACCCTTTTGCTCAGAAAAATAAAATAGAAAATATGGTATAGGAGTTACTGGAGGTGGGGGTAATTCAACCTAGTATGAGTCCATATTCTTCACCAGTGGTGATAGTTTTAAAGAAAGAAGGTACTTGGCGCATGTACCCTAGTTTTTTGTGCCTTGAATAAACTAACCATCAAAGATAAATTTCCCATTCTTGTTACTGATGATTTGTTGGATGAACTAAAAGGTGCTTGTGTATTCACCAAATTAGACCTTCGATTTGGTTATCACCAAATCCAGATGGAGGTCGATATTCCGAAGACTACTTTCAGAACTCATGATGGACATTATGAATTCTTGGTCATGCCTTTTGACCTTTGCAATGCTCCATCCACCTTTCAAAGTCTCATGAATAAAATATTGAAACCTTACCTTCAAAAAATTTCTTGGTTTTCTTTGATGACATCCTCATTTATAGCCACACCTGGGATAGCCATCTTCTTCATGTGGACAAAGTCCTTCACTTGCTGTAGGAAAACCAATTGTTTGTCAAAAATACCAAATGTTCATTTGGTGCCAACTAAGTGGAATACTTGGGGCACATTGTTAGCAGAGATGGGGTAAAAGTTGACCCCAAAAATATACAAGCTATGCAAGAATGGTTGCAACTAATGACTTTAAAGCACCTAAGGGGTTTTCCGAGTCTCACTGGCTATTACAGAGAATTTTTCAACCATTATGGAAAAATTGCTAATCCCTTGACTGACCTCAATAAGAATGCATTTCATTGGACACCTATTGCTGAGCAAGACTTCACAAAATTAAATTGGTGCATGTGCATGACCCCTATCCTAATAGCTTCTGTCTTCAACAAATCCTTTTTGGTGGAATCGGATGCTTCCGGCACAGGTATAGATGCAATTCTCACCCAAGATGGTCGACCCTTGGCATTTACTAGCCAAGCATTGAGTGGTCCCAACCTGGGTCGATCTAAATATGAAAAAGAAATTATGGCTATTCTCCATGTGGTGCACACCTAACGGCCATATCTCTTGGGATGTCATTTTCAGATTAAAATAGATCACCATAGCTTAAAATATTTTTTGGAGAAGTGACTATCATCCCCAAAACAAAATTAGTGGTTGAAAAAAATGTTGGGTTATGATTATGAAATCATCTACAAAAAGGGAAAAGATAACATAGTAGAAGATGCATTGTCAAGACAACATGAGGAGGAAAAATCCCTCTTTGTGTTATCTTTACCAGCCCTTGATTGGATTGAAGAAGTGCTCCACAAGTGGCTAACACACCCGACTACCTCCAAATTGATTCAGCAGCTTCAGGAGGAACCTAGTCCCCCCATTGGCTACACTTAGCAGGCTAATATGCTCGGATATAAGGATCGCTTGGTTCTCTCACCCTCCTCCGCACTCAAGCCCTGAATCTTAAATGAGTTGCACTCCTCAACTATAGCGGGTCATTCGGGCTTCCAAAATACATATGCTCATGCTCGTCGTTCTTTTTTTTGGGCAAGCATAAAGAAGGATATACTTCAATTTGTCATAGAATGTGAGGTGTTCCAATGTAATAAAGGTGAAACAGTCAAATCTCCAAGCGCCCTACAACCATTACCCATTCCATCTTCTCCATGGACCGAAATATCCATGGATTTTATGGTGGGCCTTCCTAAAGTAGGGAACAAGTATGTCATCATGGTGGTGGTTGATCGCCTCTCCAAGTATGCTCATTTTTGTCCCTTACCTCACCCTTTCACACCGACACTCGTAGCACAAGTCTTCCTTGATCATATTTTCAACATACATGACATGCCAACCTCTATTGTCTCTGATCGTGACCCAAATTTCACCAACACATTTTGGCAAGAGTTGTTTAAATTGCAAGGCACCCAAATGAACATGAGCACAACTTATTACCTCATTCCAAGGGCCAAATGGAAGTAGTCAAAAAATGTTTGGAAACCTAATTGCATTGTTTTTCTTCAGACAAACAACACCAGTGGCTGTAGTGGCTTCCCTTGGCAGAATGTTGGTACAATACTTCCTATCATACGGCCACAAAAATGACCCCATATGAAGCAGTATATGGCCAAAGACCATCGACAGTCACTACCTATTTTCTTCGCACATCCAAGGTCCAATCTATTGACAATGTTGCAAGGTCATACAACCACTCTAGCGAATTTGAAGGATAACCTCCACATGGCCCAAAATCGCATGAAGTAATAGGAAGATCAATGTCATTTAGAAAGGGTTTTTTAGGAAGGTGATCAAGTGTTTCTCAGGCTCCAACCTTACAAGCAAACATATCTCAAAGCTCAGGGACATCACAAATTTTCACCTAAGTTTTATGGACCCTACCATATCATCAAGCATATTGGTTATGTGGCTTACAAATTGGCCTTTCATGCTACTTCCAAAATCCATCCTGTATTCCATGTTTCTTGTTTGAAGAAATTCGTGGGCTAGAATTGCAAAGTCCAAACCTTATTGTCAGAATTAGATGAAGAAGGTTCCCTGTGGCTCCAACCAAAAGGAGTCCTCAATAATCGTGAATGTCAGCTACGTGGTCACATTATCAAGGAAGTGTTGATCAAGTGGAAGGACACAACACCAAAGGAGGCGACCTAGGAACCCGCAACCATACTTCAACAGTTCATGCACCTGCAACCTTGAGGAAAAGGTTTCTTTTGAAGGGGGAGGGCATGTTAGGATCCTAATAAAGTGAACATTTCTATCATAATAAAGTTTCTCTTCCTCGTGATTATTCTAGTGTTATTCTAGTGTTCTTCTGATATTTTTCTAGATATATCATTATTATTCTATCATTGCTTGCTAGATATTTTTTGTTCTGCATAATATATTGTATCAGGAATATTGCACAAATTCGTTCCCCAATGGAGTCACCATTTTTATATTGTGATAAATTCACCCCGTAGACATGTCGTACTCTCCTTAGATCAAACTATGATCTAAGATAGATGGTTACTACTTCCTTTTAGATCTTATTCATTAACCTACAGATAGAAGAAGGGAGACTTACTTGTTTCCCCAATTTTGTCCTCATTGCTTCATCCTTTTACCTCATTGCTCCAATTCTTTCAACAACCAAAGAGACCTACAAAATAAGAGGCAACCGAACCTTTCTACTTCTACCAGATTTTGTTAGGTAAGAACTAAATCTATTTATACTCAATTTGAATTAAGCATAAACACTATCATGAACATCATAGTGAAAGGAATAGGCCAATTTGATATTAATGGAAATCCAATGAAGAAAGAACTTACAAATAACCTTTGATGCTACAACAATCTTCTCCAAGCTCTCCAGTCCAACCCTTTCATGAACATCTTGAGATCAAAATGATGATACTTCAATGGATTCCTCCCCCCCCCCCTTAACCAATGAATGACATTGTTTATATATCACTTGAGAGGTTTAACCACCATAACATTTCAAGGGAATGGTTGAGATCTTCACTCCTTAGGTTAGGATTTAGTACCCAAAATGGACGGAATGTGGATGACTCAAGTGTATGAGTCATCCTTTGAACATAACCATACAATTATATCTCAAGATTTTCCCACAGAAAAAGGTGGATTATCTCTAATTGAACTAACACTCCCCCAACATTGGCCACAAAGCATTAGTAACACTCCCCCGTAGTTGATTAGGGAGCGTTAACGCTCCCTATACATGAGTAGGGTGGTGTTAGTGGTAAAACAAAGCTCAAAACTTAGTGAAAGTGGTTAGGTTTCGACATTTTCTCAATGTTTTCTGATTCACCATGGCTTAGGGAACACAACCAACATTTAGTCATGGTGTCAACACTTATGACACTCAATAAAGTGCATGTGACACTTAGTAAGGTGCATATGACACTTGTGAAAGTGCATGTGACACTTAGTAAGGTGCATATGACACTTGTGAAAGTGCATGTGACACTTAGTAAGGTGCATACGACACTTTATGACACTTTACGACACTTAAGGTGTGTAAAAGATGTGACACCTATGTGTGACATTTTGGTGTGTAACACAAATGGGTACAATTAGTATTATGAGATTTTGAACATTAAGTATGATGATCTAGACACTAGATATGGTTAAGGGAAAAAAGCCAAGTGTTAGGCACTAGAAAAAGATTCTATGATTCTAGGTTCAAGAATGACACCTTGAACCACCACAAATGACCTCTCGAGGTCATCCTTTGCTGGGGAATAAGGTCATGGGTTAGGTCCTGATGAAAGATTTGAGGCATCCAAATCCATGAGAAATGCCTCAAAGCACCACACATGACCTATGGAGGGTATACTTGGCATATAAGAAAGGATGTTAGTTCCCTCACAAGGTTTTGAGCATTAGGTATGGGTCTTAAGGCCTTAATATGGTAAAGGGGGGAAGCCCAAGTCTTAGTCAAAGTACAAAGCTTATAGGAATCGAGGAACAAACATTACACATCAAACCACTACACCTGAACTCTCAAGGTTTTAGGAAGCTTATATGGCTCAGGGGTCATGAATGACACCTCAAACCACCATAGATGACTTCTCAAGGGGATGTTTGGCCTTCAAGTAGGAATATGGGCATCATAAAGAAAATTGAGCATTGGGTATGGGTCTTGGTTCCTTGGACATGATCGAGAGAGGAAACCCATGCCCTAGTTCCTAAAGGAAGCTTCTAGGCATCTAGGGCCAACAACGACATGTTGAATCATCACAAAAGACTTTCCCAGGGTATACTTGGCCTTTGGATTGGAATATTCAACATTATGAGATTTTGAACATTAAGTATGAGTCTCTTGATCCTAGATATGGTTAGGGGAACAAACCCAAGAGTTAGGCCCTACAAGAAGCTTCTAGGATTCTATGGCCAAGAAGGACACCTTCAACCACCATAAATGACCTATTAAGAGCATCCTTTTCCTTTAACTATGTATATAGGTACCAATAACATTTTTGAACATTAGGTATGGGTCTTGGGGCCTTGGACATGGTCATGGGAGGAAACATGAACCTTAGGTGAAAACGTGGTAGGATAGGAACCTACACACGCTTTAAAACATGTGCACACTCCTTCTTAGAAATGCACACATGTTCTTAGGAACACCCACACGTTCCAAAGTGTGTTTTCACTCCTACTTAGGAACACATGCACATTCTAAAGTGCATGTGTGCTCCTGCTTAGGAATGCACGTGTGTTCCTAAAAAAATGAGTTGGAAAGCGTGCATGTCATTTCGAGGAGCACTGAGGATATAGTATTAGGAACATGTGAACATTTCCAAGAATGCAGGTGCATTCTTATGTGTGTGTGTTCCTATGCACCCCATTGCCACTTTTTCAACCATCAACTTCATGCGAGTGCCCATATATATATATTTTGAGAATAACATTATGGGTTAGCCCAATCAATTGTCACCAATGTTGTTAGGAATTTGACTAGTTTTGTGTTAGTGGGTGCCTAGTTCGAATCCCCCTAGGCGAGGCACATTAGTGTACATCGATGGGGGAAGCATCCCTTGGGTTTCCTCGTGAGGTTTTCCTTGGAAAAATATATATTTTCCAAGGAAAGAATTAGGTTTGGTCTGATCCAAATTTATAAGAGAAACGAAATGAATCACAAGTTGAATACAATAACAAAGAGATACATAAAACAACAACATATATCCAGTGAACAATAACTTCTATTGAATAAGGAAAATGTAAAACTGCAGAACTAAAAAACAACTTGCTTGAATGGTGGTAGCTATCTCTAAAAAGAGATGTGGTGTCTACGCATATTTTTCTGAGCAGAATGATTACAATGAGGCTCTAGAGGCATTTTTAACATTAATCATGAATTCCAAAACCATAGAAATCCCAAAAACCTAAACCTAGGAGATGAAACACCAAAAGTTATGTGGGCCCCGATGGGCAAGTTGGTACCTCAACTTATTGAGGTCATAAATTTTTCATATGATCTTTGTTTTAGGCGTGTGATAGCCCGCTGGAAAGGTCTTTTCGAGAACTACATATTATGTCATCAAAATTTGACTATGTATACAATTTGACCATGGCAAGCCCAAAAAAATGTTATTTAGGGCCTCAAAACAGACCCAAAAGTACAGAAAGATGTACTGACATGAAAATTTCCAAAATATGTCAGTTGGAATAGGTGAGCGGCCACCAATATCCACCTAGATATTGTGTAGGGCTTCAAGACAACCCCAGAAGTGTAGAACCCACTATTAAAAAGAAATTTCATCATTACAGAGAAACATGTTGAACTGAAAACTGTCAAGATGAGCCAGTTGGAATAGGTGGGTGGCCACCAACATCCACCTGGATTTGTCCTTCCCCCTTAGGAAGAAATGATCTCCATTGCGTTGAGTGCCCCCATCAGGTGAGGAAATTTCTGCTGAATTTGGCCCTGGGTGAGCCACTTACCTTGGTGCAGTAGTTTCCCTGCCTTGACAACCCGATAAACATGGATCCTCTACTAGCGAGTGCCCTTGACCTGTGTGTCCATGTTCTAATCAGTGGATGCATGTTCCATATAGTTAGGGTTGAGATTTTTTGGTGTCAACTGTTCTGCGATCTCTGAGGTGATCAATAATGGTGGAAAATATGGATGAAGGAGGTCCACATTGAACACTAGGTGTAAGCCAAGTAAGGGGGGAATGTTGAGCTCAAAATCATTTTCACCCACAACCTTGGTGATGGTGTAAGGCCCATAGGAAACTGGACGGAGATTTCAATGGGGCCCTGTAAGGTGTTCTTTATGCAAATGTAACCAAACCTTGTCTCCCACTTGAAATGTGTGCAGTACCCAGTGTTGATCATGGTGTTGCTTGTACTTAGCATTGGATTTCTGCAAAATATCATGGACCTGTTGGTGAATGTGTTGAATTTGCTCAATGAATCTAGTGGCTTTGTCAGCCTCATACTGAACATGGGAATATTTTGCCTGTGTAGTTGCAAGAGGTAGTGCAACATCAAAGGGACCCAAGGGTTGGAAGCCCAGCCCCACCTGAAATGGGCTATGACCGGTGGAGATATGGAGAGTCGTGTTGTAGTTGTAATGAACATAGGGAAGACTCTTATCCCATGTACATAGATGCTTAGAGTTATACATGCCCAGGATGTGCACAATCATCCGATTGACGACCTTGGTTTAGCTATCAGTTTGGTGGTGGAAGGCAATCGATTTAGTGAGCTTGGTGTCCAACAATGACCAGAGGATCGACCAAAATGTGTTGAGGAACCTCTTGTCCCAATCTGAGATGATGGTCGGTGGTATCCCAAAATTGACCCACACTCATTTGAAGAAGAGCTTGGCAGTGTCTGTCACTGTGATGCTCTTCTTGTAGGCTGTGAGAATGGTCGTCTTCAAAAACTAATCAACCACCACAAAGACACAATCATTGCCTTGCCTGGTGGATAGAAGGTCAGACAGATAATCCATCGAGATGGATTCCCAAGTCCTATCGGGGGTAGGCAGAGGGGTGTGTAATCCTTTCTTCTTGATGGCTAGCTTGGCAATGGCACAGATAGTACAAGATCTGATATACTTGCTGACATCCTATCGAAGTTTGAGCCAATAAAAATGATTCTATAGAACGACCACAATTTTCTCCATGCCAAAATGTCTTGCCATCCGATTGTAGTGAGCTTCCCAAATCAGCTTTGCACGCTCGCTTGATGGAACACATAGGTGGCCTAGATGGCATAATAGTCCATCTTGAATGTGAAAATATGTGACATTCACATATGTACCCAAGAGTCGGTAGGTGGTGGTGAAGTCAGGGTCATGATGATAAATTTGGGGCCACTTAGATGTCTCATGCCCACAAGAATGGAGCATGGTGGTGAGAACAACAACAAGAGGTCGGCTGAGGCAGTCAATGACACGATTTGTGCTCCCTGTCTTATACTTGATGTTGAGATGGAGTTGTTGCAGGTATGTGGACCACTTTTGATGGCAGTCATTCTGCAATTTCCCTTGTGTCTGTATGAACTGTAGAGGCTTGTGATCAGTATGGATGATTGTCTCCTTTCCCAGGATGTAATGTTTCCATTGGCGACAGGCTTGCACAACGTAATACATTTCCTTGTCATAGGTGGGGTATTTACGGATGGTATCTGAGAGTGTCTCACTATGGTATGCCACTAGATGACCATGTTGAGTGAGAACTGTGCCTAAAGCATAGTCAGAGGCATCAATCTCAATCTCGAACGGTTGTTGCAGATTGGGTAAGGAAAGTATTGGAGCTTAGCATAAGCGATGCTTCAAATCATCAAATGCTCATTGTTGTGCCTTCCCCCATGCGAAATTTTCCTTTCCACCGCCCTTGGAACTTGGCTGAGGGCCCATGTAATATGGGAGAATCCTAACACGAACCGAAAATAGAAGTTGGCAAGTCCCAAGAAGCTCCGACGCTCGGTTAGTGTGGTCGGGGTTGGCCAGTTACGAATGACTTGGATCTTAGTTGGATCCACATGTACCCCATGCCCATCAACAATGTAGCCCAAGTATTGGACCCTATTCATGCCAAAGGAACATTTTTCCAAGTTGGCATATAGCTTGTGTTGTCGCAGAGTGCTCAAAACCCGTTGAATATGTTGCACGTGTTCCTCCCAAGTTTTGTTGAAGATGAGGATGTTATATAGATATACCACCACAAAAGAGTTGGTGAAGGGCCTCAATACATCATCCATCAACCTCATGAAAGTTGTTGGTGCATTTTTTAAACCAAAGGGCATGACCAACCATTCAAAGAGACCTTCTTTAGATTTGAAAGTTGTCTTCCATACATCATTGGGTTCTATGGGAACCTGGTGGTAGCCAGACTTTAGGTTAATCTTGCTAAAGAACTTTTCCCCCTTGAGTTGGTCAAGAAGGTCATCAATGTGGGGAATTGGGTACCAATTCCTGACTATGATTTTGTTTAATTCTTTGTAATCAATGCAGAGTCGCTGGGTCCCATCTTTCTTCTACATCCGTACAATCGGGCTCCCACAAGGGGAGGAGATGGGTCAGATGTTCCCCTTTTGAAGTAGCTCTTGGATCTGGTGCTTGATTTCATCATTCTCCATCAGAGAGCGGTGATAGACTAGTCCATTGGGTAGAGGTGCACCAGGGGTTAGATCAATTGGATGCTTGACTCGACAATGCATTGGTACCCTAGTGGGTGAGCAGAAGATGTCTCTGTACTCTTCCATGATCCTGTCCACTTGCTTCTGCTGCAAAGAGAGAATCTGTGTAGAGGTCACAGAGGTGGCGATGAACTTTTGTTCACTACAAGCACGGATCACAAAGAAGACAAACTTCCCGGTCTGTGAAATGACCTTACTGCATTGCTTAGAAGAGATTAAAGAAATAGCAATAGGCAACGTTATCTCTGGTATCCTGTACAATTGTCTACCCAAAGTAATAATAACACTGTGGGGTCTAGACTCATACACAACATGTCACTTCCACAAATATGGTTGGCCTAAAAGAACATCACAAACTTCAAGGGGAGCAATATCACACAATACCTCGTCTTTGAAAGGCTTGATGTCGTAAGACAGACGACATTGTTGGTTGACGCAAAGATCTCTTCCTTGGCGAAGCCAACCGTTGGTGTAGGGTTGGGGGTGTGGTGTCACTGGTAGGTCCAACCGCTTGATGACCTCTACTAAGATTAGGTTCTTATGACTTCCTCTATCGACAATGAAATGAAGCAAAGCCCCCTTTACCCACATCTGTGAGTGAAAGAGGCGTTCCCCTTCCTATGGTTCTTTCAGTTCGCTTGACTGGAATTTGGTGGTATCCATAATGGCATTGGGTTCGACATCCATAATCCGCTTCCCTCTTTCTAGATTTGATTCAAAGTCAGAATCTACCCCTGACTCAGAGGCTTTCAGCTCAACCACCAATGACTACTTGGAGTGAAATTCTTCGGTGTTGTGCCAAGGGATTTTATGGAATTCACACCACTTCCCCGTGTCCTTCTTCGACTTCTCATTACCCTTCTTGGGTTGTGGCTTGGATTGGTTGTCCTGAGAGTGGCCATCTTTTCTCTATCCCTTGCTTTGTGGGTTGGGGCTGCCTTTTCCCTGTTTCGGCTGCGAGGAATTTGCAGATCCAAACTCTCACCTCTTCTGCTTAAATTTATGTTCGATCTTGACATCATATCTATAAGCTGCACCTAATGATGCGATGTCCAGAAACTCCATTTCTGTTTGGATGTATCTATGTAGACAACCACGGTATTTGAGCACTAGATGTCGTTCAAAGTATTTGATACCCAATTTGGTGCACAGGGTATGGAAAATATTTGTGAATTCTGGTATTGTTTGATCCCTTTCCTGACGTAGCGTGGTCCATCTTGTGTACTGGTCCTCGTAGCTTCCAACAGGGTAGTACTGTTCTTTAATGGCATCCATAAAGGAATCCCATGTGGGGGCAACAAAAAATATTGCAGATTCCTCTATGGCCCTTTGCTCAGAGTAAGTATTCCACCAATCCTTAACATGGGGACAACCTTAAGGAGTGCAAAAGTAATCTTTTCCCTATAGAAAAAATTGTGGACCGAAAAATACCCTTCGAGCAGATTCAACCATTTATCTACTGAATCTGCATCTATCTGGCCTTCAAATCATGGAATACCAAAATTGACTTGTACCTTGAAGGGGGTTGCGTGCCTCTTGATGAAGATGCATCACCTGTGGGTAGTCGCTGAAGGATCTATGCAAAGTTGTCCATCATTTCGTTCCTATGTCGCGCAAGGGCTTCCTCGAGCAACAATGTAAAATGATCTCTTGTTCCATCGTCCTTCTTTTCATCCCCCATGAATTGTTGTCGGTCTCGACGCGACCAATCTTGCAAAGGCTCAACAGGTTCGAGTTCCAACTTCTTGTACCCAGATCTTGTTGGGGACATGCATAAATGAAGAGCAGACCGCTCTAATACCATTGATCCAGATTTATGAGTAGAACGAAATGAATCACAAGTTGAATACAACAACACAGAGATACATAGAACAACAACAGATATCCAGTGAAAAATAACTTCTATTGAATAAGGAAAATAGGCTAAAATTGTAAAACTGCAGAACTGAAAAACAACTTGCTTGAATGGTGGTAGCTATCTCTGAGAAGAGATGTGGTGGCTATGCGATTCGTCTGAGCAGAATGATTACAATGAGGCTCCAGAGGCCTTTTTAACATTAATCATGAATGACAAAACCCTAGACATCCCAAAAACCTAACCCTAGGAGTTGAAACTCCAAAAGTTATCTGGGCCTCGATGGACAAGTTGGTACCTCAACTTCCCGAAGTTGTAACTTTTGCATACGATCTCCGTTTTAGGTGTGTGATATCTCATTGGAAAGGTATTTTATAGAACTACATATTATGTTGTCAAGCTTTGACTTTGTTTGGAGTTTGATTTTGGCAAGCCCAAAAAACATTGTTTAGGGCCTCAAAACGGCCCAAGAAGTACATAAAGATGTACTGAAATGAAACTTGCCAGAAAGGTCAGTTGGAATAGGTGGGTGGCCACTAATATCCACATGGATTTTGTGTAGGGCTTCAAGACAACCCCAGAAGTGCAGAATGCACAATTATAAAGAAATGTCATCATTACAGAGAAACGTGTTGAACTAAAAAATGTCAAGATGAGCTAGTTGGAATAGGTGGGTGGCCACCAACATCCACCTGGATCATGGTCATCCCAAAGGTTTATCACTCTCTTCTTCCCAATGGGAATAATCAAAACTTAGAATTAAACCGATCTACAGTTGGATCAATCCCAAAAAGAGGTGTGTTTATAATACAAAGTTTATATGCGATAAGGTAATATCGTAATGGGTTCTACCTTGCAACGTAATTGGTCATCTGGACTCCTCCTGCCCTCAGACTTTGGGAGGTCGTGAGTTCAAACTGAATAGTGTAACTATTGTAGGAACCTCGGGTGCCACTGGGGACACGTGGTTTGCTTAGTTTGTGAGGAATTTGAACAAAAAAATGTACCAATATTAGATGGAACCCAACTAGCTCATCCATGCTACAAGCTAGGCATACCACATGTCCATTACTTAGGTATACCACCTACTCAACATATTACGCATACCATGCCTACCTTAGAATATTACTTATGATGCCTACGCTAACATACAAGACAAGGTTATTGCACCCTCCCTCTAGTCAAGCAAGCAATTCCTCCTCACCCTCCCTCTGGTCAAGCGAGTTAAGGCAATTGTAAAAAATATTGAATTGAATAAAATGTACAAAAACAATTTTCCCCCAAATGGCAACACCCAAGTTATTTATGACTACCAAGAAAACTAGATCATAGTGAGTGATTGTGAAAGTCAAAACTTCCCAAAAAATAACAATAATAACGTACTCCTCACATAGCACTCCCTTCTTCCCAATGGTATCAATCAAAATTCATTGTAAAACCATGATTTGTTGCACCACTTAAATAGTTAGTTGGTGATTATGGACATCATTGTTTAAAAGTTAAAATTCTCCATTAATTTACATGACCATTGTTTTTCTATTAATTTGATGAAACTGTCGTATTGAATGTTTTAAATTCAAACGTGTTCTGTAAAATTAACGGGCCGAAAGATGTCATACGACTGATGATTCATGATATTATATAGGAAAATAATATACATTAAAAATAACGTAAAAATTCATATGTATATTTATACATAATTTTATTTAGGACCTCTTAGGTATCAGGCTACACGGTAAGCTGATTTTGTGTTAAATATAACATCTTCATTGGTTAATTCTAAGGGAAGAAATTGCTAAGTAAACTTTAGGGTATTGGAAAAGGTTGGCACGTGAAAGCACATTCAAGGGTTGAGATAAAAAAAAAAATCTCGTAAAGTATGAAGTAAAATTGTTTATGGTTAACCGATTATAAAAGTTGATTTTGAACATGAAATAAAACTGAATTTAATTAGTTAATTAAAATTTAGTTGATTTCTATGCATAAATATTTTATATAAATATGTTTCACTGAAAAAACAATCATTCACAATAAACATATTCTATAAACAAATTTTATAATGTGAATTTAGTGTGAATTTTCTTCGGCCCTTTCACCCTTACTAGAGTAGATAAAATTATAGCCTAAATATAAAGAAAACATTCAACTAGATGTTCAAGATCCACTTGAAATTGACACCATTGTTGGATAGTAAGCATGACATACAAGGATTCTAATAATTCCCTTGTTTTAGTTGGCTAAATAAGGAAAACTCGTCCATGAGAAGGAAAGTGGCACATTACCACTAAGTTGGCAGAAAAGTTTCCTCATCTATATAAGTGGGAAATGGTGGCCATTTCCAACTCAGGGGGGAGGTTTGATCTATTCCAAGACTCAACAGACATCCATCGACTATCACCTATTCTCAGTCAACTCTTTAGTCAAATATTACAATCAACTTCTCCAATTTGATCCCTACCTCAGTTGATTCACACATTCCTCAACTTAGTCAATGCATGCATCCTTCGATAACGATTGCCACTTATGATACATGTCTAATGGTAAGGATGACTCGACACATGTAAGAAAATATCATGAATATTCAACAAACACTAGGAAAACACCAACAAATTGGCATTACATGTCTCTTCATCTTCTTATTCTAGTTGATAGCTAGCAAAAAGTAATTAGGTCGTCTAATTAGTTATGTAATTGTCTTGTAACTAAAATTTTGCAGGTAAGACACCCAAGCATTCTTCAAGAATGTATAAATGTATGTAAGCATTAGTACAAGGGGTTCTTTTGAGTATCTCAATTCGACCCACCTCTCTTAGTCATTGCAATTGAGTCTATTCAATCATTACACCCTTGTTGGAGGTATTGTTATAAAGTTAGGAGACCAACATTCTGAAGAAACTAATCAATACACCAGTTTTTTTCTCTTTTTGTACTCTACAATGAATTTACATCTTCATGTGATTTGTATTATTGTTCATATATTTCAATCAATTCTATTTAAACATTTATTTCTTGGTTTAATTAGATAGTCCAACTTTATATTCTTTCACCATAAGGGAGATTGACTCATTTGGTTGATTATGTTGTCCCATTTCACTTGGGTACAACATATCAAATTGGATGAATGATGTGAGAAGCCATGAGACACGATGTATTATAATAAGTCTACCACATGGACTCATAAGACTTTGGGATGATGTTTGAAAAATTCAACGTAGAGATCATATACATCATAGAGCTCATTAGATTGAAGCTCAAGGATGGCACAATGGTTCAAATGGTCAAGGAAGAAGTGGCAAGGAGAGGGTCTTCAATTGTCTAAAATGCGTAATTGGTTAGGTGCATTGTATAAACTAGAATTATATGCAAACCAAATAGAGGGAGAAAACATTGCACACAAAGTTTCTTAGCTATGAGAAATATTTTTCAATAAAGTTTTGAATTGAAATGGAATTGCTCAATGATAAATGTTGATGATGACTTTGCACTTTTGTTCTTGTTGTGAAAATAATATCTTTTTTTACTTCCTATGAAGACTCCCACATATCTTTAAATTTGCTTTGATTTCAAAATTTTATATTTCATATATACTTTCTTAATCTATAAATTCTTTTACAATCTTTTACACTCTAAATCATATAAAAACTTTGTTGACAATGTCCCTTTACATGGCAAGAGGTATGAATGGAGTATGAAAAGACATACAATACAATGTCCCTTTACGTGGCAAGAGGTATGAATGGAGTAGGAATATGCATGCAATACTGAAGGCCAAATGGATTTAACCAAGTGAAAGCCACACTAAATTATATATGAAGTATCATAAACCAAAAGTATCATAGTTTTGAGGATGTTAGAGCATTGTTCATCTAACTAATGATAAAAAGGAATAATGATCGATGGTTGAATTACACTAAAGGTGAAGGGAGAATAATCAAGTAAAAGCCCTAAGAACAATACGACAATATGGGTAGTGAGACCTAAAGGGGAGTTGAGGTTACACAAATCTTTGTTAATTGAAAATCATGTTATCGGAAGAAATTTTTTACTCTTTATTTTTTTATTTTTAAAAATATTTTAAAAAATGTTAAAATTTTATATATTATATAATAAATAATTTATAAATTAAAAACAAATCTTAAATAAAAATGTTAAAATTTAAAATTTTATATATTATATAATAAATAATTTGCAAATTAAAAACAAATCTTGTTGAGAGAAATTTGAAACCCATTTCATAAAAAAAATTCAAATTTCTATTTAAGGACAATTTCACAGTTTGAAAGCTTTCTAATCTCGTCAGGGATTATCATCAAATTACAACCCCAAAGATTGAGAAGCTTCAGATTTTAAATTTTTACAACAGTTAAGATACAAGAATTGAAGATATGAAAGATTACCTATCTCTTCAGATATATCTTCAATCTTAGTGAAAGCCAAATGGAGATATTCAAGTTGTGTCAATTGCCACAATGATGTAGGCAATGATTGTATGGGAATGCCATGAAATTCCAAGACCCTCAAAGAGGTCAGGTTGAGTAAAAATACTTCTTGAATTTCCTTCAATCCCTCATTTACTCCGATGAGTAAAGAAACTAGTTTGGGACATCTCAATTCCTTTGCGGACAAAGACTTAATATCATTACCCATGACTGATATTCGCCTGCAATTCTCCGAACTTGGGATGTCAGGGAAATGTTG
>JZKD02S2308900.1:113660-140618 GCA_000966675.3 Picea glauca | reverse complement strand
CACTGCTGCGGCCACGGGCGTTGTGAGCGATGGATCAACTCTCTGGCCTTTCCAAGTTTACGCTGCATCTTTAGCAAACAATTCTTCAGAGAATCCGGTGCCTCCCTTTGCTGATCTTGGAACTGAGAGGTAATATCAAGCAAGAGGTTCTTCATACGATTTAACTGCTCTTCCAAAAGCTCACGGTTGTCATCCAAGTGAATTACATCGTCTATCTGTTGGATGAGTTGTTGGATGAGTGGAACAAAAATAGCGCTGCTAATGGTGTTGCCTGCGGTTCCGGTTACAATATCCATTGCTTGCACCAACAGCAAGTGAGATCAGGGCAGCATAGCAGATGAAAGTAGAGCAGAATAGAAAAGTGTATGAATATAAAAAGAACCAGCAGGGCAAATTATGAACATAACAGCATGCAGCAAACAATAACGGAGAGAGATGTCTATGCTGACTGAAAGGCGAGGTGAATTGAAGGGGAGGGGATGTGAAATATATGAAGGCTCTCTTCAATAGCAAAGTTACGATTCATTCACCATGAGATGCTAAAATTCACCATTTTTAACTTGACTCTGGTATTGGGCCATATTTAACTTGATTGTGGGTTGGGGCAGCGATAAAGTAAAGAACTGACTTTGGTGTTTGGCTTTTCTAAAGCTAATAGTTGATTGTGGGTTGGGTAAGTTAATAATTGAATTGGGTGTTTAGGGGATGTGAAATATATGAAGGCTCCCTTCAATAGCAAAGCTACCATTCATTCACCATGAGATGCTAAAATTCCCCATTTTTAACTTGACTCTGGGGTTGGGCCATATTTAACTTGATTGTGGGTTGGGGCAGCGATAAAGTAAAGAATTGACTTTGGTGTTTGGCTTTTCTAAAGCTAATAGTTGATTGAAGGTTGGGTAAGTTAATAATTGAATTGGGTATTTAGGTTTACTAAATTTAATAGTTGATTTTGGTGATAGGGTTTTCTACCTAACCCACAATTTGATAGGGTCTTCTACCTAACTCCTAAGTGAACGATGACAATTTGATTGTGTATCTTGGCCATGGATCATTGGAACTCCAACTATAAAGTTAATAATTGATTTTGGTGTTTGGATTTTTTTAAGTTAATAGTTGATTGTGGGTTAGTAGGTTAATAGTTGACTTTTGTGTTTGGGTTTTCCAAAGTTAATAGTTTGATTTTGGTGGTAAGGACTTCTACCTAATCCACAATCAATTTAAAGATGACAATAGATTGTGTATTTGAGTCATTGGGCATTGGACGTCTAGCTATAAAGTTAATAATTGATTTTGGTGTTTGGGTTTTCTAAAGTCAATAGTTCATTTTGGTGGTAGGGAGAAGATAAAGTCAATAGTTATCTTCTCCCTACCACTAAAATCATTTTGGTGGTTGGGAAAAGATAAACTCAATAGTTATCTTGTCCCTACCACTAAAATCAACTATTGACTCTAGAAAACCCATGGAGTGGACCTACTTGGACTCTGGATCGAGTCGGGGAGTGGATTGTTATGGTTTGAGTATTTTTGTTATTGCATTTGTGAAATATGTTGTTATATTATGATGATTGTTTATGGATCGCTAGCATGTTTCATTGATGGATGCAGACTGATGATATCTTGCTAATAAAACTCACATTTGGAGTAAAGGGGTCATGCACGACAACCAAAGATATTGGGGGAGAGGTGTGGCAGCAGCCTACGACAATCTACTAGCACTTTCTCCATGGCTCGAACTGTAGGTTAACGATTACCTAGTTCAAGACATCCACGATGCCGTGAGGGCAAACTGAGACAATCACTCACGAAGATTCTAAAGGGCATGCAATAAGGCAAAGTCCTTATTCCTTAGAGGCCCTTAATCTCCCACAAGGCCGCCTAACAGAGTTCTGACTCCAAGGGTTAGACATCTACCAAAATCATTCAAAAGGTGAGTGACACCCTTGGAGCACATAGTGCGTCTTGAAGGGTACATCGCATAAATGAGACATGAATAAAGGCGAGTGGCACCCTTGGAGCATGGAGTGCATTTTGAAGGGCACACCGTGATTTTAAACACAGGTGAGTCAATGAACCTAGGAGCCTATAAAACCATTTCTTACTTTGACATGGTGAGCCCTCAATTAATTATGTATGAGTAAAGTTTATTAGTTATAATTTATCCCTTAAAAAATTGCTAAGCCTAGTTGAAATTAAAGTCTAGGTCTAAGTAGGATATGAGGACTAAAAATTAATTACACAATTAATAAAGGGGGGATGAAAAAAAGAAACGGGGGGAAACTAAATTTAGAATTTAAAGGAGGATTAAATTATCTAAAAATTTAATTGATGTTTATGTGCAAAACTTGCTAAATTTGAACTTAGACAAAAAGGGGAAATTAAATGCAAAAGGAATGTGGAACATTGAAAGGAATTTAGTCTAGAGAAATTTCCTAAAATGAACTCAACTAAGATTTAAGAAAGTCGTCAGTCATTAAGGGAATGTGAGGGAATAAAGGGACATTGAGGAGCATTTTTAGGAACACTTTTAGGTGGGTGAGGGAAAATTGGCAATTTAAATCAATTAGTTAAATGAATTTATGATGCAACTAAGGGATTGGGTGACAAGTGTATGGGGGAGAATGTGAAAATGGAAAGGTCACTAAGAGGAACTCTATAAAAGAAATGGCAGAGGAGGGAATTGGAGCACGACCGATATGTGTAAGGTTATGATGTCGAAATTTTTCTTAACTGGTTTTTCTTATGAGAGTTGAGATTCCCAACTTGAAAAGGGAGTGGAAGCTCGACTTTGCGAGGCAAGCTGGGAGCTAAATTATTCTTTGGTTTTTATGTACGTGTACCCTTTGTGGATCGACGTGATCATAGGAAAGAAGAGTACCCCTAGCATTGGCTGGGAGGTACTGGTGACGTCTCATCGATTAGCATGCGGAGGCAAGAAAACATGCAAGTTTCAGTTGGAAGAATGCCAATGGTCGAATGACATAAAAAAACCATTTTTCCGACTACTGTACTCATGTTAAAATTTCATTTGTAATTAGTCAAATTTTGTATATGGGTTTAGATGTTAATGAAAATTGTAATAGATTTTTGGATATGTAGTGGGTGAATTTACTTAGTAATTGATTTGAAAATGAAGAAGGTTGTGTGATTAAATTGCATGTACAGTTTGTATGTGCGCTTCAAGGCTTGCATTGAGAATTACTTCCATTTATGAATCCCCTGATCTTTTACTGTGTGGTCAAACATAGCATTGTTGGGTTTTTGAATTTGATCTAGTGTTTCGCGGCTAGTTAAAATACCGTCTTTAATATAGAATTTCTTTAATTGTTTACAAGCAGTCTTTAGTTGGGTAACGGTATTGTTGCCATCCCTTAGACAATTTAGAGTCTGGAATTCTTAAGGCAGAGGTGTTAAATGAACCCTTGATTTAAAATCAATGACCATTGAACTAACTTGTGTTTCCTTTTAAAACTTAGCAAACCACACTTAAAATTTTCTGCGTTGATCTGGGGAGTTATAAACCCTAAATTTTTTATTTCCATGGCTCATCGATCTTCTTTACTCTTTGATTTTGATCGCTTCCCCTTTGTGTATTTTTTTCACCATTCTCCTCCACGTTGATGTGTAATTCACCTAGTGCATGTGCCTTCCCCCTACCATTAATCTCTAAAACCCTCAACGAAGTTTGCACATAGTTTTTCTTCCAGACTTAAACTTACAGATTGCAAACGAACCTCTGCGTTTTATCCTCAAGTTTCCCCATGCATATTTTTCTTCTTAGCGCTTGACCCCTTGCTCAATGAACCCTTATGTCACCTCTAAGTTTTCCTTTTTTCCTTCAGTGAATGGATGGACCTCACTCAGCTTCTTCACTAAAATCCTTATGTTTCCTTATGCCTGAAAATTACCCAGCAAAGTCGTGAATTCGCTCAACGATTGTTGGAGGAGTTTCTTCCTTGGTTACCGTTTTATGGTGTGACTTGACCATTAATGCTTGTTCCTCATGGATTGTTCCTTGCATTTATGTGACATCCCCAAAAATAAAATATTTTTGAAATTTAAAAATTGCTGGAAATTTATTTCATTTTTAGTAAATTCGAATTTGGAAAAATTTTGCCATTTATGGCAATTCCGAATTTCGAATTTGGTAATTATAATTAATTATTTTGACTGTTGGGCAGAGACTTGATTTGAACCAACTAACTATTTGACTATGACACTTGTATGGAAACATAATATTTTATATTGATTGCAGGAGGACAAATGGAACAACCATGTTAAATTTAGTTGACCATGACTCCATGAGTGGGGAACATGTTGGAACTACCTCTAGGATGATTATTACAAGTGGAAAATCAGTGATTTCGCCATTGGCAGCCCCTGAAAATCGGGGATTTAGAAAGCTGCGAAAATTCCCAAGGGAGGGAAAAGACCTAGGAAAATGATAAATAGCATATGAGAGGAGGCAGGACGCTGCCAAGTATGCTGGGAAATGAGACTTTTGATTTACTTGTTGTTATGAACACTGCTTGACTGTGAAACAAGGGAAAAACTGCGATAGCTGTAGGACATATATGAAGAGAATCTTTTCCAAGTTTGCCCTCATGGATTCATGGTCAGGTTAGGGGGTGAATCGGGCAAGTAGTTTGGCTGCCCTGTTCTATGGTTGGAAGGAACGTGGTTGTTCCCTTTGTCTTTTAGCATATTATTTCAAATATGTCATTTCTGTCCCTTCTCTAGTTGAATGTTAAATGGTTACATACTTGATAGAATGTATCTATTGGAAATAATATTAAGGACGAAAGATCGAATGCATCCTATTGCAAACTTAGGAATTGCTAGAATGTCTCTCTACTAGTTCAAAAGGGATTATCTTTGTTGCATCTCATTACTGTTATGAATACTAGTTCCCGAAAGTATACTAGCTGGAAGGATATGACTAGTCAATCCTTAAAGAAGATTTGTGTTGTGGTTTGGATTACTATTGTAGTAAGATAAAGCATCATGGTTGAAAACCCCACAAGTAAATTGTGATGCAGATTTGAGTTTACCTACATATTGAATGCAAATGGAAAACTGCATAGTGTATAGATATACATATATATGTATGGACATTTCTGATAAATAAAGGCACAGACTGTAGTAGAGTAATTAACTAAGATTTCTTCCATGTACCAGCTGAACAATCATGATTTTTTTTAGGAGATAGCCCTAAACGCAAGTGTCTAAGATATATATATGTATAATTAAAGTACGAAAGTGACCTTGCGAATACCAAGAATTATTATAGACCATCTACAACATTTACACATCTTTATATCAACCGGTGTTTAATGAAAAGTTATAGGTTGAAATGTTGGAAAATTATTGGAGTGAATCGAATTAACATAGTTCAGTTACCAGAACTAATCACGAGAGGTGCGAAGGCCCAAGGAAGAAGGGACATCCCGAAACTTAAAACATTTCCCTGAGTAAATTCCTAATTGTGTAAATAACAACACAATCACCTAAAAGTTCAAAAGGAAAGTCTTTAACACAAGTACAGTAAGTGAAAATTGAATTCATATATCATCATGTGATCTGGAGTCATCTATAAACAAGATACACATATAGCTGGCAATAGTAGAGTATTTTTTTTCCTTTTTCAAAATCCTTTCGAGGAAGTAGCCAATATGGCACTAGTATATTAAACCAATAAAATAACCAGTATGCCATTACAAGTAGGCGGAAGGGAAACCCTGTAATTATTTTAAAACTAGTATTACATATCTCGTTCAGAATTGAAACAAATGAACATCCCATGCGGTGTTTTACTTCCAACGATAGATTTTGCCATCACAAAATGGGTTACCCTTAATCAATGGTACTGAAACCACGACTTAATTGCCATTTTGAAGTTTCGGATACCGGGAGTTGGAGGTGTCAAGAACACTCACGACAAGAATGATAAAATTGTGAAATGTGAAACCACGACTTAATCGCCATTTCAGAGTTTCGGATATCGGGAGTTGGAGGTGTCAAGGACACTCACGACAAGAATGATAAAATCGCGAAATGGGAAACCACGACTTAATCTCCATTTTGGAGTTTCGGATACCGAGAGTTGGAGGTGTTAAGAACACTCATGAAAAGAATGATAAAAGTCGTGAAATGCGAAACCCCGACCTAATCACCATTTCGAAGTTTCGGATATCGGGAGTTGGAGGTCTCAAGGACATTCACGACAAGAATGATAAAATTGCGAAAAGCCAAAAGGACTATTGTGAGTCTCAAAAACCTGAAAGGCAAAACTCCGAAATCCCGTCAACCATCCATCTCATTGGGTTATGTGAACCGTCCGATCACTTCAGAGATCTTGTGATCATGAATTTTATAATGTTGGAGTCACGATGACTCGAAGGGAAAAACATCAAAATCCCATCAGTCGTTCGATTAAGAAAATAAGGGATCAGATTATGAAGTTTTGGGAACCGTTGATCTGGCTCCATTTCAGGGATTGCGACTTGTCGAAATGCCGAAATGTGAAAAGGCATTTGGATTAGGCCCATGGTCATAGCCAGTGGGCATATGGAATAAGCACAAGACCCAATACTTGTAATCCAACGGTGCAGGTGAATTTGAATATGATCGGAGGATTATGAAATATCCGTTCTCTGAGTTTAACCAGAAAGCCTTACCTAACCACTATCCTATATCCAGATATTAAAAAAAAAAACTATAGGGTTCTGTTTATATTTAAACTTTTCGCAGAGGAGTATAGACTAATACTCTACTTTTACCTAAGTCTGTTTGGTCGTTTTCATCGTGTGATTATGTGTATGGACTAACGCATGAGGCCAAGGCCATCAACCCCCAAAGTCATTTGTATTGTAAGCATATGGTAATGGGTTATTTGTAGGGTCTAACGCATAAGGATTTGGCCATAAAGTCCCAAAGTCGTTTGTGTTGTTAAGACGGTGGTAATGGTTATAGGTACAAATAGATAGGAAAGCAATTATAATTACAAGAATTGAAATAAACATTGAAATGAGGAGTAAACACTTATCATCGATCAGAAAACTTTAAGTTGAATGGTAATGACAGTCAACAATAGTAAGGACTCTTGCAAACTTTCAGACTCAAGATTGATAACTTAAAGATTACTTGTTTGAATCTCAAACTATCCAAGGATATTTATACAAACAATTTTTTTTTTTTATCAGACAGTTTTTGAGGTATATTACATATGGTATCAGAGCAAAAGCTACAAAACTGGGCCTGAACAGGGCCACATTAGCTGCTTAGTATTTATTTCGATTTATGTAAAACTAATAAATCTTATGGTTACAAACAGAAAGTCCTTTCTGTGTTTGTAAATTATGGCAGCTCGAGAGGGTGCAGAAATCAGGATGGAAGGAGATCCGCAACAAGGACCTCCTGGAGATCCAAGACAGAACAGTGATGGAAGCTCACCCACAGAGGTGTTGGAAACAATGAAGAATCTTATTGTTGAACTGGATGTTTTCAAGGCGGACAATGAAAAATTGAAGAAAGCACAACAGGAACAACAAGAGATAAATGAAGTCCTGCTGCGTAGTATAGTAACCAAGAAAAGCCCAAAAGACGATAACCATGATGAAGAAGTCAGAAAAAGGGCCTCCAAGAATTCTGGACTGGAAACAGAAAAAAGAGACAGTTCGTCTGAAGGGACACCTTCAGCTGAAGACAAAACTATATCAGACAGAAAAAGAAAACAAGTAGACCACCTTGAAGGAGAATTTAAAAAGATTAAACCAACTACCTTTGATGGAGAATCTAGGACAGGAGAAGAAACTGAGGCATGGTTGTTGGACATCAAAAAATACTTCCAGATCTACAACTATTCCAGCAACATGAAGGTCAGAATGGCCATCTACAATCTGAAGGGGAAGGCCAACATTTGGTGGCAGGACCTAAAATTGGCCAAGGTCCTAAAGGAGAAACAGTTGGAATGGTCTGACTTTAAGAAGTATTTCAAGAAACAATACCTTTCTGAAATCTATTATGAAAGGAAGACGAAATAATTTTACGAGTTACGACTCAGACAGATGACAATGGAGGACCTTATAAATAAATTTTTGGAACTACTAAGGTTCGTACCGTACATCTGAGAGGATAAGGTAAAAATCCAACGATTCTTAAGCTGTTTACCACAGGCTTACCGGGATAGAATTGAGTTTGAAAATCCCAAATCCTTGAGTGAGGTATTCAGAAAAGCACGAATGTGCTATGACCAGTATAAACAACGGGTAGAGTTTCCCAAGACCTAGAAGGATAAAAAGAAAGATCGAATGAACCAGTGGAAGAAGGGATACCAGCCAGCTCCTTATCGGAATCTAACAAAAAGTTTGCCAAGGAAGGATTTTCACTCCAATCATCTGAATACGCAAGGTAATGGTAAACTGGTAAACCTGGGAACGAAGAAGTTTGGGGACAACTCCTGCAAGCCATTAAAGTGTTGGGAGTGTGGAGAGCCTCATCTAAGGAGAAACTGTCCATGTTTAACTTAAGCAAACAGAATTGTTGTTCATAATCTGCAAGAAACCTTGACAGTGGGAGACGTGGGTAGAAGCTTGAATCGGATAAATGCAACCATAGATGGTCGACAAGCTGACCACCAATCCTCGGTGGTAGAAATCGAAGGTAAAATCAATGACACTTGAATTTATGTTTTAATTGACTCTGGAGCTACGTTAAGTTATATTACTCCTAATATAGTAGAGTCGAGTAAACTTAAGAAATTGAAGCACGCAAAATCATGGCTGGTACAACTAGCAACAGGTACTAAAAGGAAAGTAGTTGACTTTATTTATGATTTTAAGTTCAACTTAGGTGGTCAAAAGATAAGGACCAATCTGAACATCTTACCACTAGGATCTTATGATATGATTATCAGGATGGATTGGTTGGAACAACACAAAGCAGTACTAGACTGTTATACAAAGATACTTAGCTATAAAGATGATTTTGGCACTGTTAGAACAGCCCAAGGCATACCAAAAACTATATCAGTCAAACAAGTTTCAGCGATGCAACTCAAGAAATGTATTAGAAAGAGATGCCAAGTTTATGCCATCCAAGTGACGAATCTATTAGAAAAAGAGGATAAGCCAAAGTTAGAAGACTTTGATGTCCTATGTGAATTCAGAGACATGTTTGTGGATGAGATACCAGAATTACCTCCTAGAAGGGAAATAGACTTCTCCATAGACCTACTACCCAATCCAGCCCCTATCTCAAAAGCACCTTACCAAATGAGTCTACCAGAAATGACAGAATTAAAAATCCAATTACAGGAGTTGTTGGACAAAGAGTATATCAGATTGAGTGTTTCACCATGGGGGGCACCAGTCCTCTTTGTGAAAAAGAAAGACGGTACTCTAAGACTATGTATCGATTATAAACCACTGAACAAAATTCAAACTTGTCCTGTAAAATTAATGGGCCGAAAGATGTCATACGACTGATGATTCATGATATTATATAGGAAAAGAATATACATTAAAAATAATGTAAAAATTCATACGTATATTTATACATAATTTTATTTAGGACCTCTTAGGTATAGGCTACACGGTAAGCTGATTTTGTGTTAAATATAACATCTTCATTGGTTAATTCTAAGGGAAGAAATAGCTGAGCAAACTCTAGGGTATTGGAAAAGATTGGCACATGAAAACACATTCAAGGGTTGAGATAAAAAAAAAAAAATCTCGTAAAATATGAAGTAAAATTGTTTATGGTTAACTGAATCATAAAAGTTGATTTTGAACATGAAATAAAACTGAATTTAATTAGTTAATTAAAATTTAGTTGATTTTTATGCATGAATATTTTATATAAATATGTTTCATTGAAAAAACAATCATTCACAATAAACATATTCTATAAACAAATTTTATAAAAAGTTTTAATAATAAAATCCTTATGCTACATTTTATGAAGATCCGATGATTTTTTTCTTTTAATTTCTGAAATTCTTTCTTCACTACAATAACACAAATGCATAGTTTGATATAGTAGTGCAAATGCATGGTTGGAGTGGTTAAATGATAAATGATGTAGGCCCGAGTATATATATATATATATATATATATATATATATATATATATATATATATATATATAAAATCAATTTTTATATGATTGTTTGTATTTAAATATTATAAATTTTGAAAAGAAAATTTTAATAAAGGTTGAAAATTTTAATCATTATAGTTAAATTTTAATTTTATATTTTAGAAATAAAAAATATATTAAAATTTTAAAATATATTTGTGATAATTTTTAAATTATTATCATTAATAACAATTATATTACAGTAAAAACTAAATTAATATAATCATCATTAAATAAATATTATAGTTAAAATTTTAAATATATTTATGATAAATTTTAAATTATTATCATTAATAACAATTATATTATATATTATAGTAAAAACTAAATTAATATAATCAAAATTAAATAAATATTATAGTTAAAATTTTAAATATATTTGTGATAAATTTTAAATTATTATCATTAATAACAATTATATTATAGTAAAAACTAAATTAATATAATCAAAATCAAATAAATATTATAGTTAAAATTTTATGGAGGTGGGCCAAAGTGTTATGGAAAATTAAGGGACCGAAAGATTTTTCAATGTTCTAAAGTACGTTTAAGGATGTCTTATGACTATCGACTTCATTTTTTATGGCGGTTGGCATTGAATGTTTTAAAGTCCAAAGTTTTCTGGAAACACTGAAATACCTTTACATGAGATTTTTCCACTTGTAAAATGTAAAGTTTAAAGATGTCTTATGATTATTGACTTCATTGTTTAAATGTAATAAGCCACAGATGCTTTTTGATTAATTCTAAATGTGTGGCAATCCTTTGATTACGGTGTTTTGTTTTGATTTGGAAAATTAGTCGACCGAAGAATCTTACAAGATTTCTTCCTTCTGTGTCTGTTACGTTTGAATTTCTCATCCTGGTCGGCGCGTAATCAATTCAGAATTTATATATTACTTTTCTAACTTCACCAATCAATTCGGAATTTCTCATCTTGGTCGGCGCGTAATCACAGGACAAATTCCATCTTACTTTTCTAACTTCACCAATCTTTTAGCTTTGGATATCAATCTTAACCAGTTGACTGGTCACATTCCCGTGGAGTTGTGTCGCGAGAACATGTGGTTGACTGATCTATATCTGGCTGGTAAATATAAATATACCAAGAGATTCGTCTTTGCTTTAAGAGAATAAAGAGAAAATAAACGATTTTGTTTCCATAGCCATTCATAAGGTTATCAATTCAAATAAAGAGAAAGAACATGTTGACCAAGATTATGTTCTCTATAATAATAATAAGAATTTAATTTAAGGTCACGACTAAACCAGACACCAAATTGGTGTATGAGACCCCCTTGGTGTATGAGACCCCCTTGTTTGTGGGATAAGGGACCCCCTCCACGCAATGATTTGAATGCTAAAGTCTATGGAGGTGTACATACCCTACATCCCTCTGGATTTGAACTTGTGACCCCAAGAAGGAAACACATGTTATTAACCATTAAGCCCACTCAAGTTGTAATTTTTTGCATATTCAATGTGTTACATTATCACACCAACACTTTGAAGCTAAAATTGTGGAACAAGATCAATATGTACATGGTACAACTACTTTATTTTCGAATTTGTTAAGAATCACACTAGACACCTAACTTTCATAGATCTATAAGGAATTATATTTGACACATTTTCCTATATAGTTCCTTTGTAAAATTTAATAGCACAATTATTATTATGAGTTGAAGATTTAGACTTTGATTAGATTTTAAGACTTAGAATTTATTGTCGCATGCTTTTACTTATTTAAGCACAAATAAGCATTTTTTCTTGGTATGTAGAAATATTCTATTAAAAATACAATATTACAAAAAGACTCGAGATAGGGAGAGAGTTTGGAGCCTAACTAAATTAGTGTTTTGAAAATAAGCTAAAAAGTTGGACTATGGGACGTCTATCCAGAGTCTATCACTAGAGAATTCTCTTCGTAAAATCATATATATCAAACATTCCAAAAAAAAAATTACTACAACCGATTGAAATAAGTTATGGCATAGCTTTGCTGACATAAAAAATAGAATCAAACATAAACTAGTGGATGCCAACATGAAATACCAAAATCCAAACATCATTTTCCCCTTCCTAATGACTCTCCTCTAGCTCTATCAAATTCTTGTTTCATTATCCTTCTTTGGAACTAACAAAACGAGTCCATTAATCAAATGGAAGGAACAAGTTGGTGTTCATAGTATTGATCTCATCAATTATGTAGTTCAGGAGTCCATTAAGCAAATGCAAGGAAGAAGTTAGTCTTTAGACTATTGATCTGATCGATTATGTAGTTAGTTTACTCTCAACCCTCTCTTGATGTTCACCATGGTTCTCTCAATTGAGGGACTTCCTTCCCAAGTTGGCTACAATAAATTCCATATTGTACCAACACAAATATATTTTGTATCAAAACACATATAGTATCTATTTTGTGTAAAACAAGCTTGATGTTAATTATGTTTTATTTGCAGTTGCATGATGGTATTTTACAATAAATGAATTGTCCCCAATGCAATTCTATGTTGTATTCTCCATCCCATGGTCATCTCTTCGGAGTATTGACCTTCATTTTGTTCCCACATATCTGCACTCTAATCATCTGTGTCTTGTGTACCCAGCAGTGGAAATTTTCACATGCAACTCTATGTGACTAATTTTCATATTTGAAAATTGTTTCCAAGTGATCTAACATTAAAACCCTAGTTGTTATCACTGAACAATTTTACACTGAAAATTATTGACTGAAATTATATGCAGCGCAAACAATCAATATCGGAGATGAATAATCAATACACATGAGACAATATTTTTTTTCCTGTAATCTTTTATCAAACATAGAAATCCCGAGGGAAAAACCAACCCTCCCAGCTGACACAAATAATCACCAAAATCTAAGGACAACCTTGTCCTCCAAATAACCATACAAATAAAAAAAAACAAATATCAAAAATATCCCCTGAAATCTTCTCTGCCCACAAAATCTGCTACAAATCACATGCATGGCTTGCTGATGTCACCTATCAACCTATACAGACCTGCTCTTGCCCAAAATCTTATACGTGATTCACCTTACTATCAAAATGCACACATACGCAATTCACCCTCTTGCAACCTATGTATATATGCGCTTTGACCCATTGCAAACCACATATATGTATGGAAAATTTGCTCCACACGTGCGACCTTCTTCGCTTCTCTCTCCTAGGCCATATTTTCCATCATTGTAGAATTTCCCTTTGTTGAGACCACCAAACCTCTTGCAAACTCACTTATGCTAACTCCATACTTCCATAATGAGCAAATGTCATAATAACCTCTCTTCTTTATATACAGGTCCTAGGGGTCAACATAGAAGCCCCTGCACAAGTCAACATCAAATTTGGATTTCTTTGTGGGTGTGAAGTGCCAACACAAGCCCACAAATCCCATCACCAAACCCATGAAGCTCTAGCCTCATTCCAAGGCTGATTTTACTAAGAAAAAAGCTAATTTGGTGTCAACAAATATTCCCACATGCGTGACACCTTAGCCTCTTGTGGGAATACCTCTTGAATCTACAATAACCAACACTCCCTCTTAGTGAGGGAGGTATCCCAATCACCCTCATCTGGATGCATCACTATCGCACACAATAGAAGTAACTATGTATCCACTACCACAATTGTACTATAATCCTCTTGACTAAATTCTCCATCTGTCATCAAAGAAAATCCTACTCCCCGGTCTTCCTGACCGTCTGCCTCCTCTGTCACTGTAGTGAAACTTGCTGAAACAAATGAATCCTCCATGGAGGGAATATAAATCCTAGAAGTCTCCTGCCTCCTAACCTCCTGTTTGGATTCCTCAACCAATGACACCTTCCTGTCAGTTTTGGAATATGCCTCTCTCCCACCTAAACCTGAGGTGGAACTCTCTTTGAATAGTTGAATCTCCCTCTGAGCCAATTTACTCTCTCTGATATCAGGCTCCCTCTAAGTCTGCATTCTCCCTCTAAAAATTGGCTCCCTCTCCAGATCCATCTGCTCCCTATGAACCTATTGACCTCCTTTGAAGTCTAATATCCTCTTAACAGTCTTGGGAAGTTGCTCCTCCCTACTAGATCTTGAGGGATAACTCCCTCTAAACTCTAGCTCCTTCTGATCCGACACTACCGGTGGGGTTGCCTGCCTCACCACTGGTAGAGCTAACTGCTCCTCCTCATCTATCTCTCTGCTCCTATTGGTCATAACACACATAGGATGGACCATCAACCTATATAGGTTACCCTCCCTAACTCCAAGAATCATTGTTGATATGAAGCTAGATCTCCCAGGCACAAATAACACTTGTCTGTTTCAAAACAATATTTTTTATCCCTTCTTCTCAATCTTCGAGAATGAGAGAACACTCCTCCTGAGTTTTGGAACCCATAACACATTCGACACCCTTAACACTTCTCGTGACTCCATCCAGAACGATATCGTAGCAGATCCTCGAACTGCATGCTTGGTTCCCATATCAAGCTCTACAATCAAATATGAGTCAGTCTTTATGAATTTTTCAAACAACTTTCATGCACCTTTCATATGGAAAGATGCTCCACTATCCACCAACCAAGTTCCCATGTTGGAAACTGTACCTCGAAGGGTAGAGACCTGATCTGAAAATAGAAGGCTAACTTGTTATGCTATGCAAGCACCCTCTACTTCATTAAAATAAACTTTACAGGCCCTTGCTTCATGTGTTAAAAATATGCAAGATAAACTTATGTGTTAAGTTCATGTATCTTCTTGTAAATGCTTATGTGTGAGCAAATGTTCTTTTAAATGGTTATATATGTACTTGCAATAAATACACAACAACACAACTTGCAGCAAACAAAACCATCAAACTCATAACAATCACAACATGATAAAGGAGTTCACCCCCCTCCGGGTTACATCTCCTTGAGCCTCCATAATGGACTTGGCTCTCTGGGATTAATTTTTCAAAATTTCTTTTACAAGATGCTTCTCAACTCCAATGGAAAAAAATACTGTACCATTGAGATCAGAACACATAAAAACTCCAAAAATGACTAATAGAACTCTGAAAACGGATCATGGCTCATCCAGGCATGACCTCTTCTACATGTGGCCATAAGCTTCCCTGAGCTTCTCTTTGGAAAAAACACCTGTAAAAGTCCTCAAAAGCCTCTGAAACCTATCCCAATGTGTTCAGAGCATAACAATTATCCAAAAATTATTATTCAATCACAGAAAACAAACATAGGCTCACCAAAACATGTCCTCCATCAATGAGGGCTTCAAGCTCCCTGAAGCTTCCTAAAACTTCAATGGTGAAAAACCTACAGAAGAAGTCTTCAAATAGCCTTGATAATAGTGCCAATGGATCCAGGACGTCCAAAAACCCCTAGCTGGGCTTTTACGGCACCTCAAACGACCAAAAGATGAAGAAGTTAGGCCTCCTCCATTTTCCTCCTTCAAGCTTTCTGAAACTGGTTCGCCAAAACACACCCTTGTGTGCTTGAACCCCGCTCACACGCAATTTAAAGCGTGAAAACCCAGCACCGGGTGCAACCGCACCAACGATGCAAACCGTAGGACGGTTAAGGCGCCTCCAGCCCCTAACCGCCTAGGCACCTGGGCGTATGGGTCATGTGACCTCGCGCATGGATAAAAGTGGTTAAACCGCCATAACCGTTGGAACTCCTTTCCCGCGCTCCGGTCATATGAAAAACCACGGGTTTCATAACATAACCTCTCGCATGTTATACACAATGGTATAGTTTGAAAACATGTATTATATAATATGTAATATAATGGTGCACGGTTATATTACAATGGTTATATGTGGTGTAATAAAACTATGGGTCGGGGCTAAGCCCCGACCCGTCCCCCCTCTGCTTTAAAATTTAAACAAAGTTAAATATATTTTGCACCACATAACTAACAAGACTCATGCGGCGACACATTGCTCAGCGGAGGTTTGTCAAGGATTACATAGTGGGGGAGGTCCGAGGTTCAAATCCCACGGACTCCATAAACTTTTGAACCAACACATAAACCAAAAACGAGGTGCCACGTGGCAGCCCATGACTGGGCCACGTGGTACCTTACCATATGCCAAAAACATGCCACATGTCGCATCAACATTCGTTGAACTGTCAGGCAATAAATGAATGCCACATCACCTCTGCCATGTCAGTGTACGGTCGCCATGTCAGCATGTATGGACTCTGCCACGTCAGCCTGTATGGACTGCCCAGTCAACATCCTTTTTTTGCCTGTTTGACTTTATGAACAGATCGCGATATCTCTCACTCTCGATGTTCGTTTGAGACGAAACGAATTGCATTGGATTGGTGATGACGAGGGCTACGCTCTCGTTCTTTTTGAGGAAATTATGAGAACGTTGTTTTTTGAGCTAAAATTTGATCCCCTAGTCCAGATTTTGATCACACCTTCCCACTGAAAGGATTTTGGACCCACAAAAGCTTATGATCATCTGTCTGCTTTCAAGTTATATCAAAATCTTTTCGACAATCACCTGAATACTTTGACATGCCGTGCACTGCAGCTGACTATGTCCTTCAACCATTGTTCTCTGGCTACTGCTGACCCACTGCTCTCTCTGTGCTTGGAAGACTGCCAACCTTCCCACTGAGAATCAAGTCCCTATTTAGAACTCTTTGACGTCAACATAATTAGCTCTCCAATGGCTGCAAAAACTTCCTACGACATCTTGTCACAAGCCAAGAAAACCATCAATCTTGAAAACAAATTATACAAGACTGAAAAATGATGCCAACAAAGTTTTTTTTTTCTTCAAACAAACTGTCGCATATTGTACTTCATCAAAGCACATGGTGTTTTCTTGCATCTCGGTGTACTCAAAATCAACTTTCAAGTCAATAAACACCATCGACTAAACACAAGTCGAACAACACGATCGACACAACATAGTCATCAGAAAATCATCAACACCATTCGAGACTCATTTGAAACATCTCGACCTTCCAAAATGACAAGTCAACAAACATGATACATAATCATGTAACAATCATGAATCACTCATGATGAACCATCACCAGATTCACTGCTTACACATACATAAAAACAAATGCATGCGCATGACTCTTCAACTCTCGTTCCAGTACAAACATAAGTACATAAACCCAAAAACATGCGGGTACATAAGAGCTGAACATGAAAAATATACATGGATGTAACAAGTGAACATCATATCCATCTTTTACATCCTCCTGACAAATTTATGCAACAACAAAATTGCCTTCAAATGAATTTCATTCACATGCAACTTGCATCATGCAAGTTGTGATAAACTGCTGCAACTTATCATACTTCCCATGAATGCACACATAACGGTGAAAAGTGCATTTACAACAGAAAAATGCAAGCTTTACTTGCTTAAGAAATCCAACCATTTCTTACCAAGCCAACTCAACGGTGACTTTTCCTGCTGAACATTGTCCTCTTGTGAATCATCTTGACTCACATCGATGATGGAATCTCCACTTCCATTCTTGCCAACCTCTTTATCCATCTGCTTCTTATGCTATGGATGAGTAGTTGGATGCAATGTCCAACATTGGTCAATGAGATGACCCCGCTTCTAACAATGAGTGCAAATCTTTTGCATCCTCTTTTCACGCTGCCTTTGCTTATAGAGTTTCCTGAAAGCGGTTAATCTTTTCCAACATTTTGAAACATGATGGTTATATAAACCACAATATGTACATGGATTCTTTCTTCCATTTTTACATACAAAGTTATCATGCTTAACATAATCAAAAGCAACTGAATGAGAAACGGAATTATACCTGGAGCATTCACCTTTATCGCCTCTTTGAGGAGGTGAATCTGAAGAGTTACAAGCTCTCCTTTGAAGACCATCAACAGTATTCTTGTCCTCATCACTGGCACAATTCTTTCATTTCTCACATTCGCATTCATCTTGAACACAAGCCTTGTATGCTGAAGAGATTGAACTTTCACCTTTAAAGCCTTCTTGAGGATGTGAACTTGAAACAAAGTTTGTCCTTGGAACTTTTTCCCTTGTCTCCTCGACTTTGGAATTTGCTCCATCAATTCGTTCATATCCAACACCACAATACTTGGGTCTCTCTTCAACAATAATAGGCTCAACAATGCCTTGTGCATGCTTGCCCAAACCTCTACCTTCATAGCCCATTTTTAACAACAACTTGGACCCTATTCCTCTTGTGTGACTTTCAAAACCACCAAAACATTCATCTTGTGAGGAATTAGAAGATAAACTAACATTGCATACCTTATGTTCATGCATGTACTTAGTAAGGGTTTCCTTTGCCTCATGGAGTTGAGTCTCCATCTCATGCAACTTTGCAAGAAGTTGGTCTTTCTCCTCCTTCATGGCCATCAACTGCTCTTCAAGGACAATGCACACATTTCTGTCTTCAAACATCTCTTTCATCAAATCTCTCATAGTTAGAATCTCGTCTTTGTCAAAGAATTTAGATAATGAAGATATATGAAAACTATCACTGCTTGAAGCTTCCTCCATCTTTGCAAGATATCAAACTTCAACACAAAACTTGCACAAATACCAATAGCTAAATCTCAAGCTATCAATGGCAAACACATGAGAAAAAAAAACTATGCTCTAATACCACCTGATCTGAAAATAGAAGGCTGACTTGTTATGCTATGCAAGCACCCTCTACTTCATTAAAAGAAACTTTACAGGACCTTGCTTCATGTGTTAAAAATATGCAAGATAAACTTATGTGTTAAGTTCATGTATCTTCTTGTAAATGCTTATGTGTGAGAAAATGTTCTTTTAAATGGTTATATATGTACTTGCAATAAATACACAACAACACAACTTGCAGCAAACAAAACCATCAAACTCAGAACAATGACAACATGATAAAGGAGTTCACCCCCCTCCGGGCTACATCTCCTTGAGCCTCCATAATGGACTTGGCTCTCTGGGATTAATTTGTCAAAAGTTCTTTTACAAGCTGCTGCTCAACTCCAATGGAAAAAAAGACTGTACCATTGAGATCAAAACACATAAAAACCCCAAAAATGACTAATAGAACTCTGAAAACGGATCATGGCTCATCTGGGCATGACCTCTTCTACATGTGGTCATAAGCTTCCCTGAGCTTCTCTTTGGCAAAAACACCTGTCAAAGTCCTCAAAAGCATCTGAAACCTGTCCCAATGTGTTCAGAGAATAACAATTAGCCAAAAATGATTATTCAATAACAGAAAACAAACATAGGCTCACCAAAACATGTCCTCCATCAATGAGGGCTTCAAGCTCCCTGAAGCTTCCTGAAACTTCAATGGTGAAAAACCTATAGAATAAGTCTTCAAATAGCCTTGATAACAGTTCCAATGGATCCAAGACATCAAAAAAAACCTAGCTGGGCTTTTACGGCACCTCAATCGGCCAAAAGATGAAGAAGTTAGGCCTCCTCCATTTTCCTCCTTCAAGCTTTCTGAAACTGGTTCGCCAAAATGCACCCTTGTGTGCTTGAACTTGGCTCACACGCAATTTAAAGCGTGAAAACCCAGCACTGGACGCAATCGCGCCAACGGTGCAAACCATAGGATGGTTAAGGTGCCTCTAGCCCCTAACCGCCTAGGCACCTGGGCGTATGGGTCATGTGACCTCGCGCATGGATAAAAGTGGTTAAACCGCCATAACTGTTGGAACTCCTTTCCCGCGCTCTGGTCATATGAAAAAACACGGGTTTCATAACATAACCTCCCGCACGTTATACACAATGGTATAGTTTGAAAACATGTATTATATAATATGTAATACAATGGCACATGGTTATATTACAATGGTTATATGTGGTGTAATAAAACTATGGGTCGGGGCTAAGCCCCGGCCCGTCCCCCCTCCGCTTTAAACTTTAAACAAAGTTAAATATATTTTGCACCACATAACTAACAAGACTCATGCGGCGACACATTGGTCAACGGAGGTTTGTCAAGGCTTACATAGTGGGGGAGGTCTGGGGTTCAAATCCCACGGACTCCATAAACTTTTGAACCAACACACAAACCAAAAATGGGGTGCCATGTGGCAGCCCATGACTGGGCCACATGGCACCTTACCATATGCCAAAACCATGCCACGTGTCGCATCAACATTCACCGAACTGTCAGCCAATAAACGAATGCCACATCACCTGCCATGTCACCTCTGCCAAGTCAGCTTACGGTTGCCACATCAGCATGTACAGACTCTGCCACGTCAGCCTGTACGGACTACCCAGTCAGCGTCCTTTTTTTGCCTGTTTGACTTTATGAACAGATCGCGATATCTCTCGCTCCCGACGTCCGTTTGAGACAAAACGAATTGCATTGGATTGGTGATGACGAGGGCTACGCTCTCTTTCGTTTTGAGGCAATTGCGAGAACGTTGTTTTCTGAGCTAAAATTTGATCCCCTGGTCCAGATTTTGGTCAAGACCAACAAGATATCCCTTTGGAACTTGTCTGCAACCTCATCAACCTCTGTTGTTGATTTTTTCTTCCTTCTTCCCCTTTCCCTCAAGTTTGGACATTGTGAAGCATAGTGCCCAAAGTCACAACACTCAAAAAATCTGATCTTTCTAAGTTCCTTCTTCCATCTTGGCTCTAGAGATGCTTCTCTCTCAGGAGAAGACATTCTCCTAGGAGAACCTCTTCTTCTTGGAGAACCTCTTCTTCCCTTTCTCATGTGGGATACAAGGGTTTGGTTCTCATCACTGCTGCTCTTCACCATACTATCCATATCATCTCTGGACACTGATCGTGTCTCCTCCTGGATACAATCGGTCCATAATATGTTAAAGTCTAGCAACTTCTTTCATGCACATATCCCTTATACGAATGGTTCCCAAGACCTGGGAAGACCTCTCAATGCCACATTCACCAAATCAACATCCTCAACTATCTCACTGATAGTTGCAAGATGATATCGTATCTGGGTAATCTTCATAAGATAATTCACAATTGTGTCCACACTATACATCCTGACAACTTGAAGTTGGTGCCTCAAATGCAATTTCTTGCTAGTATTCCCATTTTGGTATAGACCTACCAGAGCATCATACACATCCTTGGAAAATGTCTTCTCAACAATGTGAGGAATCAAATGATCCTTCATGGATTCTAGCAACACCAGCTTGGCCTTCACTTCTTTCTTCTTGTGAGCTTTCAATTCCTATGGATTGGTAGGAGCCACAACCACACTCTTAGCATACTCCTTGAGGTCATTCTCTTCCAACAGAAGGAGAACCCTTTCCTTCCAAGATGGGAAGTTGGTTGCCCCTTCCAACCCATTCTCAAGCTTCAATGTGTTCACCATGGTGACTTTCCCGGAACAAGAACATGAACAAGAACAAGAAAAACACTTCTCTAGTGTTGTATCCAAAAATGCGTCTCAAGATGATCCCCTTCTCTTCAAATCTAAAACTTTGATACCATGTCAATTTTCACATGAAACTCTATGTGACTAATTTTCAGATCTGAAAAATTGCCTCCTAGTGATCTAACAATAAAACCCTAGATGTTATCACTGAACAATTTTACACTAAAAACTATTGACTGAAATTATATGCAGCGGAAACAATCAAGATAATAGATGAATCATCAATACACATGAGACACAATATTTTTGTTATGTAATTGTTTATCAAACTCAGAAATCCTGAGGGAAAAACCAACCCTCCAGTTGACACAAATAATCACCAAAATCTAAGGACAACCTTGTCCTCCAATAACCATACAAATCAGAGAATAAAACCTCAATAATATCCCTGGAAATATCCTCTACCCACAAATCTGCTATAGATCGCCTGTACAGCCTACTGACATCTCTTGTCAGCATGTACGGACCTGTTCCTACCCAAAAGATTATACGTGATTCACCTTACTATCAAACTGTGTACATACACGATTCACCCTCTTGCAACCCACTTATATACACGCTTTGTCCCATTTCAAACCGTGTATATGTACAAAAAATTCGGTCCACATGTGCAACCTTCTTCACTTCTCTCTCCTAGGCCAAATTTGCCACCATTGCAGAATTTTCCTTTATTAGGATCATCAAGACTCCTAACACATGTAACACCCATGTTTCCCCTACCTTGTAAATAATCATTAATTATGATTATCATGCCATGGCATGTGAACAATGTAAATGTATTATTTTTTAGATTGCCAACAACTGATTGTGGGGGTAAAGCCTTGAAGTACTAGCCATGATACCACTAGAGGAAATAGTGAGGAAACCTATAGAGAGGGTTGATCATGCCAAGATGACCCAATATTCTTTGCTAAAATATTTAATCTGGAATAATAAGCCTCATCCTGATCCCCAAGGAAAAATCAATTAATGAGACAACGAACTAGTGGTTGAACAACCAACTACCCCAATGAATGGAAGCATGGAGGGCTTGGCTGAGAAGACATAAAGTTGTAATCTCAAAGTAACACAGAGTGTAGTCTTCCTGTAGGCCCAGATTGACCCGAGTTCCTTTTGGCAAAAGGAATAGGACAGGTCCATAACCTTCCTGGGGGGGGGAGGTGTGCAAGAGAATACAAAAGGGAGAGAGAGAGAAAACCTAAGAGAGTTCGGGAGGTGCGAATATTTCCATTCCTAGAAGGGGGCTTGGAAAAGACCATAGAGCTCGTGGAAGAGTTTTGATTTAGAACATAGATTATTCGAAAAGAAGTGACAACTCCCTGGTGGTATCATGGATTGGCACGGGGGTGGCCAGAGTGCAAGAGTGAATGCCTCTGAGCCTACGGTTGGGTGGAAAGGAGAACACCCACAGTCAGTTTGGTAGCTCTAACTTTCAATATAGATAAGTTATTTCACATATTCTATGTAATTGAATTGAAATGCATGATTGGTTGTCTGTGACTATGTTAGTGATGTGCATTGCATGATTAATGGTAGAATTTGTGACTCCGATAACCTAGCGGCCTGAGGAAATTTGAAGTAAAGCTTGAATATCATATCCTATAGATGGTTTTCTGCCTACCTCTGTTTAGAGAAGGAGAATTCTTAGTAATGGGTTTTAAGTGAATTTTGGAGCATAGGGATTTGCCTTCTATGTTGGTTGGAAGGTCCATCAAGGGACTATCCAAGGACCAAATATGCAAATATAGAGTCGGGATAGACTCTATGGGATAAATTCAAACCTATTAATCCCTTAGAATTACTGTTACCCTGTTACAAGATTAGGATCCTAAAGTGAAAGGCACTTCCTTCAAACCATTCTTCCAAGTAACCGTAGGTTCAAGTCCACAGACTCAACCAAACCTTGTGTAAGATTTAAGAGTGTATCCCTCTGGGGCTTGTCAAAACCCCACATGACCAGGACCCTAGAACCCAGTGCTACGCTCAAAGGGAGCTAATCTTTCTGAGCTTTGGGACTTCTAAGGTCCGAAGCTCCAGGATGTTAGAACTTCACAACACTCCAAATCTCATTGAAGGCAACCGGTCGAAATGGTGACTTGACAATTGACCGACAATTGGTGGTTTCCTATCCATTGTCATGGAATATACTTTATCGTTAAACCCTAACCAACTCTTCAGTCACAAAGTAACGTGAGCCGTAGATCTAAGGATCTTTGGGATCCTTCCTGACCATTGGATATAAGCTACAGTAAATTTGACATTGACCCACTCCGAGCGTGAAAGAGTTTGAAATGGTTAGAATCCTAGAACTCCGAAGTCATGAATTAATGAAAGTCATTGATCTAAGGATCCTTCGAGACCTTTCTCGACAGTCAGATCGAGCGTAGTGGAAGGATATGGTAAGCGGTATTACTAACTGACAGTAAGCAGTCATCCCCACTTCATGACCCTTTTGGCAGGTAATCCTTTGGGGAATTGAAGGGTTAGGAATTGTAAGGGGCGTGAAGTTGTGAAATCCTAAAATGGAGAAATCCCGCCAACTATCAGATTGAGGGAGAGTATTCAAGAGAAACATGAGTTTTTGATCTAAGGATCCCTTGGGGACCCTTCCCAACTGTTCGATCAACTAGTGGAAGGATAAGGTACGTACTTCAGAAAAGTCTTACTTCGGGAGTCTGGAATTTATACCTATGAAACAATCCTCTATGATCTCCTATCACTCAAAAACCTACATAAACCCTACAATAATGAACCTTGTGAATGATGACTGAAATGGTTCAATCCCTATAAAACTTGGTAAATGTAGAAATTTAAGGACTGTGGTGTTAACCTTCAACTCTCTTACAAGTTATCTTCCCGATGCACTTGCATATCCATCCCTTCTTTCATTCTTTATGGCACAAAATCGATTTATTATAATTCTACCATATTGGTTAGAAAGGTAGCAAAAACTAGATACATTCTACTTGCTTCAAATAATTGTAGTGGCCACATTCGTCCACAGCTTGGGAATTGCTCCTCGATGATCATTTGAGTCCAAGCAACAATCAATTGGCAAGCTATATCCCTCCAAAGCTCTGCAATGCAATGTTTATAAATTTCTTGGCTCCATCAATGCACTGGTAGAATTCCTTCCAAAGTATCAGAATCCTATACATGGATCGCTCCTCTTCATCACCAATTCAATCCTAGGACTGTATTGCTACGATAAGTGCAATTTTTGATACAAATTGACTCTCCATCCATTAATTTGCTTGAAATACACACTTTAGACTCCACGAAAGTCCCGATCTCGAATCTCGATACCCCAATATGGATCATCTGAGACATGTTTGAGCTAGAGGCAGACATGTATCGAAGATTTCTTCAGCTTCTCATAGAAATATTTTTTAAACAAGTCACACCATCCCACGATGACTTTTCCCCTAAGGATTTTTGAAATTGGGATCTCGACTCTACCCACCACTTCTACATATATTTCCAATTCCTTCTTAATGTAATCACCACATAAAGTGATATATACACACAATCTGAAAACTCTCGTTCTAGATTGGGTATGCATGCCAACTGGGCTTCGTTTCCGAAATCAAAACAGGGTGTGGGCAAATCCTTTAGGGGAATGCAGAAACCGTGAGGCATTTGAAAATATGGACGAAACAACCTACTGTCCCACCATCCATTTGCCTTGCCCTGCAATAGTAAATGGCTCTGAGTACTATGCACAGGAAGAGGGGACCATTCTAATGAACATTTCCTTCATGGTGTGTGAGAGACTGAACTACCAGATTCTTCAATCATAGAAATCAAGGTTTTAAAAAGGGTGGAATAATTGAATGTTTAGGTTTCTTCTTATTCGTGTCTTACTTTTTGTTGTACACAAATTTCTATTAATGGAAATGTGGATTTGATCAACTTATTGTTTATGTGTGTCTGAGTAGCTTCATAATTTATATTTCCATGATATATAATGACTCTGTAAAGAAATAAAAGACATATGTGTGTGGATTCAACTAAATTGCACTATGGCCCATTTTTTGGAGACTTACAAACTTTATAACAAATTTAAGTTTACCAGTCAAGGACAACCTTTAGAAGGAGTAGAATATGTGCTCCTCTCTTAAAGTGACAATCTAGGTGGATATTTCACTTTATGAAGATTAAATGAATGCCTTATCACTAGATGATTGGGTTAAGTAATGATTTTACCTCTATGAAATATAACAATCTAGAAATGAACATTGTGTTTCCTTTGCAGTGTTGCACGTGCATCGGAAATATTTTCTTTAGTGGGAGAATTATTATGACTATAGAAAGAGTCGTGGTGCCGCACAATCCTTGTCCATGATGAGCTCAAAGTCTCAATCAAAGACAAATTCTATCATATCAATTAATGGAAGGAGCAATTAAAACTCTAGAAATATCTATGATGGAAGTCTAACTAGATGGTATATGCCTACATCGAAGAGTTTAATCACCATGCCATTCCTCTTAAACTTATGGATGAAGAAGCCAAATTATTCATTACATTCATTAGTGGATTGATTACACAAATTTAGAAAGAGCTTGAGATGTTTGACATTTTCACTCTTAAACATGTATTTTGGAAGGCTAAGTGAGCATAAACTCAGAATAATTGGAGGAAGCCTAATAATGTTGCTAATGTAAATTCTAGTTAAGGGAAGAAAACCATTGTTAAATACGGTATATAGAAGAAACCATTTAGTGGGACTACGTAGAAAAAACACTAATATAGGTGGACATCTAAGTTTGTGTCTATCTAATAAATGGTCCTAAATCTTACCAATTTTATAGATCTTGAGCATCCAACACATTTTTCGCTCATCCCGTGCATTTTTTATGATTTTGACAGTCATGACACCTAAGTCATCATGACCTACCAAACTTATAGAGTTTAGAATAAGTTTTCTAAATGTCCAAAGAATGCCCAAAAAAGAGTTCGTATGAAAAATTTATGGCCCCTAGAAGTTGATGTACTAACTAGGATACTCGATACTACATTCCTTTCACCACCTCAACTTCTAGGGTTAGGGTTTTTTCCTCTTAGTGATTTTGACATTATGTTAAATGTAGTTTCATCCATGTAATCTTATATTTTTGTGAATAACTATTGTCTAGCTCACTTAAAATAGTTATTGGGCGAATATCAAAATGAAAATAACCAATCCTGTCCTGATAAATCTTGCATGATCAAAGGCACACCTTCTTGATGTGATATTGGAGTAAAATATGCATGCTCAAATCCATCATAATAAGAATACATAAATGTTTCCTTATTTGGCAATCGTACTTGATGTTTCCTTGCTCCAAAACATCCAATGTGAAGATGATAGCTTGTGGGTTTCCACTTTATAGCACAGGTTTATGTGACTATTGTTATTTTTGGTGTCAATGTT
>JZKD02S2308900.1:94968-113610 GCA_000966675.3 Picea glauca | reverse complement strand
ATTTATGGCCCCTAGAAGTTGATGTACTAACTAGGATACTCGATACTACATTCCTTTCACCACCTCAACTTCTAGGGTTAGGGTTTTTTCCTCTTAGGGATTTTGACATTATGTTAAATGTAGTTTCATCCATGTAATCTTATGGATGAAACTACTCCTTCATTCGTTTATTATACATATAAATTTACCAGGGGTTCTTAAAATTTTCGCTATAGGCAACATGGCAGTAATCATCTCACGAGACATTTCCATTTTCTATGGGTCATATCTCTACAAAAATGGACTTCATAAACTTGGGAAGCAATGATTTCGTAGGAGAAATACCTCCATAGATTGGAAACCTTGCTAGTTTAATATTGCTTCTGTTAGAGGGAAATTTTATTACAAGAGAAATGACTTCTTCACTTTCTTCAAAAGTTGGAGAGGTTATATATGGATTCCAACAATTTACAAGGAAACATCCCAATATAAATCAAGCATCTCAAAATCTTAGGCATCCTACCTCTTTGGGGAAACAATCTCTCGAGAATAATCCATAATTTTTTTGTCGACACCTAGAAACTAAGATATCAAGATCTTCATAAAAAATAGTTATCAGATAATATCCCTATAAATCTAGGGAAATGTGTGAACTTACTATTACTATACCTATTGCACAACAAGATTAGTGGGAACATACCTCCATAGGTTGTGGTTTTGTAAATTTAACTTTCTATTTCAACCTTTCAAACAATTTATTCAATGGTCGCATGTCTTTGGAACTAAATAGGATGACTATGATTCAAGCTATATTTATTTCTGCAAATTGGTTCGCTAGTTACATTCCAAGTGCGCTTAGGAGCAAGAAAGTAGAATCCCTGAATCTTTATTGCAACCCACTTGAAGGTATAATCTTAGTTTCACTAAGTGAAATTGAGTCTAATCCCATTTTCATTTGGTGAACTTCAAAGTCTTCAAGACATGGAAATACCCCATGTCATTGGAAAATCCCAAAATTCTCCACCGCTTGATTTTTTCTTTCAACAAGTTGTTAGTGGAAGTCCCTAAAGGAAAATATTTCAAAAAAATTGTTTCCACAATGTTTATGGGAAATCTTGGTTTATATGGACCTTGGGTAAGTTTGTCACAGTCCTTTTCTCACAAACATAAAAGTGTTTCACATCTGAAAATGGTTATTATACTTGTTGTTGCAGTTACAATGACAATGGTATTGTTTTTGTTTTTTATGGAGATGAAATTGCAAGAGGCATATTCTAGATAGATTGGGGCATCCATTGATGTGGGGCAATGTAACATCCCCAACCACCCATAGGCCGGGGTATGCTACCTACAAGCTCGCCCTTGGACTTCTTTCTTTGACCGATACCTTTTTAAAATATAAAGATGCATAAAAGAACAAATTTAACGACATGCACAACAATATCTAGCAAGCATGCATAATCTAAGATTTAGTTAGACGATTGTTAAAATACACTGCGTAAATACATTCATATGCATGTAAATGATACCATAACAGAGAGCACTTATATTTATGAAAGATGACACCAACTGGTTGTAAACCAAGGACGTTCCACCAAACTGTAGACACCACTGTTCCAAATCGCAACAACATCGTCACCCCTGAGCCAGGGCTATGAATCCACAAGGACGGTTCCAGAGTGTTACTTGGATTCCCAAACCAGTCAGCACCCAAGCTCTCACAAGATTCCCAACACTCACAACAATCCAAGTACCCAACTCTTTTCTACCTAGCTTGCACCACCCGAGAGAAAGAACCTCCACCCTTCTCTGCCACGCAGTCCCTCAGCCAATCCTTCTCTTTAGTTGGGCCTCCAATGAAACTGGTCCAAAATCTCAATGCTAGAACTCTCAGGACTCGCAGTTTTGAGCAACGTTGGTCACAAGCCAACGCATCTCAGACATGCAGGCCTAAATTCACGGCTGGATCACACCAACGATCACTACAAACCACCATATCATGGCTAATTCTTCAGCAGTTTGGTTCCCTTTCCCAAGCCAAGACGTGGATGAGGATGGATCAATGGATGGGTAAATGGGTGTATGAAAGTGCGTGAGGGGAATGAATGAATGTACAGGAAATCAACAAAGAAGCCATCATTCGAACCCCCCCATCATACCAGAGGCGGGTTTAAGTAACTTCATGGGGAAACAAGAACCTTCTGGCCTTCCCCAAGAAGCTCAAGTAACCGATCCCCTCCCTTAGAAGAAAAGGGTAATTAAAATAAGAATAAACACTTATCCCCTCAAGCCCCCTCTCTTGTGGAATCATAGCCCCCTATAACTCTATTCCTTGTCCGTCTAGCAGCCAGTGATGTATTTATTATTAATAATGATAAAAAAATCATTACATGTCTTGGGCACACTGGCCTTTTAATAATTGTTTGGGCACTCTAGCCTCTCAACATTGTAACAATACATTATTTAAAACGGGGGTTCAAAACTTGGGGTGTTACATCCCCTTCCCCTTATTTTGGCACTGTCCTCAGTGCATATACAAAATAGAGATCAAAATCTCAAATTTATTCAAAAAGTTGTGGGTACTCTGCCCACATGGCATATTCATGCTCTTAGGTAGCTTCTTCGGGATCGTAGCAGGTCCACTGAACTTTTACCAGCTCTATAACTTGATTATGGAGAATTTTGACTTTTTTGTCCAATACCACACTGGCTGAACCTGAAAATCTCCCTCTGTCTCTATCTGAATCAGATGCCAATCAATAACATGGTTAGGATCATGTACATATTTCTTTAGTAAAGAGACATGAAATACATTATGCACATTCATGGAAGCAGACAATGCAAGCATGTATGCAACTGACCCTATTCTGTCCAATATTTCAAATGGACCATAGAATCTGGCTGCCATCTTTGTACAACTACCCAATTTCAAAGAGATTTTCTTGGGCTTCACTTTCAAAAGTACATTCTCCCCTACTTTAAATTCTCTAGTTGTCTTGTTCTTGTCTGCATAAACTTTCTATCTATTCTGAGCTGCCTTTAAATTCTGCTTGATCTTGACCACCTAGTCTTCCATGTCCTTGAGAAACTCCGACCCAAGTACCACTCTATCTTCTGGTTTGTCCCAAATTACTAGAGTATTTCATTTCCTACCTACAAGGCTTCAAATGGGATCATTCTCAATGAAGCTTGTACAAAGTTAGAGTGATGAATTCTGTAGGCACCACTGCCTCTTTCCCATAAACTAGCTGGAACGATGTGTAGTTGTGGAGTTTATTTGTGGTTGTCCTGTAAGCCCATGGTACTGCTGGAACTCTGTCATCCCAATCTTCTCGATTTGTGCAACAAACCTTTGTTAACCCTCTCTCTAGAATCTTGTTGAATGCTTCTACTATTCCATTAGCTTGCGGGTGGTAAGGGTTGTTTTTGTGATGTTGGATCAGGAACTCTGCTGTAAGATTTTCTATAGTGCTACTAATAAAATGAGCTCCCTGATCACTAGTTAGGCTCCTAGGACATCCAAATCGAGTGATAATATTCTCAAAAATGAACCTAGCAGTAGTATCGTTTAAACAATCCTGAACAACTGCTTCCTCAGCCCAACGTGTAAGGTAGTCAGTTGTGGTAATGTTGTACCTAGCCTTTGAATGCTTAGCTTTGGGGTTGATTGGTCCAATGAAGTCAACTGCCCACTTCTCAAATGCTTGTAGAGCTAGAACTAGTTGAAGTGGTAATTCATGTCGTCGTGACAGCTTACCCACTCTTTGAAAAACATCACATGATCTGGCATATACCTTTGCATCCTTGAAGAGCATTGCCCACCAAAGTATGGCTTGGAGAACTTTCTGCGTAGTGGCCTTTCCTCCTACATGACCTTCCGCAACTCCACTATGGCATTCCCAGAGTATATCTTGTATTTCATGGTCTAAGATGCATCTTCTGAGGATACAATCTAGTCCCAATTTATACAGTTGTCCTGCAATCAACTAGTAATCCGCTGCTCTAACAACCATATGGTGTTTCTGGGTTACGTAATATGTTTCTGGGCAAGCCCCTGTACTTAAGAATATTGTTATGTCCTCTAGGTATTCTGGTATGGCCTCAACTCGGAAAAAGTCTGCATCTGGGAGATGATCGTCGAATTCTTTGCCACTTTCCCTTGAATCTAATCTAGACAGGTGATCAGGTCCTACATTGCATCTTCCAGGCTTAACAATTACTTCAAAAGAAAATTCCTAAAATAATAGCAACCATCTACAAATTCTCCCTTCCAACACAGGTTTGTTAACTAGATATTTCAATGCAGAATGATCAGTAAAGAACTTGAAATGAGAACCTAACAAATAATGTCTAAATTTTTGCAAAGTATAGATCATGGCTAAACCCTCCCTTTGTGTCGTTGTGTAGTTGTGCTCTGCTTGTGACAACTTTCGACTTGAAAAATAGATAGGATGATCCATGGCTCCATATCCAGGTTGCACTAAGATATCTCCTAAGGAAATTCCTGAAGCATCTATATGGACGTGAAATTTGTTTTCCCAGTTTGGGAATATCAGAATCAGTGTTGTGTTGAGCTTCTCCTTTAGGGTCTCAAATTATTTACCACATTCTGTAGTCCATTGGAAAGTTTCGGCCTATTTCAATAGATTTTACAGAGGTGCAATAATGTTTTCATATCTTATGATGAACCTGCGATAGTACCCTGTGTGTCCCAGCATGGAGCACAATTTCTTAGCACTCATAGGCAGTGGCATATTCACAATAACCGCAAGTTTGGCTGGGTCTACCAATACTCCTTCTCGGCAGACTATGTGGCCCAAAAAATTCCCATGCGGTACGCAGAAGATACACTTTCTGAGATTCAATGATATATGCAATTATTTGCATCTGTCAAACATCAAACGTAACAATGCTACATGTTCCTTGAGAAAACTATATATCGTCCAGTCATCCATATAAACTTCTATAAACTTGTGAATAAAATCTCTGAAAGATGCTATTACAATTCTGGAGAAAACTACAGGGGCGTTCTTTAAGCCAAATGGCATCACATTGTATGCAAAGGACCCCCATTATGTTATGAATGTGATTTTCTTTTTGTCCTCTTCAGAAATCCTTACTTGGTGGTAGCCTGAAAATCCATCTGTGAATGAGTACGCCTCTTTCCCCACAACCTGTTCTAGCACCTCATCAGTAAAAGGTGTTGGGAAAGAGTCATGTACACAGACAGAGTTGAGGCTTCTATAGTCTACACAGACCCTGATATCCTATGTTCCTTTCTTGCTTTGAATGACTATTAGGCTAACCCATTCTGCTTCTTCCACTGCAAAAATGAGTCTTGATTCCAACATCTTGTCTATATCCTTCTTAACATTCTCTTTTACTCTAGGGTTAAGATGGTATGGTCTATGCCTCACAGACTTGGATCTTGGTTTCAATTCGATTTTCATTTCTCCCATAACTCCTTTGATTCCCTTTAACTCTGAAAAAGTCTTTGGGAACAAATCCTCATATTCCGGCAACAAACTCTATATTTCTTGACTAATTTTCTCTTCCCAGTAGTCTCCCACCATAGCTATCTTAGGTTGCTCTATGGTCCCTATATTGACTTTTCTCAATTTTAATGGGTGATTGTAGGAACTATCAGTCTGACTGGGTATGGTGTTCTAGATTTCTTTGTTACCTTCTGTCTCTTTAATGTCTAGGTTCCTCAATTCCTCTAAGTCATCTGGGATTTCTGAATCCATGCTAATCTTATAGCATTCTATCGACTTCTTGGTTGAGGGTAAGTGAAGGTTAGTTTGAAGTTTTCGACTATGCTTTAGACATACCACTAGGTTTGATTTCTGATTACTATTATTTGTAAAAAGAAATTCTTTAATCTTTTGCAGGACTACTTCAAGCTCAGGGTACTTACTTGTAAATGAGAAGTCCTTGCAAAAATGAGCTGCCAACATTTGCCAGTCGCTGGTATGTCTTTTGGTTTCCTCATGTATGAACCAATATTTCAGGATTGGACCTAGAGAATGGGGAAATACCTAAACCCATAAGAGAGAGGGTATTTTCGCAACTTGCCACTATGTTACGCATTGTTCAATATGTACTTTAGGATCATATTCTCCACTGAACAGTTGCGCAACTTGGAAATCCATTTGCATCTCTGATTCTAGTTGCTCCTTGTTATGAAACCTATACTTGATAGCTTTCTTTACATTGTCCCAAGTTCTGAGTAAGGATTTATGATTATCCCACCATCTGGCAGGGGTTTCCTGGAGGGCTACAACTAGTACTGAGATCCTTTGATCCTCTACTACCTTTTCTTCCATGTTGAGAACAAAACTGTCTATTCCTGAGGTGCCATCATATACTGTATGTTCTCTAACTTCGGTCCCAACCCATCTGGTTTCTCTAACAATTGCGCATATCCTTGATAATTTTTCGTACGAGCCTTGCTTTCAAGTGTCAAATGCCAATTTTGAATCTTCGTCTACTGACTGTATACTCCTCCAAATTACTGATCCATCAGCAGTAAGATTTAATTTCTTCTTGTTCTAGTTGTTACAGTATACCACTGATCCAATTCTTCTCCCTCCATATTATTGTCTATTGGATCTGTATATATGAGCCCTACATATGGATCCAAGGGTTGAACTACCTTGATTCCCTCAGCCTCAAAGGTCATGGTGTCTTTCTTTAAGTCAATTACTGCATAGTTGTCATAGGCCCAATCAATTCCAAGTAGTGCAGGGTAAGGGTCCTTATCCCCCATGATTTCAATCACTTCAAAGTAAACTATGGTCTTCACTCCCGCAACATCTATTTTCACACTCTCTAGTCTTCATATTGGGAAAATACAATATTGGTTTGTCATTCTTATCTGAATTGGGGAATATGTTAGCCTAGGATTTCCTAAGGCTTCCCAGGTCTTCTTAAGAAGAATGTTCATGCCAGATCCTAGATCCAACATGACATCCTTAATCTCAAATTCATCTAACTAGGCTACTAGTCTAAATTATTTTCCATTTTGTACTTTTCTTCTCTGTACTCTCTAAATACTCTTCTCAGGAAGATTAGACCTTATTCCTACTTCTATGGGTTCTTCATTTCCTAAAACTAGGTATAGCGCATTGCACAACTTCTCTATTAGTTGATCGTTCCCAAGAATGTCAGAGAATAATTGAAACCAAAGGTCGACTACATTTTGAGGTTGCTCAGGTTGTCTCAATGTGACTACAGGGTTTCTGGGTGCAGGGGGTGAAGCAGGGACTTGCACAATCTTAGGGTAAACAATAGGATGTAGAGGTTTCTCTCGCATATCAGGGCTAGGAATATTATGAAATACTTCTATGGCATATTTAAAGAACAAATTATGTTTTAAAGGGTCATACATGTCTTCTTTAGGTGTTTCTTTCTGGATCTGGGGTAGAGTATCATCATCATCTCATGTCTTTTCTCCTCCTCGAGTAGCGATATTGAGGTTGGGAAATTTTCATTTACTAAATCTCTTGATTTTTGAACTAATGAGGTTATTTCCTCATTGTTGTACCCGATCCTCCCACTTTGCAATTAGTTCTAGGCAATGTTCAGTTGCATGCCCATTGGTTCTGCAGTGAGAGCACCATGGCCTCCTTGGATGAGGACAATCTCTAGCCATGTGACCTTTCTCATCATAGTTATAACATATTATTGTCCCTCTTCCCCCGGTCCTTCCTCCTCTAAAGTCTCCTCTAGCTCCACATCCTTGACCTCTTCCCGGTCCTTGAGGGTTTTCATTCACCCTGAATGTTGTTTGGTCCAACCTATCTACAAGTGAATCCAATGCTCTACATTGATTGGTAGTATGTTTGGTAGATGCACATAACTCATAGTGTACTATATTTCGTACTGTCAAATATTTTTGCATAATGAGGAACTGTCTCGGCCCATACCCATGGATTCGATAAATATCACAGTACTCAACTGCTGGTGTTGCTTGGCTCCCTGGAAAAGCATGATATGGGGTGGGGTTATGGAATGGTAAGTTTGTAGACACTTGTGCAACTCCTCCAATGGGTCTTGGTGAGGATCCCATCAGATTCTGAGGAGGTCCCACTCCCCTCATTCATGGACATTCGTTCACCATATGTCCTTCTATATAACATTTGGTGCACCAAACCTGCAGTTGCCCTGGTCTAGGTATTGTCAGTTCTTGAATATTTTTTGTAAGCAATGATATTTTCCCATGTAGTTACGCTAAGTTTTCATTTGTTGCGGGTCTGGTCACTCTTAGGCTCCCAGGGTATCCTGCCATGGCTTTAATATTCATCGATTGTTCCAAGGATTCTATCAAAGTGGCTATCCGTTGTTGCATTAGCAGAATTCGAGTCAAAGGTAGAAGTCCCTGAATGTACCATTCCCTTTGATGTTCCTCATGGATTGGATGTGCTAACCTACCTATATCATATTTAAACTTCTAGTTTTATTCCCAGGCTGATTCACCCTCCCTTTGTTGAATCTCGCGCAACTCAGACAGGGCCTATTGTTCTGACTGATATTTTAAACTCCGCTATGAACTTGGTCCGTACCTAGCCAAGTGTGAACGCTTGACCTTGCATTCTTGGCACTCCTGGCTCAATGATATTCATGTATCACTTGAGAGTGTGACCTCTCAAGGTAGTCTGGAACTCAACCAACTTATTCACATCCGAAGTCCCTCTGGATCTTCAGATTGCTTCGCACAAGAACCAGTGCTGCTCAACATCTTCATCTCCCTTACCCAAAAATTTTGGGTATCAAGCAATCGAACCTCCCACCTGACCAACCATTGCTAATCTTGGTGCTCTTATCAAAATGAAACCTGATGGTCCTGCTTGCAATCTACCAGGGGATCCCAATATCCTCCCTGTACTCCCACTTCCTGGCTGTGACTGACTAACTAATTGTACTAGAACATAACTAGCATGAGAAGGTAGTATCAAAATTACCACTTGTATAGAAGACACTTGGGATATAAGTGATTCGGGGCTAGCGCCACTGGCTTCGGGGCAGTTTTACTTGATTTGGGGGGTCTCTTTTTCTTCCATTGGAGTGGTCTCTTCAACTAGGCTCCCAATATCTCCTTTCGCCGGGGTTGAATCTTCCCTTTCTTCTTCAAGATTTGTGTCGGCTTCCTCCTCTCTTACGTCTACACTTTCTCCTTCTCGTCCAACCTCCTGGGGACTTATTTCTCTCTACGCTTCTCTCTCACTTAAAATTTGACTGGACAATATTTCCTGTATTCTCATCTTCCATGACTCTTCCATCTGTCTTTCCTCTACTTCTCCTGGTCCAATTTCTTTCCACAACGTCTCAGACTATCTTGTTGCTTTCTTGATCTTGTCGTGCCACCACTTCTCAACTATGGCAGCTCTTTTCAAGGCTCGCTCATCTCTTGAGTCCATTTCTTGTTGTTTCCCCCCCATTTTTCAAAGAACCCTTCCCCTCTCTTAGGCCATGACTCTAACCTAGCCTCGCCCTACCCTAAGCGAGGGTGTTTACACTACCTTCTCAGTCTAGGACATAGTCAACATCCCCTCTTCCATCAAGAAAATTGTAATCCACAGGTGTATTTCTCTCAACAATATTCCCCTTGCGTCTTTCTTGAAAGACACCTCTGCTCATGAAAAATATTGGTGGTTCTCAACTGCAAACTCGATAATGTATCCTTCTAATGTGGTATTGACCCAAAAATCAATCACTCATGTGACTGAAAAATCCAGCCGATGAAGTGCTGCAAAATTTTCTGTGTCCCAAGTACATATCCTCTTGACTCGTTCTTGGAACTCTGGAGCTTCTTGGAGCCTATTTATCTAGTGTAAAATTTCTTCCAGGAACTTAACCCATAATATCTCGTATTGGTCACTCTATCTTTCTAAATAAAATACTACTTCATGAGTATCTTTCACAGATTTTCCCCTCATCTCTGCTTCTTTCCATATGAAGGTATCACAGTTTCTTTCCCACCATTGGTCAATATTAGATCTGTGAATCTACGGAAGCATCCTCCCTACAGGTTCCCTTCTAATGCAGGTCCTGACAAAGGAACCATTTTGTTGTCGCAAGTTTGATCAGACCAGGGTCCTTCTCAGGTTACCAAAAAAAGGTACCGAGTAGTCTAGAGCGCTGGCATTTTCATCTCCTCTGAAGAGAATAAGTCTCACTCGAAGCATTGCTGAGACAAATAGATAGGGAAGGGAAAGGAAAAGACTTAGGAGGATTCATAGAACCTTCAGAATTCATCTTGATCTTGCACCATACCTTTATCTATCAAACAGATTTGAGCTCATGTATTCAAGAACCGAACCTACTTATGTTGCAAGAAAGCATTTAAACACCGAGCCATCAATTGGAATTTATAAACCATAAATAAAAAGGTGTTAGACAGCCGGAACTCTCGAATGCTGAAGTCCCAAAGTAAAGAGAACCGTAGATATGAGGATCCTTTAGGATCTCTCTTAACTGTTAGATCAAGCCTAATGGAAGGACAGGGTAAGCGATAATGTCAATCGACAGCAAGCAGTCATCCCTGCTTTATGACCTTTCCGATAGGTAAACCTTCGAGACTTAAATGGGGTTAAGACCTGTAAGGGATGCGAAGTTGCGAAGTAACACAAGTCATTGATCTAAGGATCCTTTGAGAGCCTTCTTGACCGTCAGATGCAAGTTATGGCCATTCGACATTGACCACTCCGGGCGCGAAATAGTTTGGAATGGTCGGAATCCTCGAACGCCAAAATCATGAACTAACACGAGTCGTTGATGTAGGGATCCTTCGGGATCTCTCTCAACTGTTAGATCAGGTATAGTGGAAGGATAGAGTAAGAGGTACTATTAATCGTCATATCAAGGGGAGGAATTCATAAGAAACGTGGACTATAGATCAAGGATCCGTTGGGATATTTTCTCAACCATTCTATCAACTAGTGGAAGGACAATGTAAGCACTTCAACGAAGTCTTACTTCGAGAGTCTAGAACTTTGAAACTCTGGGACTCCAGGATATTTGGCATGTTGGGGCAAAAGAAAAACTTTGAAGTACCAAAGTGCGGAAGGCTAGAGTACATGGTGGGAGTTCTAGAACTCTGTGACTCCAGGAGAAGCAAGAATATAGTATGGTGCATTAAGCATCGAAACGTCGAAGTGTCGAAGGCTGAAGTATGTGGTGAAAAAGTACAAAAATTTGGGACTTTGGAACTTTGGAACTCTGAGAGATTCAAGGATATACGAGGATGTGTTAAATGTCGAAGCATCAAATAACCTCAACCATCCATCAAAACTAATGATTAATCCAGATCCATCGATCATCAAGGCTTGGAGGTGTCCAAGATTCATCGGAGTTGTGGGAAGTGGATATCAAACCGTCCATTGAGGACATAGATCGATGAAGGATAGAGAAAGAACAATGTGAAGTTGTAAGGGAATTAATTATTAGGAGGTCATGCACTTTTGATTAGGATCGTCGGTTAGCTTGGATACATGTCAGCACAGGATCTACGTGCATAGAGAGGAAGGAGTTAACAAGTGGTCATGTTGGAATGCACAGACTGATGATTGATTAAGTCACGATTGTTGATGAAAATGCTCGAGGAATGTAATTTTAGTGTAGGACCTTTGCCAAGTATAAACCTTGTGTTAGGTGCAGATAAATATCAACTGTCAGATCTAAGGGTGGACTGATCCCCACCATAGATCTTGTAGCGAGAGGAGAATTTGAGACTTCAGGTCTCTGGAGATATTATAGACCTGTACAAGAACGACAGAGGGTCAAAGGCCTAGTATTCGCGAAGACATGGATATTTTCCTTGCAACTAGCAGCCATGTTATCGTCAGGGGATGACAACCCAGGTCACAATCATCCCATGTTAGATGGCATGAGAGAGGTGAAGCTACATGGATGCCACATGGTGAAGGGGATGGCCATTGGCCAAAGATGCCTCAAAAAAATTTGAAAGGTTATAAATTTCAAACCAAAACTCAATTTCGGGTAAGATTACAATCGTTGGATAGTCATTTCATAGAGGAATGAATCTAGGGAATCATAGTGTGAACAATGAAATGCATCCTTCATATATTGGCGAGGAAACAACATGTATTCCAATTAATGAAATGCTTTATAATACGCATGTTCTAACAATTATTATTACATGCACATTTCTTGCAGAATTAGAGGTACAAAAGAAACTTTAGTCCTTATATGAAGACTGAAGTTATGGAAGATGCTCAAGGATCTTACATCCATGAAGAAGAGATCATAGGTCTGCATGTAAGCATGAGAAATGTTGAGATAAATTCAAATGGAATAAGAGATGGGAAAGAGAATGTCACTATGAGAAGTTTACATAGGAAAGTGTAGAGCTACAAGGCTAATAATGAAAAGGATTATGAAGGCTGAAGAAGAGATACTCCATAGCTTAAATATGTTGCATAAGCAAGTCAACAAGGACTCTTTCACCAAGAAAGTAGATAGTGCTAGACAAGTATCAACATCAAGATCCCATATAAAAATGGATGATCATGGAAATGATAGGAATTCAAGAAGCATGAGAAGGCATCATCATTCTCCAAGGTAGTCCACTAAAATAACTCATGCAAGATCATGGTCAGGGAGAAGCCCAAGTGTGTCTCTTGTTCAGAGGAAAAGAAGAAGGCCTGAGGTAGACATCTTGCAAGGTGAACTCATGAAAATCAAGCCACCTACTTTCAATGGTGAGCACGGGAAAGGAGAAGAGGAATAAGCCTTGCTATTGGAAATGAAGAAATATTTCTATCTGCATGATTACCTATTCCAGGTAGAGGCCAAAATTTCCACCTGCCACTTCCAAGAAAAGACATTCATGTGGTGGGATCAACTTAAGCAAGCCAATAACCTCAATGAGAAAAGGATCTCATGGAGGTAGTTCAAACGATATTTCCAAGAAAAATATTTGTCCGAGCATTACTATGAGAGAAAGATGAAAGAGTTCATTGAACTCAAGTTGGGAACCATGACAATGGAGGAATATGAGAAGCAGTTCTTTGAATTGTTTAAGTATGTTGAATTCATCAAGGATGAGAAGGTTAAATTCCAAAGGTTTCTAAGTGGGTTACCCTCCTTCTATAGTGACAAAATTCATTATGATAACTCCAAGACCTTGGGGGAAACCATAAGGAGAGAAAGGCACCTTTATAAGAAAATAAAAGGAAGGCCAGTGTTCCAAAACGATTAGAATGACGAGATGAAAGGGAAAAAGGATCAAAGGTAGAAAGGTTTTAAACCACCCTTTTTCAGAAATAACTCCCAAGCAAATTAGCAAGGTCAGGCATCCCAAAATGAAAAGAAGAATGTAGATTCATTTGGGAAAAGGCTAAGGCAATAGCCTATCCAATGTTGGGGATGTGAGGGGAATCACTTATATAGGGACTGCCCTCATAAAGAAGAAAGAATGAGGACTATCCACAATGTTCAAAAAAATAAAATAGTGGAAGACATGGGAGGAATCATTCCAAGGATTTATGTAGCCTTGGACAACAAGTAGGCATAGTATCAATCCCCCATGAACGAAGTGAAAGGTAAGATTGATAACCAACCCATATAAATTTTAATTGATTTCGGAGCTAGCCATAGTTACATAAATGCTAACATTATTGAAATGTTTCACTTGCAAAGAAGTAAACATAAGAAATCTTGGTTATTTCAGTTAGACACAAGGGCCAAGAGGAAGATCAATGAGTTGGTTAAAGATTTTCAAATAGACACGAATGGAATTAGCACAAAGGTAGATGTAAACATCATACCGTTGGGCTAGTATGATTTTGTAATTGGCATGGATTGGTTGGATAAACATCATGTTGTCCTAGACTGTTACAACAAGACAATCAGATGTCTTGATGAGGAAGGGCGGCAAGGCAAGATACAAGGCATTGCAAGCGTTGTAGCTGTTAGAGAGATTTTAGCTATGCAGATGAAGAAGAGATTTAGGAAGGGATGTCAAATGTTTACAGCCCATATGGAGGAGGTAGTGAAAGATAAAGTGGTAATTATTGAATACCATCCGGTCTTGAGGGATTTTGAAGATGTTTTTAGAGAAATTCTAGGATTTCCAATAAAGAGAGATCTTGATTTCTCTATTGATTTAGTGCCAGGCATTGCCCCAGTGTCCAAGACACCATACATAATGGGTACACTAGAATTGAAAGAGCTACAGATGCAACTTGAAGAGTTGTTAATAAAGGGGTGTATACACCCAAGTGTGTCACCTTGGGGAGCCCCGATTATTTTTGTGAAGAAGAAGGATGTAACCTTAAGGTTGTGTATTGATTTCAAGAAACTTAATAAGGTTACCATAAATAATAAGTATCCTTTGCCTCGAATTGATGATTTGTTTGATCAGCTGAAAGGTGAAAGAATATTTTCAAAGATTGACTTGAGATCAGGCTATCATCAAGTAAGGTTAAAGTAAGAAGACATCCACAAGGCAACATTCTGAACAAGATATGAGCATTATGAATTCAAGGCAGTGCCATTTAGGCTATCAAATTCCCCAACATTTTTTATGTGTCTGATGAATGGAGTGTTCAGGGAGTACCTGGACAAGTTTGTCATTGTAATCTTATATGATATACTCATCTATTCTAAATCAAAAGAGGAACATGAGCATCATGTAAGAATGGTGTTGCAAGTTTTAAGAGAGCACAGATTGTACGTCAGGCTATGTAAGTGCATCTTTTTCCAAAAGAAGATTCACTACTTGAGGCATATAATATCAATACCAAAGATAGAAGTTGATCCTGAGAAGATAGAGGCCATTAGAGAATGGCCACCACAAAATAATGTGATAGAGGTAATATCATTCATGGGTCTTTCCAGTTATTACCGAAGATTCATAAAAGGTTTTTCAAAGATTGCAAGTCCAATCACTTCTTTGCAAAAGAAGGGGCTGAAAATTGAATGGACTTCCAAGTGTGATGAGAGTTTTCATTAGTTGAAGGGAATATTGAAAAGTGCACCAATAATGAAGATTGCATACCCAAATGAAGATTTTTGTGTGTGCACTAATGCATGCAAGGAAGGAATTGGTGGAGTTCTTAGTCAATGGGATCATGTGGTATGCTATGAGTCTAGAAAATTAAAAGAGCATGAGAGGAATTATGCTACACATGACTTAGAGTTAGCAACGATTGTACATGCATTGAAAATGTGGAGGCATTACCTTATGGGTAAGAAGATTGAGCTAAGGACAGACCACTCTGGTCTGAAACATTTGTTCGGAAAACCAACACTAAATTCTAGGAAAACTAGATGGCTGGAATTTATGAGTGAATATGACTTCGAAATTAAGCACATAAAGGGAAAGGAAAATCAAGTGGTCTATGCACTCAGCAGGAGATCTCACGAAGTGCATATTGCAGCCATTAGCATGTACATGACATATCTAAAAGAAAAAATTGTTGCAGCAGCAAATTCAGATCAGAAATATTTAAAAATAAAAGAGACATTACAACAAGGTAATTTTCAGCAGAAATTTAATTATTATGAGCTGAAAGAAGATGGAATTCTCATCTACAAAGGTAAGGTGTATATGTTGAATTCCAGTGAGATGAAAAACACAATGTTGAAGGAGATGCATAATTTTCCATATGTGGGGCACCCAGGATATCAGAGAACAATTGAAACAGTAAGAAGCCAATATTTTTTGTCAGGAATCAAGAAAGAAGTGGCTTATTACATAGCCCGATGTCTAGAATGCCAAAAGGTAAAGACAGAACATAGACACCCAACATGTTTGTTACAGGAATTTTCCATTATGGAATGGAAGTGAGAAGTAGTTACGGTTGATTTTATTACTAAGCTGCCTAGAATAGTGAAGAAACATGATTCCATCATGGTGGTGGTGGATAAATTGACTAAATCAACACATTTCATTCCAATAAAGACTACACACAAGGCAACAAATATAGAAGAAATTTATCAGAGAGAAGTTGCTAGGCTACATGGAGTGCCCAAGGCAATAGTTTCAGACAAAGATCCAATGTTTAATTCCAATTTTTGTAAAGGTTTGTTCAAGGGCTTTGGAACAAATTTAAATCTTAGTACAACATATCATCTAGAGTCAGATGGAAAAACAGAAAGGACTAGTGGGATAATTGAGGACATGCTTATAATTTATGTGATGGATCAACCATCAAGGTGGGAAGATTATATTAATTTAGTTGAATTTTCTTACAACAATGGGTATTAGGCCTCATTGAAAATGATTCCATTTGAGGTATTGTATGGAACAAAATGTAACACACCAGTGAGTTTAGATAATCCATCCGACAGGGAAGTTGTTGGGCTAGAATTGTTAAAGAAATGGAAGATCAGATGGCAAAGATAAAACATAATTTGAAGACTTCCCAGGATAGGCAGAAAAATTATGTAGACAGGAACAAATTCTTTAGAGATTCTAAAGTGGGAGAACGTGTGTTTTTTAAAGTAAAGGAAAAGAGAAGTTCGCTAAGATTAGGAAGTTTCCTGAAGATGGCAACAAGATATTGTGGGCCTTTTGAAATATTAGAAAAGATAGGGCCAGTTGCATACATGTTAGATTTTACTGCATCCATGAGAGTGCATAATGTATTTCATATGTCATTATTAAATAAATATGTGTCTGATCCTAACCACATAATTGATTGGAATTTGATTCAAATGGAGTACGAAGGGGATTTCTAGGTGGCACCAATACGCATCATGGACCAGAAAGTCAAATTTCTCATGAACAAATCCATAGGGTAGGTAAAGGTTCAATGGACCTGTTGCGGTCCTGAAGATGCTACATGGGAGCATGAAGAAAAAATGCAGGCATAATACCCACAAATTTTCAATATTTTTTCAGAAGACATAATGAAAGACTCTGTTTTGAGTAGTTAGAGTTCCATAACCACATATCAGAGTCCTATCCATCTCCGTTGAGGACCTTGATAAATGAATGGCTCATTCCTTAGGTTAGCCTTGATAAACATATGGTACATCCCTTGGGTTAACTCTGATCAATGAATGGTGCATTCCTTGGGTTGGCAAGTTGAGAGGAACATGAAATTTTGGTTGGATCTGCTACTGGAATTGTAAAATTACATAATTTTATTTTCTAACTATTGTGATGTAAATTTGCATATATGTGTATCGGCATAGAGTGCACCAAGGACGACGCACAATTGTATGGGATGGGTAATGTAACATCCCCACTATAATTCTCAGTTTAATTAATGATTATGTATATATAATGAGTGGCTACAACCAAAACGATGTAATATGCAAATTGTATTTCTTGGTTTATTTACTAAAATGTGATGCCATCTGCTAAGGGAACATGGACAAGAGATGAAGGATGAATTAATACACAAGAGAGGGGAGTGTCTAGAATAATGGAAAAGAGGGGTCCAAGGGGGAAATTACCCAAGTATAATAATTTAACCCATTTTCCTAAATTTTCTATATGTATATGAACCTTCTCATTTTTTATTGAGTGTTTCCAAAGCCAATCATTGAATACATGTAACAGGGTGGGTGTGAGTGGTTACATCCCAAAGTTATTGGGAACATGGGGGTTTAGTAAAATCATCTTGGGGAAGAGTGTGAGTCAATAAAGGCAATCCAAAGAGAGGAAATTCGTATGGGTTGGGGACAACAAGTTCTGGGGAGTCAAGTTTGTGCATAGGAAGGAGATAGAGAGCAAGAAACAAAGATTGAAGTTGATGCAGCCATGGAGGGAGAATTATAGAGCAAGATGGAGCGTAATTGGAGCGAATTGGAGTTGGAAAACTAAAGAGCCAGGTTTTCAGACCTAAAGAGTGAAATCTTGGGTGAGTTGCACTAAAACAACAAGTGTTTGTTGTTGGTTTGCTAATAATTTTCCTAGCAGCAGTTTCCTTGAGTTCCCAGTTGAGAGATTCCTAGCTGCCTATGCCAGAGAGACCTTGATAAATGAATGGATCATTCCTTGGGTTATCCTTGATAAATTGATGGTACATCCCTTGGGTTAACCTTGATAAGAGAATGGTACATTACTTGGTTTAGACAGGTCAAGATGAAGAGAGTTGGTGGAAAATCGGGGTAGTTGTAGGAAAATATCAGTTGGGATAAGAGTTTTATTGGTTGTGAGTGGACTGTGAGAGACCACCCTATTTTGTGGATTGCTAGCCTCATCTCGGGGGTGACTGGTCGTTGATATTTGGAACACTCAGTCTATGGTTTGGTGGAACGTTTGTCCCAAGCAGTTGGTTGTACAATTGTTGTGAAAATATAAGTGTTTTATCTTTCTATTGTGTTAAATGATGTGTTTAAGTGTTGTGCATGAACTTTGTGTAAATATGAATGATTTATATGCTACTGTAATGATTTGTTAGTTGGATTTCATGTTGATTAATAACATGTTGTGAATGATTCTATTTTGTGGTTAAAGACAGTAGCTAAATCTATTTTAGTTCGTAGCGGATAGCTACAAGAAATTGGCTAACAGTAAAATAGTTAAGTAGTTAGAAGAATTTTTTTTAAGAGTATTTCGCATCGTAAGGTTGCTCAGATGGGTTGGGGGACTTTACACAAGCTGTCATAAATAGTGAGATGACTTTTCCCACCAACTACTCTTACATGCATTCAATGATGGGTTTGATAATTCAAAGGAGGTGA
>JZKD02S2308900.1:56153-71259 GCA_000966675.3 Picea glauca | reverse complement strand
TGTTATGCTGCCTAGATTGTTTTAAGGACTCACTCCTTGGCAATAACACATTGGCACCATTTCATTGAGCAATCCACCTCTCCATTGAGTGGATGTGCTAGGAGTTCTTTCATCACCATTTTCATTTTCTTGTTGTAAGGAGAGCAAGCTTGTGAGGGTCAAAGAGCCTTCCTTTGGAGGAAGAAGGGACTCATAGTCCCCTTTCTTCATTGTTCTTTGATTTCATCAATAGATCAGCCTAAAAACATTGGTGATATTGGTCTTTTTGTGTTTTTTATTTCTCTACCCATATGCTTATGATTTTAGTTTGTATTAGTTTAATTCTTGATTATAGTTTTGTTTTTCTTTCTCTAACTCTTTCCTCTACAGATGTCATGCTCAGCAAGACCCAACTGGGCATGTAAGCACCTCTTATTTGCTCACCAAGGTGACGAAAAGGGTGCAAACAGATTGGCAACCATACTGGGGATAAGTATCAAACTCCTCCCTCATTTGGGTTTATTTTGCTTTCCTTTTAGTTTGTTTAACTTGCAGGTGCACAAACCAGCCTCCGTCGACCTGCTAACCAGTCAATTCACAGAAGAATTGAGAGAAATCCATCCGTATTTTTATTTCTCGTTCGTTTGTCACAGGTGCGCGGGTATTTCACCCCAAAGACGTGCATCATGTGCGCATGCGCATGAACAACATCTTTTCTCTGCGCGCATGCGCTTTCTGTCTCAACTTTGTTCACGCGCCTGTGCTCCGTGCGCCTCTGTCTACACTAGGGGCCGCGCATCTTAACTAAATTTCACATTGTAAGGTCTTGGGATGTGAGTAAAGTCATTTTCCTTCTTAAGAATGATGTTATGCATGCTCTAAATACTGCACCACACTTAGACCCCTCATCATATAAAGGGGTTAGTCGAACACACATAGGCACTTAGGAGGATAAAAATCAATTTCCCTTATTTGCTTTTTGCCACATGGATGGCTTGCTTTGACTTACAATCTAAGGTGAGCATCAATTTTAATCACATCTAACTCACATTTGGGACTAGAAATTGAAGTAACAATCCTTGAGTATGCTCTTCTCTCGCGCCTCCAAGCGATATTGAGAATCAGAAAAAGATTGTGAAAACAATCTCATCTCCCTTAACAAAGTTTAAAACCCTTAGGAGAGGACAACGACCCTTCTTGGGACCCCTCTTAGTTTTATTTTTCGAACACATTTTAAATTTGTAATGGGCCCATACATGCCCACATGCTACAAAGGTAGAATAGTGGTTGGAATTTTTCTTTCTTAGATCAAAACACTAGGAGATTTTAAAGGTTTGTAACGGGCCCATACATGCCCACATGTTCAATCTAGGATAGTTTCATACTTTTTCTAGATTACCTCACACATAGGGAGTTAAAGGATAGTAACGGACCCACATGTCCACATGCTAGCTTCTTAGGGCTTTTGAATTTCGCAAGGTTGTACCAATGACATCTAGCTAATTAGGTAATCAGACTCTTGTAAGGACCAAGCGAAGTCCACATGCAGCAAGGTGACATCTAATTAACTAAAATTTGGCACACTTTCACTCACACACAAAAGTCACTTCTCACTCACATAGCTTCTGCTTGAAACGTGGAGGTCTAAGTAAGTTTCCTCCAAAGGGATTCCGAAAAAAACCCATCTTTTCTTGACAGGACTATCCACTCCCACTTTTAATCAAATGAGGTTGGTTCTCACCCCCAGCCTCACAAAACAACTTCATCTAAAATCTTTCTAACAACTCACTAAGTTTTCCTCCACAGGAGGTGCCAAAAGAAATTTTTTAGTTTAGGTAGGATTTCAGGGATAGGCATCCAAATAACTCCCCGTTATCTAGTTCTCACATTTTCAAAACATAGAGGTTGTCGAATAGGGAACTTCAAATCCTCTAAGTCAAGTGTTCCAATCACCATAAGGCAGGGAGATACCCGTCAAGGGTCAAAGGCTGAGGTCCAGTTGTTCTGTGCGTCCCCCCTTGAGGCACCCACCTCTTGGATTGGATCCATCCCGTGACCCATTTCTTAGGCCGAAAATATAAATGTCGCACTTTGACCGAGGTACCTAGTGACCAACTTTAGGACATCTACCCAGGTGGTGATTGTGGGCTGCAATTGCACCTTGATTGGATTTTGTGTGGCTATTGGGAAATATCGCCAGCTCTTTCGGGATATGCCCCCTCTACCCCTCATTATAATCAATTATTTCATCCTTCACTAGTTTCTCTTCCGGTGACTTCATACCCCACTGTTGAGTACTATTGGAAGGTCTAGTGCTATTTGAGAGGAAGGACGTTATGTCTTCTAGGACACGAGAATTTGCTTTATTTTTTGATTCCCCCACGTGGACAAAACCCACTTACCCACATATATGCTTCTTTCTCATTTATGTATGATGCACATCTGATGACAGTTTGACTTTGATATATATATTGTGTAAAACAGTCACAGCAAAGGCTCCTGTTTCTATATTTCTCTCACCACTTTTTGCACACATTTCAAACAACTAGTCTGACATCATAGGGGAACCACAGAACCCCCATCGTTCATGATGCTTGCTCAACCTCCCTCCTATCTTAGGGGGAGTATCTGGTCATACCCGCTCATCGGTAGCTCCTTCACACACTCTTGTGAGTGCTACCATCTTAGGATCAACTTTGCTTGGTTCTACATTACTTGGGTCAACTTCCCAAGGTCATCCGTTCACTCGCTCTCCTTTACAAGGAAGCGGGGGACCCACTTCCTCTCAAGGAGGGAGCACCAAACCACCTAGTCCCCATCAAGGATTAGGTTCACAACACACCATGGCTGGAGCTAACCCTCCCACTCCACTACAGATGCCATATTTGGCCTCTCTCAACATACCGGATCTCACCAAACTCACCAATGATCCTATATTGCATGACACCACATGGCCTGCAATGCCAACAAAACTTCCTTCAGACATACCAAAGTTTGAAGGAAAGGAAGGGGATGACCCCACCAACCATGTCATGACCTTTCATCTATGGTTCTTTTCCAATAGCATCATGGATGATTCCATTCGACTACGATTATTTCAACGCACACTCACTGGCCCATCATCCAAATGGTATGTCGAAGAAAAATCAGGGTCTCACACAACCTTTGAGTCATTGGCCAAAGCATTCTTGAGCTTCTTCCAACTACCCATCCGCCATGACAATGGTCTAGAACTACTATCTAACTTCAAACAAACCTCAACCACACATATCGCTGACCACATTCATGAGTGGCATAGGCGACGTAGTTTGTGTAAAGAAGAAACCACCAAGCAACAATATCTCAACTGGTTTCTTAGATCACTTGTCTCTCTCCTTGGAAAGGATGTAGCTTCCACCTTCCCACAATCTAAAGAGGAAGCTATCAGTAAGGCCCAACAGTATGACCTCATCTATGCACAGTCAGGATACTTATACACGGTACTTCCTGATCTTCCAAAACCTGTGCCATTTGGTCAAGACAAACCTGGGATGTCTCACTCAGCAAATGGACTAATAGGTGCCACCACACACCATGGTCCACAACCCCAACCACCACCGATGTATGGAACACCTCAATACCTGCTGGCATATGGGGTCACTTCTTATTACCCCCCACCCCCTTATCAAAAGCCATACCCTGTTGCTATACCTCCACCCATCAGTGGACCACCACCGACACCTCCCATACCAACCACCAGTGGTACTCCCTCAACATCAGCTTATAGTACTAGTGAAAGCACTGTGCCTTCCTATGTACCTTATGGATTGGTACCACCACAAAATCCATACTTCCCATTTCCTGGTCCTCCCCAACCCATGGCTCCCCCACACCCACATGCGGGGGTAAATTTTGTTCAACCTTCTGCTACTCAACAGTACCAAAATTTTGAACAGTTGAACACAGCCAATCCAACCCATCCATCGAACAATGCCAAGAAGAAAGGACAGAATAGGAATAAAAACAACCCTGGTCAAGGCGGGAATCAACCCCCACAGCATCAACCCACTGGGGGCAACCAGAACCAAGGGAACCAAAACCCCCAAGGGGGCAATAAAAACAAACACCAAGGGCGGAATAATGTTAAAACTATCTTCCCTTGTGCCCTTTGTAGTGAGTTCGGTCATTACACTCACCATTGCCCCCAGATCACTGATTTCAAATGGTTGAAAGACTCTGGGAGCCTTCCCCCTTCTCCTGCACAACCTGCCCCTCAGTAGGCACCACAACAATACACGCAACAACCCCCTCCCGCCATGCTGCAAAATCCTATCCCACCTCAAGGTGTGATAAACACCCAACAGGAAACGCAACATCCCCCACCCCAGGTGGGTCAACACCACAACCCCAACAATCCAGCAGAGCGAACAATTCTCCCCACCAGTGAAGAAGAAATCCTTCTGCAAACACGTAATTGTCAGTATCATACACCAGTTGACTCTACTCCTATCTCTCCAAAGACAAATCCTACACCGACAGGACCCCCGTTGGTAATCCCTCGCCCTTCTGCCGAACCACCATTACGCATCCCTTGCATCCCCTTGCGCAGGAATGTTCACAACCCACAGGCTAGGGCAGTTCATAACTATAGTCTGGTAGATGACTTAGTGCAATCCTCGGCTGCCATGTCAGTCTTGGAAGTCCTCCAGACTTTCCCTACTCAGTGGAAATCACTACTTTCCACCTTGGGGGCAGTCGACCCTACAGATACTCGACTCATCACCTTTGATCTTAATAGCTGCAAACCTCGTCTTCCAGCCTTGGTTGCTATTCAAATACCAGTAAAAGTATAGAACATCACTGTTCATCGGTGTATCATCGATGAAGGGGCATCTACATGCATCATGTCCAAAAAAGTATGGCAGAAACTTGGTTCCCCAGAACTCATACCCTTCTCCATCACAATACGAGCTTATGACGGACGACCATCATCTCCTGAAGGGCTCTTCCAAAATGTCCCCGTGGAACTCGGGGGAAAAACTATTCTCATTGACATCGAAGTTATTGACGCTCCACTCGATTACAATATCTTGTTTGGCCGTAGCTACATGTATGCTATGAAGGAAGTGGCATCATCCATCTTTTGGACAATCAGGTTCCCCCACAACGGAAAGATTGTGACCATCGACCAAGTCTCACATTATGAGCCAAACCCATCTTCCAATCTCAATAACATTCTTCCTCTCATCCACACCAACAAAGACGCATATCCACTCGTCAAGATGGGTCCTGGGATTTTCAAAGATCCATCCTTATTAGGGACATACCATGGAGCACCACCACTCCTTCCCCCTAATCAAGTATGTGTCATCTCATCTAACGACACTCACACGGAGGATGCTCTTCCTCCTCAGAAGGCTTCAGCCATTCCTAACGTCTCAATAGTCGCAGAACCACTCCCACTAGAGTCTCCTGTGCACTCATCGACCTCTACAGTCCATGAATCCACATCCCCTCAAGGGCATAATCCCATTTGGGAGACAGTTCCCCAACCCCTCACTCAAATTCCCTTCTTTTACCCTCCACCCGATATAGAAGCTTTCCAGGTAGCTGCAATGCTCACACTACCCAATATGGTGTTAGCAATCCCAGTGTGGTATTTACATCCACCTGAAATGGTCCCTCGCCCATCCCTTCCCCCACAGGAAGGCCTCCCCATGACGATTCCCGTCCTTACCCCCACTACTCCCATACTCCCTAACCCCCCTGCTACAGCTGGGGACAGGAGAAAGAAGAAGGAGCCCACTGCTCCACTTCCCCCACGCATCCCACCACCTTGCACACTATGTGAGAAAGAGGGTCACCAAACCAACAACTGCCCATCACTACCGGAATTACGGAATTTGATTCCCCTCAATCAAACTACCACAACACCCGCCACTACTGCTAGTCCTACTACCACCACCCCTTCTAGTAGTAAAGGGTTGAGGACCAAATATGCTTGTGCTATCTGTTCAGAGTACGACCATTATACCCATCATTGCCCAGCACTGCCATGCTTTCGACAGACATTAGCTGTTGTACGCCAGAACTTCCAGAATAACCCACGCCCTACTACGTCCTCTCCAACAAATATCACTGACATTCGTTATGTCACCACTTCAGTCAATGAACGTCTGAGATGCCCTTGTTCTCTCTGTGATTCATTGGCTCATTTTACATACCAGCGTCCGATGATACTAGAATATAGGCAACGTCAATTGTCTCTGTGTCACCAACCCACAGAGGCGATAATTGACATTACCTTGTCGCTAGAGGATCTTCATGTCATTTCTCCCGAACCCGCGGCACTCCCAATGCCCCCTTGGTTCTTAGATGACATATCTGAGGATTTACCCCGTAACCCACCCAACTCTCCTACTCATTCCCCTACGAACACTCTCCACCCAACCACCACCGGTACCCCTCAGCACTTCAACATATGGTTTATGTCGAGTGAACCCTCACCATCTCCTAGCATTACCCCCTCTGCTTCTTCATCAGGGGGCAATCACACTATCACAGGGATCATTCCTCACGATCCCTTATATTCCCACTGTTTCCAATGTGACGAGGAAATAGTAGAAGAGCTACACTGCTCGGACTCTCCCTGGGACGCACTACATCATCGTGCACTCTTCTTTCCACAGGAAGCCCTCATGCCTCCTAACCAAAACCCCATTTATGCGGTCGAAACCAAAGATTTTATCCCGTCATGACCTATAGATTGGTTCAACAATCCCATTCCTGCCCCTGATGCTTTTGAAGAAGGTAATATGGACAACATTTCCCCCACCATCAAAATCGACATTTCCATTAAAAATGGCATCGTCGAAGAAATCATCATTGGAGCTGCTTGCACTCCTCAAGAAATCACCGCATATAAAGCCCTCTTCCAGGAATATAGGGATATTTTCGCCTGGTCATACATGAAAATGCCTGGCCTTGATCCATCGATTGTCGAGCATTGCATCGACACCTGGCCTGACATTACACCAGTTCGCTAGAAACAACGACCACTACACCCATCCAAAGCTGCGGCTATCAAAGCCGAAATTGACAAATTACGCGTTGTCGGGTTTATTTACCCCATCGCTTACACTTCATGGGTTTCCAACCCTGTACCCGTCGACAAAAAATAGGGCACTATCCGCATTTGCACAGACTTTCATGATCTCAATAACACATGTACCAAAGACAACTTTCCAACGCCTTTCGTCGACCAAATTATCGACGACTGCGCCGGCCACGAGGCTCTCTCCTTTATGGACGGATTCTCTGGCTATAACCAAATTCAAATTCACCCAGTCGATCAGTATAAAACCGCATTCATTACCCTGTGGGGTACTTTTGCATATCGTGTCATGCCTTTCGGCCTAAAAAATGCCGGCGCAACTTTCCAACGGGCGATGACATACATCTTCCACAATTTGGCTGCAATCATCCTCGCCTACTTGGACGACCTCACAGCTCAATCCAAGAAACACACCCAACATATCGATGATTTATGAATCATCTTTCAACGGTGTCGTCAGTACAACATTTGCTTGAACCCCCTCAAGTGTGTGTTCTGTGTCACCGCAGGGCGCCTCCTCAGTTTTATTGTTTCCCAAAGCGGTATTACTGTGGACCCCCTCAAAGTCAAAGATATCACCGAAATTCCACCTCCACAGAATTTACGACAACTTCAGAGTCTATAGGGAAAAGTCAACTTTGTTCGATGCTTTGTTCCTGATTACGCCATACGCGCACACTGTTTCCTTCGCTTGCTACGTCACGACATCCCTTTTCACTGGGACGACTATGCCCAACAGTCATTTGACGATCTTAAAGCAGCGCTTTCAAATGCACCTTTAATCAGTGCACCTGACTATAATCACGACTACATCCTCTACGTATCAGCATCAGTTGTATCAGTAGCTGGCATCCTTGTCCAGCTCGGAGATGACATTCGTGAACACGTCATTTACTACGTTAGTAAGAACCTCTCAAGACCACCCCTGAAGTATAAACATGAAGAGAAACTTTCTCTCGCAGTTGTCCTCGCAGTACAGAAACTGCGCCATTACATTCTGCTTCGCACCACAAAAGTCATCGCAGATTCCAACCCTATGCAATACTTTCTTAGCCGTCACCAAGTCAACGGAAAATTCTCTCAATGGATCGTTATCCTTCAGGAGTACGACCTCGAGTTCTCAACACCTAAGAGTAAGAAGGCCCTCGTTCTCACTGAACTTGTCACAACCCTCCCCTCTGACACCACCAGTGCCCCCGTCAACACCGACTTTCCTGACGAACATCTCTTTTACATTGCTTCAGATGATCCTTGGTATGGCAACCTTCTCGTCTACCTACGAACTCAAAAGTTCAATACCCACCTATCACGAGATGATCATCGATGTATTCACCATCAGGCCCCCCGCTATCTCCTCATCGGAGACATCCTATACTGGAGGGGCGTCGACACCATTCTTCGTCGCTGCCTGACTATCGACAAGGCCGACAGAGTCTTAAACGACTGCCACAGTGGCACATGTGGGGGCCATATTTCGGGTATATCCACTACTTAAAATATTATCCGGGACGGTTACTTTTGGCCTACCCTATTTCACGATTACATTCATGCCGTGAAACGATGTGAGCAATGTCAGCTCTATGCCAACAAAGCCCGAGCCCCCCCCACCCTTCTCCACCCTGTCATTACAGCCGACCCTTTTTGAAAATGGGGCATCGACTTTATGACTTGTAATCCCCCCTCCAACAATGGTCACAAATACATTGTTGTCGCCGTTGATTACTTCACCAAATGGGCTGAAGCTATGCCCACTTTCAACAATACCGCTGACACTGCAGCGCGTTTTTTCTTTAACCACGTCATATCCCGTTTTGGAGTACCACTCCAACTTGTTTCCAACCATGAGAAACACTTTGAGAATGAGATATTCATTGAACTCTCATCTCAGTTAGGCTTCTCTCACGAGTTTTTCTCGCAATATTACCCTCAGTCAAACAGATAGGTCGAGGCAGTGAACAAAGTCCTCAAGACCATGTTACAACGCACGGTTAATAAACACAAAACCAATTGGCATCATATGTTATTTTCCGCGCTATGGGCTTATCTAACGGCAGTAAAGACCGCTACAGGTTTCACGCCATTTCATTTAGTCCATGGGGTCGAGGCAACTCTTCCCATCGAGTACGAAATTCCCACCCTACGCACCGTAATTGAGTTATTACCTAACACTGCTCCAATGGAGTAGCGCTTGCTAAACTTGGAGTCTCTAGATGAAGATCGTCGATCTTCCTTACAGAACAATGAGGCAGCTAAAAAATGATCCAAGGCTACCTTTGATCGCCATGTCAACCTTCGCTCATTCCGCGAAGGCAACCTCATCCTGGCTTATGATATTGCTCATGATACCTTTGGCCACGACAAGTTCAAATCACTTTGGAATGGCCCTTACATTATCCAACATTTCCTCACCAAAGGCGCATACATCCTGGCCTCTCCTGAAGGCCTCTCTCTCAAGGAACCCGTCAATGGGTTATATCTCAAGAAATTTTATGCTTAAACGTAGTCCTTCTACTTTAGGTTATTTCTTTTTCTAGCATTTTTAATCTTTTTTCTCGTCACCTCTCGTCTAAACTATCCTTTGTGCTATTGACAGATGCTTCCTCCACCATCTTACCACATCGGTTACGCCGACGACACCAGCTGTTGGACACAAAATCTCGCTTCGGCTGCTTGGGCTCTCTACACCCCCTCACATGAAATGCTACATTCCAGCGGCATATGTTTGGGACCCGCAACCAACAACCAAGCCGAGTACACTGTGGTCATTGGCCTCCTGGCCGACGCCCAGCGTCATCATATTCGCCACCTTAGCATCTTCCTCGGCTCTCAACTAGTCGTTCTCCAGCTCAACAATGTATACTGTGTACGCGATCCGTGCCTCTTTCGCAAATACCTGCAAGTTAGGCTTTTATCTCGACATTTTGATTCCATTACATTTACACATATTCCAAGACAATTGAATCAAACAACAGATCAAATAGCTAACATGGTGTTGGATTAGCATATACCCCATCAAGCTACACATACATAAACCATCTCATAAATCCTATCATAGCATACATCTAGAATAGACATCATTAAAAAACATCAGCAAAAAACACATGTAAACAACATCAGGATATCAAAATATGTATACTCATATATATATATATATATATATATCAGCCCATCAGGCCATCCGAATGTTTACATACAAAAATACATGTACCCTACAGGCCAATGCAGCACCTCGGTACACAAAATCGGCTCACCAGCCTAAATACAACCAAAAAGATATACATCATACATCCATCATGGTGCCTCTATCGCACCACCACCTACTCCTCCCTCAGGAGGAGGTGGTGGCCCATCACCACCTGCCCCAGGTGGTGGTGGAGGACCACCCACAGGACCCTCCTGCCCAGGCGGTAGGCATCCACTCGTCATCGCAGCAAGCACTACTGCTCGTCGCACCATGGCCCGCCATGGTGGCGGAACCCCCACACACTGCTCCAGGAAGCTCTCATCCTAGATACGCATCCACATGCCCTCAGGCACATCCTGCAGCACCGTCTCCAGACGACGGCGTATGTCATCAAAGTCCACTACGGCCGCCGCCGAAGGAGCGTGTGATGGCCCCGCACCAGGGTCATCGAACCGGTGCCTCCTTGCTACCCTCTCAAGCTCTGTTGGTCGCCCCGCGGCCTCATCCCACCGACGTCTCTCTTCATGCGGCAGTCTCTTCGGCTCCCAACGAGCCGGCGCTCTCTGCATCTCCACCTCACGCCCACGAGGTGCCACATCTGCACATGCACAAAACAACAACAAACAGATAGTATCAGCATCTATATCACATACACATGGACTGATATCTCAAAAGACAACATAAATCAAAAACATACACAATACTAAATGTACCTCGATGGTCAAACACCTCCCTTGGAAGCAGCACCATGTCCAGGTCACCCCGGAAGTCAACCCCAGCATAGGGATACCGAAGTACTACCTGCGACATCTGCCGCCATATCCATGCCGCATCTGCTGAAAAATAGTGGCCACCTTCACCACCACCGTGGCGAACCAAAACTATAGACCACCGCCTTAATCGTGGCTCTCATGCCCCCGACATCTCTAGCAGAACCCTCGGGCGCAGCATCGACACCCTCTCCAAAAACCAGGCCACTAAGATGGACCCAAAAGCAAACTCTCCTCCATCTGTGGACCGACAATGGTCCAACTGTGCCACCATCCTAGCGTGCAGCGTCAATCCCCAAGTGAACTGCTCGCCATCCAACACTCTCTCCAGCACCAACAGCTGGCCACCACTAATCCACTGGGTCGCCAGTGACCCGTATACTCGTACAATCATCACCGCTATACAGCAATGAGCTAGGGAGTCGATAGCATTGATGCTCACCACAGTCCCAGACATGAAGTCCTGACTTGAGCAGTATCTCCGGCCAATCTCGGCCAGCGGAGTGGTCCTGGTCAACACCAGCTCCGCCGGTATGGGTGTTCCCTAAAAGGGGAGCCCAATCAGGAAATATACATCCTCCACCGCAGTGAAGGGGATCTACTCTCCTCGCATGAGGAAGCAGTTCAGCTCCAGACTCCACATCTGGAGCAGGAACTGTAGTAAGTACTCTTGTGCCTGTATCAACGGGCACTCAAAGAACTTTAGCAACCCACAGGTTGCTAAAGTCGCTCTCACCCCAGGCCCCTCAATGGCCACAACATCTCGCAATTGGGCCCAGTTTCGCTCTTGCCACTGCACTGGCATCGTCACTGCTGGCCACCTGCAAACCACAGAGAGTCCTATATCAGCTCAGACAATCATCAACAGCATAAAAAAGACTCATTTTTTTACCCTTCAACCTTGCCTCCTAGGCGCGGTTTTTGTTCCCACATGCGCGCACACATGTGCGCCTGTTCAACACACAGGCACGCATATATGCGTGCCTATATACCTAACAGGTGCGCCTCAATACGCACATGTTTGCTCTACAGGCGCGCACCAGTGCACGCCTGTCAAACCTACAGGCGCGCACTGATGCGCGCCTGTTCAACACACAGGCACGCCCTTCGGGCGCGCCTTAAATTCCTCCTACCGCGCACCCATGCACATATATTCGATGTACAGGCGCGCACGTATGCGCACCTTTCACTGAATCTCCCACGCATGCAGGCCCACACCCCCTAAAAAACCCCCTAAATACCCCTGTACGACCCTCCGTACAAACCCTACCCAAAAATTGAAAACCTATTTCTATGCAGGATGATCAGACCACTAACCCGATACTTGCAAAACGTCGATCGGATGCCTCGTCCTCCCCGAATCTCCAAATCTCCTCTGAAAACTGCTCGTCCATTCACTATTGCAGCAGGTACAAATAAGGTGGCAATGGGGGCCCTACAGCTATATATAGGCCTTTTGCCAAACTTCCACTCACCATTCCGGGAGCCCAAGATGTCCATTTTTCAAACCATCTTCAGCCACGGGATCAGCATCCCGCCACTTACATGACAGCTGTCCCTGGATCACTTTTCATCCTGAGCCCCCGGGGCACCTTTTTTTTCATATCATAGTCAGGTACGCACGCGCATTGTCACATTTGTCTACATACATGCTCTTATATTTGATTCTCTTCAGATATAGTTCACTTTGGGTATTGGTTGTTCTGTGCGCAGGTACTGACTCGACATTTCATCAACATTATTCCTTCAGGTATATACTCAGCACTGGCATGTAGTCTTTTCCGCTGTATCGCACTTGCATTTCCAGTCATACCCTTTGATGTTCACCTCTAGGATCTCCATTCCCAGCTCTGCAGTACCCACGCCTCCATTTGCATCATCGGTACTGTTACCCAGTAGCATTCTCCCCCACATGAGTTGTCCCATTCATAGCACCCGTTGCCACTTTTTGACACTCATGCTATTCTTCATTACCCTTTAGGGATGGGAGTCCTGATAGTCTTTCATCATGTTTCGAATCAACCACATACTTCTTCTCCTCATTTTGCTAGCTTTCCATATGGACTCCCAGATTATCTCTTAACAGGTTCTATTTTTTACCTGCACCTCCGCAGGATCATGAACCCTCCATTTCATCCATTATCAGTTTGCCCATCTGCGAACCTAACCTTCATTTCACCTACCGCATACAGAAACTCACCAATGGGGCCCCCACCCTTCATCAGTTTTCCAAGAAAATTTTTCCCTCCCTGGGGCACTCACTTCACATTGGGGCACCCATTTCTGTATTTGTACATTTCTTCCCCAAACTTATTCATTATTTATTGTACAAACATCGTTATTTCCAGTCATTCCATTTTCTTTTGTCGTCACCATTGGCGACTTGTTACCTTTTGGCCACACGCAACCCATGTCACCCTTGGTTGGAGCATTACTTATCATCTACCCCTGTCGGCATCGTCCATCTCTTCAGAGTACTCCACAGGTCACTTACCTCTACCCTCTGAATTTGTTCACCTTGTCCCGCCTCTGGCACAACTTATCACCAGTCTTGTCGTCCCCCTGACACTCGACCTTGTTACGCGGTTTCAACCACTTTTTATCTCATACATTCTCCAACCAAGGGCAGTCTTGAGTCTTCCCACTTCTTGAATTCGTCCATGTACCTCTGCTGTTTCCTTACCTTAGTAGATTCCATGAATCCCTTTGCTTCTAGGAGTCGCGTCCCCCTTTCATCGACATCAACACAATTTTCTGGAAGGGCGACAGTATCTTGATTCTCATTCTCCATTCAATGAGAGATCTCGGATGGTACAGGGAGAAACACCATTGCTCCCTGCTGTCGTTGGCCCCCATAACATTCGACGCCAACACTTTCTCGTGTTATGGTGGGTCTTACTTTGCAACTATTGCAGTTATTGTTATCATTTGTCGAAGACCTCTGAACCTGGTAGGGCCATCAATGCCCACATCATCGTCGTTGCTTATTACCGTGATCATTGCCTATTGTTCAGAGTATGTTCCTTTGCAGAATTGTCTTTTGCCTTTATCATCACCACCCCTGAGGGCGCTGCAGTTGTCTATACCAACATTTCAGTCATCTTTTTTCAAAGTTACATAACACGAGCATGGGGCATGCTCGCCTCGTTTGTACACAGTTTTTTCTTTTTTTTGCACAAACTCTTAGAAGGTCGGGTTCTACCGGTTCCCTTTTTTCTCCAAAGGATCGCTCTGAACGATCCCACTATTCCTCTCCCTTACAAAAACATTCTCAGTAGAAGAAACATTGATGGATTTCGGCTATATGTATGCTCCTAACCTCATCCATCAGGGGGCATCTGTTATCACTGAAATTTTGTCCGCACATGGCAACAAGAACTCATCATCGTCAAACAGTAATGAAGTCATTCATGGCAGTGAATTAATTTCACAGCATTCCAAAAAGGTCAAAAACTATACAAAGTAACCAAAAATTGAAGAGCACTTTACAAAAGTTGTGTGCGCGCGCATATGCGTGGAACAGGAACGTACCATGCGCACATACGTGAACGATGCGTGACTGTTGGCACAAAAACCCACGCACCTGCTAAACGGTGTATTTATTGAATTGGTCAGCCTCCCAACCACTTATGGATCAGCTCCCAAGTCGATTTGACCCTCAAATCTGAGCTGAATCCGCATGGTAGGCTGGTCAAAGACCTAATAAAGCCCTAAAGAGCCTCTTTTCACAGTACAAAGGAGTTACATAATCACCCAATGCAATGCTATAAAAATCCATGAAGAAACCTTTCTCAAGGAATTTCATGTAATGTTATGCTGCCTAGATTGTTTTAAGGACTCACTCCTTGGCAATAACACATTGGCACCATTTCATTGAGCAATCCACCTCTCCATTGAGTGGATGTGCTAGGAGTTCTTTCATCACCATTTTCATTTTCTTGTTGTAAGGAGAGCAAGCTTGTGAGGGTCAAAGAACCTTCCTTTGGAGGAAGAAGGGACTCATAGTCCCCTTTCTTCATTGTGCTTTGATTTCATCAATAGATCAGCCTAAAAACATTGGTGATATTGGTCTTTTTGTGT
>JZKD02S2308900.1:20463-32265 GCA_000966675.3 Picea glauca | reverse complement strand
CAATTAAGGAGTTACTAAAAATCAGCAACTTCATTTTAGGAAAGTTATTAAAAGCTGAGAGGGGATCTAGGAACCCTAGGAGTAATTTTAGGAGCGACTTTAGGAGGGGGAGGGAAATGAGTCTTTTATTTAAATTAAAAAAAAAAAATTTGGAGAAACATGGGGGATGAGTGACACTTGGACGGCAGGGAATATTTAGAGGATTGTCATTAAAAATTAAATTAATAATGATTTAGGAAAGTAGGTGGGTCTGAAATTTCTATAAAAGAAGGGGAAATTGGAGGAAGAGGGGATGAACGGTGAGCGTAACGTTACGCTGTCGGATTGTGGCTTGACTGTTTGCTTGTGAGGAGTTGGGAATTTCTCAGCTATGTTTGGAGTGGTAGCTCAGCCTTGGAGGCGAGCTGAGAAGCTAGTCTTATCTATGGATCTTGTGTGGCCCCTTTGCGGCTCGGGGGGCTAAGGGGGAAGCAGAGTACCCCTAGCGATTGGCTGGGAGGTACCGGTGAGATTTTCACAGTCGGCAAGTAGGAGTGGCAAGGAGCGTGGGACATCAATCGAGGCATGGACATCAATCAAGGCAGTTGAAAGGGAAAAAGGTACGTGCGTTAATTGGTAGTAGAATGCTTGGATGTAAATCTTCGCTATAAAATTGTTGATGTATATCCCTTCCATTCATCACTCAGGACTGTATAAAATCCTTTCTTCTGTAATCCTAGACTGCATACAATCATTCTTCTATAATTCTGGACTGTGCAATTTAAATGATGGTGCGGGAATGGGTAAATTTTTAATAATTGTTGTTATGGAAGTTTGACCATGGGTTGTTTTTGGAGTGAAATTTCGGCGTCCTTTTGTGATCTTCTCTGCGTCTTGTTTGAATTTATCTGCATGCATGGATTTCGTTGGGCATTCTGCTTTCTGGCATGTGGCTCGAAGGGTTTGCGTTTTAATGGATTTCATTGTATGTGATGGTGTTTACCTCTGTGTGCGTGATCTGCGTTCTCCTTCAGAATGAACAATTCTTATTTGGGGGTAAATTTATTATATACAGTGAGCATTCTTATGTTGGGCGTTTTCATTATATACCGTGAGCAATTCTTACATTTGGGCGTTTTATTTACACACAGTGAGCAATTCATACATTGGTCGTTTTATTATATACAGTGGGCATTTTTTCCACTGTTGTCTTGGGTGTTTTGCAACTGTTATTGGGCGTTTTTGCCGCTGTTATCTTGGGCGTTTTTACCACTATTGTCTTGGGCGTTTTTGCAACTAATATTGGGTGTTTTTGCCACTGTTGTCTTGGGCGTTTCTGCAATTGATATATTTGGGTATTTTCTGGCGTCTTCTTTTTCATACAGTGGTATTTGTATTGGGCAATTTGTACAGTGGCGTATTTCTTTTTACATACAGTGGCGTTTTTGTTTGGGGACTGTGGGCGTTCTCTTGATATATTTGGGCATTTTAAATGTCACTCATGGTAACTATGGGGCGTTTATAGATCTGCGTTTTAATGCTTTACTGTCTGCGTTTTTACTGATATATAATGGGCGCCCATTGGTCTGCGTATCTCACTCAGAATGGCCATAATTACCTTGCCTCTGATCTTTTATGGTCTATGTTTTACTTCTGTGTCTGCGTTCCTCGATCATCACCGAAATCACAGTGCATTTTCCTTTTGGGGGTCTGCGTTTTTATTACATACAGTGGAAATTATTCATTTCGTGGGTGTTTTTTTTGGTATGCGTTATTGTTTACCTGTGACTGCGAGCGAAATTATCTCTGAACGAAATTATCACAGTGTGGGCATTGATTCGTGGGCGTTTTTGTATGCGTTTGATTGTTTACCTATGACTGCGAGTGAAATTAACCTTGCAAGCTTTAATGTCACCAAAATATGTAATATGATGTTGTTTTTGTACAACGATTTTTAAATTATCGTTACCCTCAATTATTGTCTTTATATATTGATAATTGGGATTTTCAATATTGTCATTTTTATTATTGTCAGTTAAATTTTGCCATTTTATATACTTCCATTTTCTTAATTATAATGTTATCTCGTTAGTTTCAAGTCGATGAATCATAAATTTTAACTATCGTTGAACCATGCAGCCAATGACAAATAATTCCCTCCTGTGTACCTTTTTCAGTTGACTGGGTTCCCCCCCTCTGACTAACTCTTGGCGGCCTTGAATGATTCTGTCAGTTTTAGGGTAACTGTTTCATTTAATTATAAAATATAGCACTTAATATAATATCAAATATATGTGTAAGAAGGCAATATCAATATTGTTTTGAGATTTATGAAGGACATGATTCTCTTGTATTTAATCTTACACAAGAAAACTCTTACATGTGTACGCAATTGAACATATTTTTTTGTCACATTTTAAAATTAAATAGTACCTACATTATATGAATATACTATATTTAAACCTTTCATAGCCAGTTTTAAGTATAAAAAGTATTTTTTTTTCATAGATGTAAATAACATTTAAAAATTAGATAATTTAACCATTATTCTCCAGATAAGGACAAGCACTATTACCAAGGGTTTTATTTTTCAAAAAACCTTTGAAGATAAAATCGTTGATGAATTTTTATGATCAAGGGAACTTTAAGAATTTATCAKTTATGGTTCTAATAATTGGGAAGGGGATAATTGATGATGTATTTATGCTGGAAGAAAATWTGTTTAATTGAKAATAGGAGGATGACGGAGAATGAGACATGACATTGGGCTAAGGAATTTAAAAACTATTATTTATGTTGGAAAAAGGTTTTAGTAAATTCAGAATGGAAGAACTATGTATTGTACTACTTCAGGTTAAATGCTTATGGTTAATTGTGTATGGTACTACTTCAGGTTAAATTCTTGTGGCAGCTATTCATGTTATTTGTTTTAAAGTAATGTTAATGTAATGAAGCGTTCAATGGTAATGCTCATGATCAGGAGCGGTCAATGTGATGTCGTTATCGTTATAGGGAAGGTCAATGTAACCGTTATCGATATCCTATCAGATGTAATATGACAGTCAATTTAAGTAGATANGTAAACTAAAACCCTCCTAAGTGTTAGTAAAAGTATTCTTAAAATTTAAGGGGGTAAAGTAATAAGGGAGATAATTTAAGTGAAACCCATGGCCTTTAAAATTATAAAGAAGAATTAAAATTATTAAAGTGTGGAAGTATAAAAGTTAGGATTTTAGAAATACAATGAAAATATTAATAAGTGCTTTATCATTTTGGGTTCAAAAAAATAAAAATAAAAAATAAAAAAGGGGAAAGGAACAAATAATAGAAATAAAGAAACTTGAAATAAAGGAAACTTAATAAAGAAAAGTAGGGGACATAGGGTAAAAAGAAAAAAGGAATCATCAATTAAGGAGTTACTAAAAATCAGCAACTTCATTTTAGGAAAGTTATTAAAAGCTGAGAGGGGATCTAGGAACCCTAGGAGTAATTTTAGGAGCGACTTTAGGAGGGGGAGGGAAATGAGTCTTTTATTTAAATTAAAAAAAAAAAATTTGGAGAAACATGGGGGATGAGTGACACTTGGACGGCAGGGAATATTTAGAGGATTGTCATTAAAAATTAAATTAATAATGATTTAGGAAAGTAGGTGGGTCTGAAATTTCTATAAAAGAAGGGGAAATTGGAGGAAGAGGGGATGAACGGTGAGCGTAACGTTACACTGCCAGATTGTGGCTTGACTGTTTTCTTGTGGGGAGTTGGGAATTTCTCAATTGTGTTTGGAGTGGTAGCTCAGCCTTGGAGGCAATCTGAGAAGCTAGTCTTATCTCTGGATCTTGTGTGGCCCCTTTACGGCTCGGGGGGCTAAGGGGGAAGCAGAGTACCCCTAATGATTGGCTGGGAGGTACCGGTGAGCTTTCCACGGTCAGCAAGCAGGAGCGGCAAGGAGCGCAAGACATCAATCGAGGCATGGACATCAATCAAGGCAGTTGAAAGGGAAAAAGGTACGCGCGTTAATTGGTAGTAGAATGCTTGGATGTAAATCTTCGCTATAAAATTGTTGATGTATATCCTTTCCATTCATCACTCAGGACTGTATAAAATCCTTTCTGTTGTAATCCTAGACTGCATACAATCATTCTGCTGTAATTCTGGACTGTGCAATTTAAATGATGGTGCGAGAATGGGTAAATTTTTAATAATTGTTGTTATGGAAGTTTGACCATGGGTTGTTTTTGGAGTGAAATTCCGGCGTCCTTTTGTGATCTTCTCTGTGTCTTGTTTGAATTTTTCTGCATGCATGGATTTCGTTGAGCATTATGCTTTCTGGCATGTGGCTCGAAGGGTCTGCGTTTTAATGGCTTTCATTGTATGTGATGGCGTTTACCTCTGTGTGCGTGATCTACGTTCTCCTTCAGAATGAGCAAATCTTATTTGGTGGAGAATTTATTATATACAGTGAGCATTCTTATGTTGGGCGTTTTCATTATATACCGTGAGCAATTCTTGCATTTGGGCGTTTTATTTACACAGAGTGAGCAATTCATACATTGGTCGTTTTATTATATACAGTGGGCGTTTTTGCCACTGTTGTCTTGGGCGTTTTGCAACTGTTACTGGGCGTTTTTTCCGCTGTTATCTTGGGCATTTTTGCCACTGTTGTCTTGGGCGTTTTTGCAACTGATATTGGGCATTTTTGCCACTATTGTCTTGGGCGTTTCTGTAATTGATATAGTTGGGCGTTTTCTGGCGTCTTTTTTTTCATACAGTGGCGTTTGTATTGGGCAATGTGTACAGTGGCGTATTTCTTTTTACATACAGTGGTGTTTTTGTTTGGGGAATGTGGGCGTTCTCTTGATATATTTGTGTGTTTTAAATGTCACTCATGGTAACTATGGGGTGTCTATAGATCTGCGTTTTAATGCTTTACTGCCTGCGTTTTTACTGATATATAATGGGTGCCCATTGGTCTGTGTATCTCACTCAGAATGGGCATAATTACCTTGCCTCTGATTATTTATGGTCTGCGTTTTACTTCTGTGTCTGCGTTCCTCGATCATGGGCGAAATCACAGTGCGTTTTCCTTTTGGGGGTCTGCGTTTTTATTACATACAGTGGCAATTATTCATTTCATGGGCATTTTTTTGGTATGCGTTATTGTTTACCTGTGACTGCGAGCGAAATTATCTCTGAATGAAATTATCACAGCGTGGGCATTGATTCGTGGGCGTTTCTGTATGCGTTTGATTGTTTACCTATGACTGCAAGTGAAATTAACCTTGCAAGATTTAATGTCACCAAAATATGTAATATGATGTTGTTTCTGTACAGCGATTTTTAAATTATCGTTACCCTCAATTATTGTCTTTATATATTGATAATTGGCATTTTCAATATTGTCATTTTTATTATTGTCAGTTAAATTTTGCCATTTAATATACTTCCATTTTCTTAATTATAATGTTATCTAGTTAGTTTCAAGTCGATGAATCAGAAATTTTAACTATCGTCGAACCATGCAGCCAATGACAAACAATTCCCTCCTGTGTACCTTTTTTAGTTGACTGGGTTCCCCCCCCTGACTAACTCTTGGCAGCCTTGAATGATTCTGTCAGTTTTAGGGTAACTGTTTCATTTAATTATAAAATATAGCGCTTAATATAATATCAAATATATGTGTAAGAAGGAAATATCAATATTGTTTTGAGATTTATGAAGGACATGATTCTCTTGTATTTAATCTTACACAAGAAAACTCTTACATGTGTACTCAATTGAACATATTTTTTTGTCACATTTTAAAATTAAATAGTATCTACATTATATGAATATAATATATTTAAACCTTTCATAGCCAGTTTTAAGTATAAAAAGTATTTTTTTTCATAGATGTAAATAACATTTAAAAATTAGATAATTTAACCATTATTCTCCAGATAAGGACAAGCACTATTACCAAGGGTTTTATTTTTCAAAAAACCTTTGAAGATAAAATCGTTGATGAATTTTTATGATCAAGGGAACTTTAAGAATTTATCATTTATGGTTCTAATAATTGGGAAGGGGATAATTGATGATGTATTTATGCTGGAAGAAAATATGTTTAATTGATAATAGGAGGATGACGGAGAATGAGACATGACATTGGGCTAAGGAATTTAAAAACTATTATTTATGTTGGAAAAAGGTTTTAGTAAATTCAGAATGGAAGAACTATGTATTGTACTACTTCAGGTTAAATGCTTATGGTTAATTGTGTATGGTACTACTTCAGGTTAAATTCTTGTGGCAGCTATTCATGTTATTTGTTTTAAAGTAATGTTAATGTAATGAAGCGTTCAATGGTAATGCTCATGATCAGGAGCGGTCAATGTGATGTCGTTATCGTTATAGGGAAGGTCAATGTAACCGTTATCGATATCCTATCAGATGTAATATGACAGTCAATTTAAGTAGATATTGGAATATAACGTGAAAATGGCTGGTTGTTGTTAGTGTTCCTTGACTTGCGTCTCCCATAGAGGTCGTGGTTGTCCGTTGATTTTGTTGCACTGGGATGGCTTTCTTGGCTTGGTCGGCTTGTGTCGGGCGAGATGTAGACACCCCTGGTAGCCTTAGGAGTCATGTCTGTGTGTGTGATTTTTCTGTGTAAAGAATCCAGTGCCGTATCAAGAGTCTCGGGCTGTTTAAAGGCACAGTTTCCACTCTTGCAACACACTCTAAGCCGTATCAGTAGTCTCGGGTTGTTTAAAGGCACAGTTTCCACTACTGCGACTCCCTAAAAGATTTATTAGTTTCTGCCTGTGCAGTTGGCCAGGAGCCTGTCTAATCTTCTTTCGAGAAGACATAAGACTAAAAGCCCTGCTTTTCTGTGTAGAAATAGTAAACTCTACTGTTGGATTCTTCCATCTGTGACTGTACTGTACTTAACACCTGGTGTCGTTTTCTACCTAGAGCTGCTAGTTGTACACCTTATGTCTAGGGGCGTTCATTGCTTGTTGTCACTGTGATATGTCGGGGTCGTCTTGTTGTGTTCGTCTTGCTGGCATCTTGTTCTAGGTCAGGTTACTAGTTTCTGCCTGAGCAGTCGGCCAGGAGCCTATCTAATCTTCTTTCGAGAAGACATAAGACTAAACGCCCTACTTTCCTGTGCAGAAATAGTAACCCTAACACCATGGATTCTTCCCTCTGTGTTCTTACTGTGCACCCCCAGTATGTCTTAATGTTTGTGTTGTGCGCCTTATTCCTATGGTCATACAGTGTTGTAGTTACTCATTGTGTGCTTTCATTCTTCTTGTGCTGAACATCGTGGTTGCGTCTTGTTGGTTGTCGAGTGGAGACGTGGAGTCAAGTGTGTTTGTTACTTTTACACGCGTGCACACACCTTAAACAAACAAACAAAAAAAAATGTTGCACCTGTTTTTAGATTTGTGTCGTAACACTGAGGTCGTTACATATGGTATCAGAGCGGGTTCGACCCGCGACTTGGGATTCGCTACGGCTTCCGTTGACATGATTGTAATTGATTATTCTATTGCTGATTGAGCTGATTGTGTGTGTGCAGGTAATCATGGTTAGAGGACACCGCGGAGGCAGACGACGGGGTGCTAGGGGAGGAGGCGTGACACCTCCAGCAGCATCCATGCCTGAGGGGTCTAACCCCCAAGGAGGCGAGCAGGTCCTTGGACAGGAGCAAATCACAGTTGTTGATGTTGTGGGGATGATGAGATCTTTCCAGCGCATGTCCGAGGCGCTGATTAGCAGATTGGACAGAGATGAGGCCAGGGCGTCGGCACCTGCTGAGGTTCCGCCGTGCGCACCGGCCATTACAGGTAGCATTCACCATGAACTCGAGAAGGTAAAATTTCCCAAGTTCTTTGGTGCTCCGGATGGTGCAGCTGCCAAGGCATGGTTGGAGAATATGGCGATGTGCTTCGCACTTTGCGATTATACATCCAACATGAAGGTCCGCATGGCGGTCTTTCAACTGAAGGGGAGCGCTCTTCTATGGTGGAAGACGCTCCTACCGCAGCTGAACATGGCCGTCGAAGACGTGTCATGGGAATTGTTCGAGGAATGGTTCCGAGAGAGGTATCTTTCAGAGGAATTCATTGAGCGTCAGCTCAATGAGTTCAACGCATTACAACAGGGAGGTCGCACGGTGCCCGAGTATGAGGCACGTTTTATGGAGCTTCTCTGGTATGCTCCACACCTAAACACTAAGAAGCTCAAGGTCAACAGGTTGGTGTTTGGCCTTAACGGCAGCCTGCATGCAAAGGTTAGGATTCTGATGCCTCAAACCTTGCACGACGTTGTCCAAAAATCCCTCATAGCAGAGGAGGAGCTTATTAGCGGGGGTTAGACCAGGACTCCAGTGAGACCTGTAGGGAAGGGTTCATCTGGAACGTCGCAGCACCAGACACCAGTGAGGCATACGCCGGGATATCGTGGCTTCCAGAGGGGATCCACGTTCACTACACCTCAACGACTGCCACCTCAGCAGCGGACACCTCATCGAGGACCACAACAACAACAGCAGCGTCGCCCGCAGCAGCAGCAGTTTAGGCCTGTTCAGCAGAATAGACCAGGTTTCCAGGCCAGTGGGCCGTCATCTTCTACTTCGGGTACCAGGACTACTGGGCCAAAGAAGGGATGTTGGACGTGTGGGGAGCCACACTACCATCGCGACTGTTCTGTGGAGAGGACCAGAGCGTCCGGATCAGCTGGACCCACTACAGTGGGAGATATGGGCAAGGCCCATGGGATTCATGCAACGGTGAATAACCACCAGGTAGAGCACCAGTCGACTGTGCTCGAGACGACAGGTATTGTCGCTAACCAGACCCTTAGTATTTTGATAGACCCAGGAGCTACTGAGAGTTTTATTTCTAGTGCAGCGCTAAAAAGGATTAAGGTAAAGGCAGTCGAACAGGATGAGTTTAGCCTTGTAGAGATGGCTTCTGGAGCCAAACAGAAGGTTGGAGGAAAGGTTACGGGTTGTTCCCTTAACCTGGGAGAGTTTGTCATGAGGTTCAACTTGTACGTCACGATCTTAGGGTCTTATGATGTCGTGATTGGTATGGATTGGTTGGAATCGCATGAGGCGATACTCAACTGTAAGACGAAACGGTTGAGCTTGGTCGATGATGAAGGACAGAGACGTGTGATAGTAGGACGGAACCAGGGAGTATCCCTAAGTTTCGTCTCTTCCTTATAGTTACGGAAGAGTATGCACAAGGGGTGCAAGCTTTATGCGATCCTTGCGCTAAACGAAAAGGGAGTGGTGAAAGGTCTAGAACACCTTCCGGTGGTGAAGGAGTTTGCGGACGTATTTCCAGAGGAGTTGCCTGGGATGCCGCCAGAGAGAGAATTGGAGTTTACAATAGACCTGAAACCGGGGACCGAACTGATAGCAAGAACTCCTTATTGGATGTCGACCCCGGAGTTGCAAGAGTTAAAAATGCAACTGAAGGAGTTGTTGGACCTGGGACTGATACGTCCTAGTGTGTCACCATGGGGTGCACCGGTTATCTTCATTCAAAAGAAGGACGGATCTTGGAGGCTTTGCATTGACTACCGTCAACTGAGCAAGGCTACGATCAAGAATCAGTATCCCTTACCAAGAATTGATGATCTGTTTGATCAAGTGAAGGGTGTGACGGTGTTCTCCAAGATCGATTTGTGATCAGGGTATCACCAGTTACGGATCAAGGAGGATGACGTCCCTAAGACCGCTTTTAAGACCAGATTTGGACATTACGAGTTTACTATTTTACCGTTTGGATTGACAAATGCCCCAGAGGTATTCATGAGTTTGATGAACAGGGTGTTTCGCGAATACTTGGACAAGTTCGTCCAAGTATTCATTGATGATATTTTGATCTACTCTCGGATGACAGAGGAGCATGACGAGCACTTGCGCTTGGTACTACAGTGTTTACGAGAGCACAAATTGTATGGGAAGTTGTCCAAATGCTATTTTTATCAATTAAGGATTCACCACTTAGGGCACGTCATCTCCGGTGAAGGCATCACCGTGGATCCAGCCAAGGTTGAGGCTATTATGGAATGGCCTGCGCCGACAAATGTCACAGAAGTGCGTAGTTTTATGGGTTTATCCGGATACTATTGACGGTTTGTCAAGGGATTTTCGAAGATAGCAAGTCCTATCACAGAATTGCAGAAGAAAAACAAGAAGTTTGTTTGGACTGAGAAATACGTGAAAGCATTTCGAAGGCTTAAGGAGTTTTTGACAACAGCGTCGATACTAAAGGTCCCTGACATGGATGTAGACTTCTTGGTATGCACTGACACATCCAAAGAAGGTTTAGGCAGAGTCTTGATGCAAGATGGACGAGTGATTGCTTACATTTCGAGGAAACTAAGAAGGCATGAGGAAAACTACATGACGCATGATTTGGAGTTATTAGCCATCGTATATGCCTTAAAGGTATGGAGACACTACCTGGTTGGATGAAAATTTGAATTAAAGACTGATCATTGTGGATTACAACACATTTTTACGCAAGGCGACCTGAACGCGTGACAACGGCGTTGGTTGGAATTGCTTAGCGAGTACGACTTCGAGATTACTTACATAAAGGGAACATTGAACCGAGTGGCAGATGCTCTGAGTCGGAGGCCACGCATCTTTTCAGTGTTGCCTCTTCAGACGAATCTACATGAGAATATTCTCACTTTACAGTGTGACGATGACTGGTACAAAGAAGTCGAGGATTTCATCGGGCAAAGCACAATGATGGTACCACGATATGAGGGATTTTCTTTTGATGGCGATGGGTTATTGAGGTTTAGAGATCGGATTTACGTACCGCCAAACGACGAATTGAGGATGTTGATCCTGAGCGAGGCTCATAGAGCAGTTTACATGGCTCACCCGGGAGTTACGAAGATGAGGGCAGACCTTAAGCCCTTGTTCTTCTGGAATGGAATGAAGGCCGACATAGTCAACTTTGTGGCTAGATGTCTCGAGTGTCAGCAAGTAAAGGCTGAACATAGACACCCAACAGGATTACTTCAACCGCATGCTATTCCGGAATCGAAATGGAAAGTTATTTCGATGGACTTTATTGTTGGATTGTCACTGACGGCAAGGAGACACGACTCGATTTTTGTAGTAGTAGACACTCTGATGAAGAGTGCTCACTTTATTCCTGTGCGTACGACGTATTAGGCACCTGACATAGAGATATTTTTCATCAATGAGATTGTGAGGCTGCATGGTGTGCCTAAGAAGATTATATCCGATCGAGGATCGGTGTTTACCGGACGATTTTGGACGAGTTTCCAAGAGGCCTTGGGAACTCAACTTAACTTTAGTACTGCGTATCACCCAAAGACTGACGGAAAGATGGAATGAACGAACCAAACCTTGGAAGACATGTTGCGCATGTACGTGATGGACCAACAAAAGAGTTGGGAGGAATTCTTGCCACTAGTAGAGTTCGCTTACAACAATAGTTACCAGAGCACCATTAAGATGGTGCCTTTTGAGTTCCTTTATGGGAAACCGTGTCGAACGCCCTTGAGTTGGGATCGGCTTGAGGATAGGGTCCTGGTCGGACCAAAAGCCATCCAAGAAATGGAAGAGCAAATGCAAACCATAAGACAAAGGATAAAAGAAGCGCAGGATCGACAGAAGAGTTATGTCGCTGCGCATCGAGTCGACCGTAGTTACGAGGTCGGCAATTGAGTCTTCTTGTGGGTTAAACCGCATAAGAGTTCGATCAAGTTTGGAAAGGGAGCTAAACTCTCTCCTAGGTTCGTGGGACCTTTCGAGATTGTGGAGAGAAAGGGGCCCGT
>JZKD02S2308889.1:21461-33338 GCA_000966675.3 Picea glauca | reverse complement strand
AATTAATAATAGTACAACAATGATGGATAAATTATAAAAGCAACAAAAATTACACTTCAAAATTGCAACAATTGACCATGAGAATTTAACATTTACTCAATAGAACATTATCCAATTGTTAGATGCAATTTATGGGTATGTTAGGCTACTATTAGAGAAACATATGCAACAAATTAGAGTATGTTAGGATGGATGTAGAAAACTTTTGCAACAACAACAAGCTTATTAGTCAATTAGCTTAAGTTAGTGTTAGTAAAGTTAGTAGGAAACTTGAGAGAATTGAAATTGAGAGTTTGTTAATCACTTTCACCACAAGAGAGATTAAATATTAATGACTTTGAGGGCTATGGATTCCTTACAACAACAATGCAATAATTTTGGAGATGAAGCTAGCAAATGCTAAGAGGCAGGGCTTAAACTCTAAGGTGTAGCACATTAAGGCCTTAGGGTTTAAACCTTGAGGATAAGTATTGCTAGAGTGCAAGCACTTTTGGGCTCTAACAACCTTTTTTCCCTACTTAGCTACTTCAACTAAGTCACAATCAAGAGTCTAGGGTCAAAATCGATATCACTTTAGGGATTTAGGAGTCTAACCCTAGCTAGGATTTCTTCAAAAATGTTGGACAAAATTATCCTTGTGAGAGGAGGAAGCACTTATGCTCCTCTCTTAGGGTTTAAACAAGATGTCTAGTATGAAAGAGAGAAATTACCATGAAAATTTGATAGCACAAAGATAAAATAGCAAAAATTTCACTTAATTCACCAAGATAGCATGAGAATAAACCCTAATTGCAGACATTACCTCTAAAAATCAGCAAAGAAGCATCCACACTTGACCTCCAAGAGATATCACATGAGAGAAAAGAGCCAATAGCCTCAATATAATGAAAATTTTAGACTTGTTCTCTCACAAAAGGTGAGAATATGTGATGATCAAATGAAATTCCAAGTGGCTTTATTTATATGGATCCATCTTGACCTATTTTTCCAATTTAAAATGTCAACAACAAAACATAAGAGGGCCGACCCCTTTAATTTTCCCTTACAATATTCAAAATCAAATTTTATAAGAAATAAAACCCTAGAAGGGTGATGTCATGCCCTAAAAGGGTGACGTAGGCTTTCCATTTGTTGCATCAAGCATGAGGAGGGAGATGTTGGGCCTCCAAAGCCCATGTGTCATGCTCTCATGTGCCAAAGTGTCCTTCCATGGGTCTCCTCTTGTCAAGCTACCTCCAAATTAATCTCATCCATCAAACCCTATCCCTCCAAGGTGACGTCAAGGGCTAAGATGTGACGTCCTAGGCCTCCAAAGGCCAACATACAAGTAGGAGAGGGTGAAATATCTTCCTCTGGTGATTCCAGGGAGCCTCTAAAGGAAATGGCATCTATCCTCTAGGTGTAACGTTCATCATCCATGGTCTTCCACATGCAGGGTCTAGCGTACAACATGTGGGAAAGGTCCTATAAAGACAAACAAGTACGCCTTCCAAGGGTCCACAAGTCACATGAATCATGCCAAGTAAGACACATATAATACAAGAACCACCCAAACATGTGCATTAAATCCCCCCTTACCAAATTAAACAAATTCTTAAATACCTTATAAGTTTCTCCTAATTTAGGTATGGGAGGGGTGTCATGGTGCCCTATTGGGTAAGCCAATCTCCAAGTCAAGGAATGTTTCCCAAGAAGACCCTATGTATATCATGTGATCAGTGTGAGGTGGATTGGGGGAAGATTTTTTGGCATGGGGTTCTTGAGATATCAAGGGTTTGTATTGTCTCATTTATGGGTGCCTTTGTGGAGGGTGTGCTACATCCCTTCTTTGCAATGCAAACTTTTTCCAAGCCCTTGCCTTTAATTTACTATGGTTCAAACATTGAGTGCTATGTGCAATGGAAATTAAAGAGAACCACAATTCCACTTGAAGTTAGGAACGCATTGAGTTCCATATGCAATGTAAAGTAAAGGACACCGCAAATGCATTCCCCCAACAATCGAGACATTTATTAATTATATGTTTTAAAAGGTCCTTGAATTTTATAGAGAAGTGTTTTATTGCTCTCAGTACCTTAGGGTGAGCATCTAGAGGGATAATTTATTGAATTTTAACATTTTCCATCTACAACACCTATGGGCCTTTAACCCCTTCTTCCCATGAAATGAGGTACACGCCCTTATTGGGGTCAATGAGCCCAAAAACCCAAAATATTAGGAAACGGAAGGGGAGAAGCATGGAAAGTGGTAAGTATGAGTGGGGAATGGTACGATGACCCTTCAAGGAATCACCCAGTAGAAACCCTTTTCTCGAAGGTGACCAACTTACTAGGAAACCATGTCAACCACCAAGGTGAAACTAGGCAAAATGTATAATTTCCGAGAAAACGTTCCATGATCAAGAAATGACTCTTTGCAACATGTTCAAATGCTTCAAATATTAAAGTGGCACTTACCACGATACTGGACTTGTTACCTAATGAATCAATACTTGTTATCTTCTTGGATCCAAGCTGGTGTAGTGGATGCTTCTTTGCTGCAATGATGATGGTGGTGGATTGTGGTGAAATGGAGGGGATCTGCGGGTTTTCTTATGCATTGGGCTCTCGACACTTAATGTCTGCTTCCTGTGGGCCTTGAAACATCATCTCCTTATTTACCCCTAGCCTAGGGGGTAACACCCCACATTTTGAAGCAGGTATTTTTCTCTTTCTATATCATATTTTATAAAGTTACATCAACCTTGGGAATTCAAGCCCATTCTTCTCATAGGATTATGAAGCATGGACCTTTTTGGGATACATGTAAAACTAACCAAAAAGAAAATACAAAAAAGAAAGCATAGATGGAATATGTTATACATGGTAAGGGATATGGACACGTTACCCCCATTAAGGCCCCTCGGTAGTACAACTTTTTCCAAGAGTGACAACACTAGATTATGAGATGATGATGACCACCAAGGTGAAACAGGGAAAACAATATAAATTTAGAGCATCATGATTCATTATCCAATTAAATCCATGATCACCATTTTCGTGCCCCAAAAATTAAAATTGTCACTCAATATGAAGTGTCATAACAATGTACCTCAATGTGTAGAGCACCATATCATTCGAGTGAGCTCAAATAAGCATGTAAATTGGAAGGAATCTATGGGCATGTGTCTGTGGAGAATATAGGATATCATCATCAATTTTTTTGTCTAAAATGTGTATCATGGAGAAAAAATCTCCTCTAGTTACCCTTAGAAGTCAAAAGGTAATAGGGAAAAAAGATAAGAACAATAAGTTAAACACTGCAACTTCTAAAATAAAACCCTTTCACGACAACTTCTAAAGTACAACTCTTTGAAGCACAAAAAGTGAAAGCTACTTGAATCCAATGATCTTCTTCCATCAAAACACAAAGACATTATTGATTTATGTTATTCATGTCACATTATCACTATCTAAAAGTAATTTTAAATATGAAAGTAATTCTTTCACTATATTTTGTCATGGCCAAAAGTCTTAACACAAAAGTTTCAAGCTAATTCTACTTTAGATGATGTTGACTTGCACAACAAGTCTTCCTATGAATCTGTGACATGTGATTCTTTAATGCAAACAAGTGTTTCTTTGGTTAATCATACTTCTTTACTTAATTACGATAGCAATCATGATGATTTTACCATTGAATATTTCAATAAGGATGTTCACCTTATTTCTCTTCTAGTTTTTATACATTTGTAGTAAACATAAATATAATATTTTTTGAATCTAAGACCAACAATGTTACATAAATTATGGATTGGATTGTGAAGTCACAAAAACTAGGGATTTTTTTTTTAAATTAATAGGAAATAGGGACAATTTTGACAAGTTATTCGAAGATTTCCAAAGATGATGGCTAGAATTAATAAAGAAGGGATACAATTGTCGCATATGTGATAGGAGATGGATTCAAGGACATCTATGCAAAGACAAATAACCACACGATTCGAAAATAGAGGAAAAAAATGAAGTATGGAAGTGAAACCCAATCAACAAAATCACTATTGGGTACAATTTAAAGCTTGTCAATGACAAAGCATCAAAGATAATTCATGAGCATATAGAAGGGATTGATTAAATAACTAAAATACAAGATGAGTCAATGATATAACTCAAAACTTATGAAAATACACTAGTAAGTCCAAACTCATTAACCATAGTTCACGAAAGTGATCAGGAAAGAACAAGTCAACCTAATAGATTTAAAATCGAAATACCAACAATTGTAATGAAGCACTATCAAAAATATCGTTAGCCTCAATCTCATGCACCCAAAAAATAGGAATGAAGAAGATGTGCCTCCAAATGACACTATTACTTAAAAGGATCAACTGCAACAATTGACCACAAAATATATTCTGCCTCATTTTAGAAAGGTTTGTAAGATCCATGTTTGAAGAAAATAAGAAAGATGACCTACAATGCCACCTATAAATAGGACAAAGAAATCATAACCTAAGACATCAAATCTCAAAGGAATTGTAAAAAATAGAAATGTAAGGATACTTTTATATTCCAACGGTACATGTAATTGTATAGACATCAATATCACTAAACAACTAAACCTTTTTATGTAACCCACCAAGGGCCTCAAAATTACAGTTGTTAATGGACACTAGGTCAGAGGAGTAGAAAGATGTCATGAAGTCTTGGTTCAAATACAGGAATTGGAACTACAAAGAGGATTCTACACTCTACCACTTTATGAAATGGATATGGTGCTAGGTGAGGAATGTTTGATACAATTGGGCAATCCTACCACCAACCTTGAAGAAAAATTCTTGGAATTTCACTAGCAAGGTCAACATTATAAATTATATGGTGTTGAAGGCTCTACTCTCAAGAAAGGTGAGTTACAACTAATGAAAAAAGTGAAAGAAGCACAAACGAACATACAAAAATGGACACAAGAAAAATATGTTACCAAGAAGTATCAAGGTTTTACATTAAACAACCAAGTCAAACTACTTCATGATATGATGCAAACAATACAAAGGAACTTTGACAAAACTCAAAGAAGGAATGAATTCAAACCCCTGAAACCAAACAAACACAAATATGATGCCACCATGGAAAAATACTTAGCTAGAGAGAATCTTATTTAATATACTTTGAGGGAAAAGAATTCCTTAAGGGAGTGGAAATGTAATAAACATAAACATAAACTTAAATATAATAAAATAATAGTTATTATGGTAATGAAAGGTCAAAGGGCACACACCCATTCACCTCGTGATTAGTTAATGCATATAAATATACCATCATGAGACTCATTGTAATCATCATCACCTTGTCAACCATTTATTACTCATAATATCTTTATACACTTGTAGATATATTCTTGCAATTAGTGATAAACATGGATCTGTTTACTACAATATTTCAATCAGTTAACATTGGAGTGGTTTTTTGTATTCATATATTGATACTGAAGCTAATTATTCACTTGAGGGAATTACTAATGTTGATTCTCATGATTTTGTTGATGCAAGAAAATGACCCTCATCAACCACAGAGGCTTACTCAATGAAAGGGCCCAATTAGAGATTTATCCATTTGATATGCCAAGCCCTCCAATTATGGCTCCACTACCACTTGTACAAGTCCTTTGCACATTGATATCCAACATAACTTAATATATCAAGACAAGTAGGCTAATATATTTTCCTAGCACTAAGTGTGTATTTAGTTTTGATTGTAGTGCTATGGTTTCATGCCAATTACTTCACATACACCACATATTGTAAAGTGCAATCGACATAAATCAAAATATCGATGAGAATGCAAGAGTTCAACACAATACTAATCAATCCCATAACTTTCACACATCAACTAGTTAACAACACAATAGTAATCGTGCCAATAATAACCAAGAATTTGTAAATATTCTATCACTGAGAGCTCTATATTTGGTGCAATTCCTTTGCACGTTGATATCTAATTGAACTAAATATATCAAGATAATTGGGCTAAGATATTGTCTTGGTTCTATGTGTGTATTTAGTTTTGATTGTAGTGCTATGGTTTTAAGTCAATTACTTCATATACACCACATGATGTAAATTGAAATCAACATAAATCAAAATATCGATGAGAATGAAAGGATCCAACATTTAGCACGACCAACAATATGTTGATAGGTAATACCAAACCTCTTGTTCAAAACAAATTCAAAAGAACTATGTTCTCCAGTGTGATGCCAAATGGATCTCACTCTAGCATAGTAATAAAATTCCCATGGAAATGCAACATATAATATGAGCTCCACTTTTCAAATATGTAACCCAACACTTGTTCCTTTATTTAAAATTGGCACACTCTATTGTAGACTTGGACTCATGGAACTATTTCCCTTCTCTATGACTAAAACAAATAGTACAATTGGTGAAATTGATTGCTCCATCAAATACAAGGGACAATACTACTTCATTCAATGGAAATGCTTAATAATCAAGAAGTAAAACCAATCCCTTACTTCAAGGTTTCATATGTATAGGCTCAAGCTTCAACTCGTGATTTTTATTGCAATTAATACTCATAAATCTAATGCCTTTCCCCAATGACTGAAATGTTATAATTTTAGAAGTTACGGTTATATTCTTTTACATTTATTAACAATTTCATGTAATAGGATCATTGAAAGATAAACAATCACAAAACACAAGATATATCCTAGGAAACCCTCATGGGGGAGAAAACCCAACAACCAATTATTCATTATAGATTCCTTCAACCAATACAATGTCATGTTTATAGCTCTCCACAAATAGACCAAGACCAAGATACCAAAGACCAAGAAACCAAGAAACCCACCATCTATTTTGTTTCCTGGTCTTTGGTATCTGGTCTTGTGTTCATCAAGTTCATCAACAAACCCACCATCAACGAGCCCAAGTTCATCACATGTTTTGTTGCGACCAAATGAACCTGCCTGGGCTGCTCCATATATTGACTCAGGGTATTCACAACAAAACATATATTTGGTCTCATGTTCATCAAGTACATCAAGGAACCCACCATCTGCATGTATAAAGTAACATCCACGATCTATGAATTTGTATCCTACAACAACTTCATATTTGATACCATAGGTGTAGCCATTTCCTTGCAATCCAACATCCTGAACTTCTTCAGGACTTCCACTGCATACTTCTCTTGATTCAGAAAGATCTCATCATGTCTCTTCCATACCTCAAGACCCAAAAAGTAATGCATCATCCTAAGATCTTTCATATCAAATGCATCAACCAGTTTTCTCTTACACTCTGAGATGAAATTTTCCACACATGTTAGAAACAGGTCATCCAGATACAATAGTAGTATTACCAGACCATCATCCACAACCTTAAAGTAAAAGTTAGGATTTTCACTTCTGTTTGTAAATCCTAAGCTCGTCATAAAACTTTTGATCATCTATACCATGCTCTGGGTGCCTACTTAAATCCATATAAAGCTTTCTTCAATCTGCACATGTGTGTCTCTCTATCATGTATCTAGAACCCTTGTGGCTATGTCACATATACTTCCTCTTTTATTTCACCATTCAAGAAGGTTTTCTTCACATCCATATGATGTACCTTCCATTTCATTATTGCGGCCAATGAAATTATAGTCCTGATCGAGGTATATCTCACCAAGGGAGAAAATGTATCCTCGTAGTCAATGCCCTCCTTCTGAGAGAATCCTCGAGCCACAAATCTAGACTTATACTTTTCAATATTGCCATCAACTTCATGTTTCATTTTGAACTTACTATTGATTTCTCCTTCGGTCTGGGGACCACATCCCAGACATCAGTCTTTACTATGAACTGATATTCCTCCCCCATGGCATCCTTCCATACCCTCTTTTCTGCAGCCTCCTCATAACTGGATGGTTTTTCATCCATGATATCACACAAACATGCCACATATCTAGAATACAATTTCGACTTCTTACTTTCCCTGAGATATTTTTTTGGGGCACCGTATCTTTCTGCATATCCGATGATCTCATGCGCCTAAGTTGGTCTTCTCTTGCGAGAAGGCATCTATGTTGGCCTATGAGGTTCTTCCATGTCATTATCCTCATGAATGACTTCCTCGGGTTCAAATGCTTCTACATTTGGAACTCTAGTAAATTCATTCTCCTCCTCATGAACCTCTTTTGCACAATCCTATTTTGATTTGTTGAAAGTTGCACTCTCATCGAAGGCGACATCTCAACTAATCTCAACTTTCTGGTGACTGAGAAGATATATCATGTATGCTTTTGATGTGTCACTGTAACCAACAAATATGACATTCTTTTCGGATGGATCCATTTTTTTCCTCTTTTCCTTGGGGACATGCACAAATACGGGGAAACCAAATATCCTTAGATGGCTTACTTCCAACTTATCTCCTGAAAAAATCTCCTCTGGTGTCTTGTTTTCAAGTACTTTGTGGGGACTTCTGTTCTACATGTACACTGCAGTCTTTGTTTCTTTTTCCCACATATGCATAGGTACATCTTGATCATGGATCATAGCCTTCATTGCTTCCATGATCGTCTGATTCTTCCTTTATTCTAGTCCATTCTACTGAGGATTGTAGGGAGTAGAAAGCTCCCTCTTAATCCTAGCTTCCTTGCAATATTATTTCAATTCCTCTGAAGTGAATTCTCCTCCATTATCTGATCGCAAGGTCTTTATATTTCTCTTTGTCAAGTTTTCTACCAGTGCCTTAAAGTCTTTGAATTTTCCAAACACTTCATTCTTTTCCTTCAACAAATAGATCCAAGTTTTATGTGAGTAATCATCAATAAAAGACACCTAATACACATACCCACTTAGTGAAGTCGTTGACATCATCCACACACATACAAGTGCATGATGTCCAATACTCTTTTGGCTATGCTATTGTTGTTGGGAAAGGAGTGCTTCATGTTCTTGCCTTATGTGCAACCTTTGCAAATGCCATCTGGTTTTTCCTGGATATATGGCAGTCCCGTCACCATCTTTATCACACTCAGCAGGGCCTTGTAATGTAGGTGAGAAAATATCCTATGCCATAATTCACTGGGATTCATAGTGCCATGAATTAATGTTGAATCTGATCACCCTTTCAAGTTGTAGAGTCCTCCCTCTTGAACTCCAATCACCAAAACATTATCAAAAGTCTTCCCTCTAGGCCACATAAGAACTTGTCCATCAACAAATGCAACTCTGTAACCCTTCTCATCCAATGATGAAATCGAGAGAAGGTTCTTCTTCAATCCAGGAACATAGAGAACTTCCTTCATCTTCATTGGATTTCCTGAGTCTAACTTGTAGGAGGCTTCTCCTACTCCTTTGATCAGATACTGATAGTCATTTCCTAATTTCACCTTATGTGGTGAATCCTTATGAGTAAGGTTAGACAAGGAGTATTTATAACCTGTCATGTGCTTGGAAGCACCACTAGCCACTAGCCAAATGTCACTTCCATGAGTGACAATTCCTGTAAGGGATGAGATAAGAACATACTCCTCATCACTTGATTCATCTTCCTTTGCAACCTTCTTGGGTGGCTCATCATCTTCAACTGTATAAACATGATGCCTTTTACCTCCTTTGTTTTCCCTTGGTCTTTGAATGAGGGAACAATTCCTAGCAATGTGTCCCATTTTCCGACAACATAAACATTTGATATTTGGGTTATTTCTTCATCCCTTCTGAAACTTCTTTGGTGAGGAAGGTTCTTTCTTTATCTTTCCTTTCCTGGTGTGGGTGGCTAGGTCTTGATCATCATTTGTCAAATTCTCTTCTCTTTCTATCGTCCTTTCTTCTTCTTGGTTGCAATCTTCCCGTAGCCTACTAAACTTGGGTAGATTCCTTCTTGAGCATATCCCTTGAATAAATGTATCCCATGACGTTGGGAGGCCATTCAAGGTGGTCATCACCATTTCTTCTCCATTCATTGTATCACCAATGACTTATATCTTCTCCTTGATTTGGTTCACTCTTGAGAAGTAAGAGTGGATGGCTTCTGAATTTTGCATCCTCACATTCTTTAACTGAGTTCTCAAGGTCATTCTTTGGTTGACGTTGTTGCCTTCAAACAGTCGGGTTAAGGCATCCATCATTTCTTTTGGAGTGGATAATGAAGATATGTGAAGAATAAGATGGTCCTTAATGGAGTCTGCAATAATCCTCTTTGCTTTGACCATATCCTTCTTGTGCTTTTCTTTAGCCTCATCTCCCTATGGTTTTGAAACTTGTTCTTTAATGATATTCTCTAGATCATGTTCTTCTAGGAGGAGGGATACTATGTACCTCCAGGCTCTGAAGTTGTCAGCTCCCTCCAGCTTCTCATCAATATTGGTTCTGGTAGTCATCCTGCCCCTAAATCACAAATTTTGGATTCTGAAGATCTGATCCAGGGAAAAGGTGCGCTCCAATAGGGCACACTTGTCGGTGGTCTTGTATTGTCTGAGAACCACTCCTATAAAAAAAAATGACTCCTTTTGTCTTATAGATCTGTGAATTGTCTTCTATTCAGGCCTTCTCTGATACCATGTTATAATTTTAGAAGTTATAGTTATCTTCTTTTACATTCATTAACATTTTCATGTAATAGGATCACTGGAAGATCAATAATCACATAACACAAGATATATCCTGGGAAACCCTCGTGGGGGATAAAACCTAGCAACCAATTCTTTAGTATAGATTCCTTCAACCAATACAATTTCACGTTTATAGCTCTCCACAAATAGACCAAGACCAAGATAACCAAGACTAAGAAATCAAGACCTCCTGCGCTAGACCTCCTTTGCTATGCTCCAAATACACAAGAGAAGGCAAGTTGTGTGTGTATACAAATGAGAGGAACTCAACCTCTATTTATACACATAACTTGACTCCCGAAAATATGCAACCCTAAGAGGGACCATTTTGAATTTTACAATAAGGATAACAGTAAAATAATAATTTCTTTTGAGTCAATTTATACAACAAGATTACAATAACATTCTCGAGGTTTGACCAATACAAATACGAAATAATATCTTTTGTAGTTACATCAAAATATCGACATGAAAGGCCACATGCAAGGATTTCACATACATGTATTAATTTGGACACTTTATGAAGTCTTAAATAACAATAAGATAACCTCCCAATGAAGAAAGAATTATTGGACTTATCATAATTACAAAAAGTTTGTAACCCAAAGATTAAAAGGAAACATTGAAGCATGCACTTAATAATTCATTTGAGCCATCCTATGGCCATCTCTATCCAACCAACCACGATATCGTCAAGGGAGAGAGAGACAAAAGCATTTTCCAAGTAATGAATTTTCCACATGAACAATATGGCATGTGCACAACTCTAAGACACAAGGAACAACCACCCATGAGCAACATATATCATGTACGACCTCAAAAATTATCTCATAAGAAACATGTGACCCTCCTAGAGTAGAATTGATAGTGTATGGCCTCAAGTAATCTCATAAGAAGAGTTGTGCTCACACTCTCATTTTATCACTTATGTTTGCAAAAAGCATTTTTGGTATGAGGTAGCTTAGTTGGGAATGTGATGTGAAATTGGGATGGCGCTCTATGGTTTCCCCCACATCCACAGTCCCTACACCCCCTAACTGCGCCCTCTCTCTAACGGTTCCCTTCCTGGGCGCTGACATGTTTTCCCCCCTCTCCGACAAAACTCTCCCTGCGGTGCACAGTTCTCTCTCCTTGCCTTCGCAGATGGTATTTTTTCTTCCACGGAAGACTCTCCACCAACACTATGGGAACCTACGAGGATGGCGTGGACTACTCACTAGACCCTGATGAATCTTTGCCCTGGTTCTCGATAGGTGGAATCTCTCGACTGTTCTCT
>JZKD02S2308889.1:0-20083 GCA_000966675.3 Picea glauca | reverse complement strand
ATAACCTACCATCCTCTTCCAACTTAGGAACAAAACCATACTTTCCCCCTCTGCAAAAAACTCAAGACTTGGTTTTGATCCAGATATTGGATTTCCAAAAAAAGGAAGGGGTTGCACTTCACTACTGTCAAAATCACAATCCAAGGTGTGCATTGATATTGCATCAGGACGTTAGTAGTCAATTTTGGGGGAACTTAGAGCAATTCACTCCTCTGGGAGGGTTATCCCTTGAAAGTGCTCTCCCTCAATTGCAAGGGTCTAGCGAGCCCCCACAAGAAATCTCCTTGAAACGGTTAATAAATACCCATCAACCGGACATTGTACTACTACAAGAAACTATATAAGGCTCCTCATCCATATCTTCCACCCTCTCCTCCTTGATATTGGGATGGACTTTCTTGGGCTTAGATGCAACTAGCATATCTGGGGAATTAGCTACAGGTTGGCACACAAATTCAATCAAACTCCTCAATTCTTGGGGACTCAATTCCTATCTAGGAATTAACATCTTTGTGGAAGGTCTAGGCAAAGATTTTAGAATCCTAAATGTCTATGGCCCCTACCTAGACATAATCCCTTTATGGGAAACACTTTTCAATCTCAATATATTGAAGGTCGAGAACCTAATCCTGGGGGGCGACCTCAACTTCACACTCGAGGAGGAAAAAATTTGGGGCCCCTCAGTGCGCCCGGACCAACTCACTACCAGAATCACTCATCTTTTGTTGTCCAGTAGGCTTTTGGATATCACACATAGAAAACTTCTTCCAACTTGGAGGAATATGCACACAGGGGAAGCAAGAGTGTCAAAACGAATTGATCGCTTCCTTGTAGTTGAAGCTCTAATGGAGGAAGCTTTCCAAATTAGGAAATGGATCGGGGCAGGAGGGATTTCAGTTCACTGCCCAGTCTGGCTCGTCTTAGAGGGTGGAAAAAAAAATCCCCTTACCCCTTTAAATTTAACGCTACCTGGCTTGTAGATGAGAGCTTCCGAGAACTGGTTCAAATGCACTGGAGACCATATGACTCCAACATTGGAACCCCGACAGGAGTCCACTTTGTTGAAAACCTCAGAACAATCAAGTCATTAACTATCCCCTGGGCACAGGAAAAAAGATAGAGGGAGGAAGGTGAACTCTAATCCACAGAAGAACAAATAGAAGCCATCTATCAAAAGGCAGACGGGGGCTTCCTCACAGACTCTACCAAGGACAGTTTGAAATTATTGGAATCACGACGCAAACAACTCCTGGTTGATCAGGAAGAAACTTGGAGATTAAAAAGCAGGGTGATATGACTTGAAAAAGGATATGAAAACACCAAATTATTCTATGCCTTTGCAAAAGGATGCAAAGCCACAAACACTATTTGGGATATGAAGGACCCATAAGGAAGAACATTTTCCACTTTCCCAGGCTGGCAAAATTAGGTAAAAATCATTTCAAAACTTTATACAAAACAGAACAGAGGGCTAACATTGTTGATATAGTCAGTCTGGCACTCTATTACCCCAGATTTGTGAATGAACAAAACAACAGAGATCCTAGGACATGATGGTTGGTCGATAGAATTCTATCTAGGTTTCTTTGAAATATTTGGTGCGGACCTCCTCCATGTAGTGGAAGAAACAATAAAGAATGGAATGATACATCCACCCTTCAACACAACCTTCCTAGCCTTAATCCCCAAAAAGGATGAACCCTCATCCTTTGAAGACTTCAAACCGATTGCACTCTGCTACTGCATTTACAAAATCATTGCAAAAATTATCTCCAGATGTCTCAAACCCATACTCTCGGAAGTGATCTCAAAAGAACAATTTGGGTTCCTGAATGGGCGACAGATACATGAAGCTATCGAAGTGGCACAAGAAGGTCTACACAGCTTGAAATATCTTCAGTCCAAAGGAGTAGTAATAAACATTGACCTTTCAAAGGCCTTTGACTGAGTAAGTTGGTCATTTATCAGACTACTACTCACAAATTTAGGGTTCGGGGTACCCTTCATCAGATGGATAATGGCTTATATCTCCTCAGTAATGTTTGCAGTTTTGATCAACGAAGCAGCCTCCCCTTTCTTAACCTTCGGGAGAGGACTAAGACAAGGCTTCCCCTTATCCACCCTTTTATTTCTCCTTGTGGCAAAAGGATTAAGACATCGGCCACAAACTCAGAATATTTCAAAGGTATAAAAACATCTCCAGATTTTAGAATCACACATTTACTCTTCATAGATGATGTCCTAATTTTCTGCAGTGGTAGACCAAGAGATGTAGAGACCCTAGCAGCAATTCTCCAACTCTTCCGGGATGCCACGGGGATGAGTATAAACTCACAAAAATCCATCTTGTCCCTCAATGGGATTGACAAAATTACAACAGCTTACTAAAAAACACTTTTCCCCTTCCCCCTACAGGAACTCCATCAAGGGATTAAATATCTTGGCTTCCAGCTCAAAGAAAACAACTACCACAAAAGGGATTGGAGCTAGCTACTGTCCAAATTAGAAAAATGACTCTTTCTCTGGAGTTTCCACTGGCTCTCAAGAGTAGGAAGATTGAATCTCACGAAAGTTGTAATAGAAGCCATTACGGTCTCCCGGATGTCCCTCTCTTGGATCCCCAAAGGTATATTAGAAAAAAATTGAAGACTCGGCTTCAAATTTATTTGGTTAGGATCGAAGGACCACTACATTATACCTTGGGAAAAATGGGAACTATTGGCTAGACCAAAAGCACTGGGGGGATGGGGGCTGAAAAATATCCTTACATTTGCAAAATCCTTAGCGACCAAATCTAGCTGGAGAATAATTACCACCAACAGCTTATGGACATAAGTGGTCACCCACAATAAATCCAGGATTGGTAGAAGAATGGATCCGTCGGGTAAACAAAACATCTCCAAGCTGCTCCATTATATGGAATGCTATCATCAAGTCCTTTCATGTAATCAGGGATGGACTGGCCTGGAAAATTGGTAAGGGATATAAATTACGTCTAGGCTTCGATCCTTGGCCAGGTAGTGGGCTTGCCCACTCCCTTTCACAAGAACTACTTGATCACCTACATGCATAGAGGCTCTACAAACTAAATCAAATTGCAGACCCAGGTTCCACAAACATTTGGAACCAAGGTTGGTACCGCGCGGAGACCCTAGGGTTGGAAGGAGACTTAAAAATCCAATGGATAAACTACTTTCTTTCACTCCAGAGGGAAAACAAAAGACTCCTGGACTGTGAATAAGAGTCGGTCTGGAAGAAAAATACACACAATTTGTGCACACTGAAACTATGATACATAACCCTCAATATCAACCTTCTACAAGAGGAACCACATTGGTGGTGGAAATGGCTATGGAAACTAAAATGCCCCCTAAAATCAAATCTCTTCATGTGGACAACTTATCAAACAAAGTACCAACTTGGGATAAAATACGGAAACGCTTGATAGAAGGACCAGGATGGTGTACTTTATGTAAAGGGGACTCTAAAACTATATATCACATTCTCATCAGCTTCCCTTTCACCAAAAAAGTATGGAGGGAAGCAACTCTCACATTATGAAAAAGTTGTACCTGGAATGGACAAACACCAGATTCCACTTGGAAATCCTGGCTACTTGAAGTCTCCCACAAATATCTAAAATCCCTGCCCCTACTAATTAATTAGGGAATCTGGCTAGCTTGGAATAAAGCAATCTTCTAGGAAAAAACCACGGCACCAGAATTTATTGTAGCCCAAAGTCTTTCCATTTTGGAACACTTCCCTCAGGAAAAGGTTGCACCCAAAACCCAAATCCCTCATCTCCCAACCATAGACCACTCCATAGCCTGGAATTTCTTCGATGGGGCCTCACAAAACTCTCTTTGTGGGGGGGGGAATTCACCTTCACTTTACATACACTCACTCTATCAAGATGAAATTGGGATTGGGGAAAGGCACCAACAACTATGCAGAACTGATGATGCTCCTCCTACTTATTAAAATAACAAAAGAATACGATTTGAATTCTATACAAATGTTCAGGGACTCTATGAATGTAATAAAATGGGCACAAAAAACACAACACTGCCACAATATCTACTTGCATCCCATATTAAGAGAGACTCGTAATCTGTTGAATACTTTTGACTCCTTCTCTATTCAACATGTCTACATGAGCAGGAATTCCATAGCAGATTTGTTGTCCAAAGAAGGGCTCAACTTAATTTTTGGTCAATGGCACTTCACAGAAACAAAAGAAGATACAGTAAATGCTTACTACCACAAACCCTTCATCGAAGATCAGACACACTCTATTGCACGTTAATACATAAGAATACTTTTTGACTCTTAAACAGTAACAATTTTTCAGACCTACATTTTGGGAAAGCTCAAATTATTGTAATATTCAGCACTACTCTACAAGCACTGAACAACTTCGGAAAGTCAACGGTATACTAGCAACTAATCCGCATAGATATCAGCAAATCAACCTTCCTCTGGTGCAAACGATCACACTTTCTTTATGCTTACAAATGTGCTAAGCTAGCACCTACAAAATGTAATTTTATCTCTCCGAATGAATAAAATTACATTTTTTCCGAGGAAAAAAAAAAGAAGTGATCTCACAAGAAATGTATGAACGTTGAGTTATGATGTCAATATTATTAAGGATTGAATTTTTTTGTTCCTTAGAAATTAAATTTAGAAACTCTACTAGATAATCGCAACAACTATCTCGTGACAACCCTTGATCTCAAATATCGGAGTAAGATGATCGGTGGGTAATATAAAGTGATTGACATTCATCAAATACTAGTGGAGAATGAAATCATGACTGAAATAATATAACTACAAACGAGAAATCATATTCAGAACCATTAATCCAACAACAGACAACATATCTAATGCAAAGGAATACCAAATAACTCACACCAATAAAATAAGCTTGGGTAGAAATTGAATATAGAACATACTTCCAAAAAACTCTCATACCACAATTAATTCAACATTTACACGACATAGAAAAATATTTAGACCATTCAAGATACAATGGACACCTTGTTTACCTTGGAAACCCAAATGGGAAAACCTGCCTTTCAATTGTTGCTCAGTCTTATTTCAACAATCTTTGGTTACATTGTAGCTCCTAACTCTTTGTGCATCCTCCTCTCTTCGGCCAAATGACCCTTTGAGATTCAAGTTACAAGGAGATATAGGAGATCTAGGGGGTAATGGGAAGGTCGATAGAATAGCCTTTCAACTCTCGTTCCTCTTTCTTGTTTCCTCTCCTATTTTCATTTTTCTATTTTATTTAATTCTTTTTTTCCCTCTCTTTGTCTCATTTTTTATTTTCCTCTTGCATTGTCCTTTATAGTTTATTTAGCTTTCATTGATTATTGAATTACATTTGTAGGTAATATGTCTTACAACCATTCACTTGTTTGGATCCATTTCAGATCAAGTGACCACATTGAAACAAAACATGATTAGACATATGCCATTAAGGAGAATATTCCACCAACTAAAGCATATGCATTAAAAGATCTTGAGAAATCGAGGATAGTCTCCAATCATCGAAAATCTCCCTGTTTCATATCGGGGGTTAGTGAGCATGAGATAAGTGAAAATAAACACCACAAGACGAGAAGAGACTCGTAGTATAAAATTCCTACACCCACAAGCACTAGGGGAACTAAACGAGGAGAGAATAGTNCATACTTTCCCCCTCTGCAAAAAACTCAAGACTTGGTTTTGATCCAAATATTGGATTTCCAAAAAAAGGAAGGGGTTGCACTTCACTACTGTCAAAATCACAATCCAAGGTGCGCATTGATATTGCATCAGGACGTTAGTAGTCAATTTTGGGGGAACTTAGAGCAACGCACTCCTCTGGGAGGGTTATCCCTTTAAAGTGCTCTCCCTCAATTGCAGGGGTCTAGTGAGCCCCCACAAGAAATCTCCTTGAAACGGTTGATAAATACCCATCAACCGGACATTGTACTACTACAAGAAACTATATAAGGCTCCTCATCCATCTCTGCCACCCTCTCCTCCTTGATCTCGGGATGGACTTTCTTGGGCTTAGATGCAGCTAGCATATCTGGGGGATTAGCTACAGGTTGGCACACAAATTCAATCAAACTCCTCAATTCTTGGGGACTGAATTCCTATCTAGGAATTAACATCTTTGTGGAAGGTCTAGGAAAAGATTTCAGAATCCTAAATGTCTATGGCCCCTACCTAGACAAAATCCCTTTATGGGAAACACTTTTCAATCTCAATATATTGAAGGTCGAGAACCTAATCCTGGGGTGCGACCTCAACTTCACACTCGAGGAGGCAAAAATTTGGGGCCCCTCAGCGTTCCCGGACCAACTCACTACCAGAATCACTAATCTTTTGTCGTCCAGTAGGCTTTTGGATATCACACATAGAAAATTTCTTCCAACTTGGAGGAATATGCACACAGGGGAAGCAAGAGTGGAAAAACGAATTGATCGCTTCCTTGTAGTTGAAGCTCTAATGGAGGAAGCTTTCCAAATTAGGAAATGGATCGGGGCAGGAGGGATTTCAGTTCACTGCACAGTCTGGCTCGTCTTAGAGGGTGGAACAAAAAAATCCCCTTACCCCTTTAAATTTAACGCTACCTGACTTGTAGATGAGAGCTTCCGAGAACTAGTTCAAATGCACTAGAGACCATATGACTCCAACATTGGAACCCCAACGGGAGTCCACTTTGTTGAAAACCTCAGAACAATCAAGTCATTAACTATCCCCTGGGCATAGGAAAAAAGATAGAGGGAGGAAGGTGAACTCTGATCCACATAAGAACAAATAGAAGCCATCTATCAAGAGGCAGATGGGGGCTTCCTCATAGACTCTACCAAGGACAGTTTGAAATTATTGGAATCACGACGCAAACAACTCCTGGTTGATCAGGAAGCAACTTGGAGATTAAAAAGCAGGGTGATATGACTTGAAAAAGGAGATGAAAACACCAAATTATTCTATGCCTTTGCAAAGGGATGCAAAGCCACAAACACTATTTGGGATATGAAGGACCCATAAGGAAGAACATTTTCCACTTTCCTAGGCTGGAAAAATTGGGTAAAAATCATTTCAAAACTTTATACAAAATAGAACAGAGGGCTAACATTGTTGATATAGTCAGTCTGGCACTCTATTACCCCAGCTTTGTGAATGAACAAAACAACAAAGATCGCTACACATAATTCAATGAAGCCGAACTAAAGGAAACTCTTTGCAGCTTCCAAAAAGACAAAATCCCAGGACATGATGGTTGGCCGATAGAATTCTATCTAGGTTTCTTTGAACTATTTGGTGCAGACCTCCTCCATGTAGTGGAAGAAACAATAAAGAATGGAATGATACATCCACCCTTCAACACAACCTTCCTAGCCTTAATCCCCAAAAAGGATGAACCCTCATCCTTTGAAGACTTCAAACCGATTGCACTCTGCTACTGCATTTACAAAATCATTGCAAAAATTATCTCCAGATGTCTCAAACCCATACTCTCGGAAGTGATCTCAAAAGAACAATTTGGGTTCCTGAATGGGCGACAGATACATGAAGCTATCGAAGTGGCACAAGAAGGTCTACACAGCTTGAAATATCTTCAGTCCAAAGGAGTAGTAATAAACATTGACCTTTCAAAGGCCTTTGACTGAGTAAGTTGGTCATTTATCAGACTACTACTCACAAATTTAGGGTTCGGGGTACCCTTCATCAGATGGATAATGGCTTATATCTCCTCAGTAATGTTTGCAGTTTTGATCAACGAAGCAGCCTCCCCTTTCTTAACCTTCGGGAGAGGACTAAGACAAGGCTTCCCCTTATCCACCCTTTTATTTCTCCTTGTGGCAAAAGGATTAAGACATCGGCCACAAACTCAGAATATTTCAAAGGTATAAAAACATCTCCAGATTTTAGAATCACACATTTACTCTTCATAGATGATGTCCTAATTTTCTGCAGTGGTAGACCAAGAGATGTAGAGACCCTAGCAGCAATTCTCCAACTCTTCCGGGATGCCACGGGGATGAGTATAAACTCACAAAAATCCATCTTGTCCCTCAATGGGATTGACAAAATTACAACAGCTTACTAAAAAACACTTTTCCCCTTCCCCCTACAGGAACTCCATCAAGGGATTAAATATCTTGGCTTCCAGCTCAAAGAAAACAACTACCACAAAAGGGATTGGAGCTAGCTACTGTCCAAATTAGAAAAATGACTCTTTCTCTGGAGTTTCCACTGGCTCTCAAGAGTAGGAAGATTGAATCTCACGAAAGTTGTAATAGAAGCCATTACGGTCTCCCGGATGTCCCTCTCTTGGATCCCCAAAGGTATATTAGAAAAAAATTGAAGACTCGGCTTCAAATTTATTTGGTTAGGATCGAAGGACCACTACATTATACCTTGGGAAAAATGGGAACTATTGGCTAGACCAAAAGCACTGGGGGGATGGGGGCTGAAAAATATCCTTACATTTGCAAAATCCTTAGCGACCAAATCTAGCTGGAGAATAATTACCACCAACAGCTTATGGACATAAGTGGTCACCCACAATAAATCCAGGATTGGTAGAAGAATGGATCCGTCGGGTAAACAAAACATCTCCAAGCTGCTCCATTATATGGAATGCTATCATCAAGTCCTTTCATGTAATCAGGGATGGACTGGCCTGGAAAATTGGTAAGGGATATAAATTACGTCTAGGCTTCGATCCTTGGCCAGGTAGTGGGCTTGCCCACTCCCTTTCACAAGAACTACTTGATCACCTACATGCATAGAGGCTCTACAAACTAAATCAAATTGCAGACCCAGGTTCCACAAACATTTGGAACCAAGGTTGGTACCGCGCGGAGACCCTAGGGTTGGAAGGAGACTTAAAAATCCAATGGATAAACTACTTTCTTTCACTCCAGAGGGAAAACAAAAGACTCCTGGACTGTGAATAAGAGTCGGTCTGGAAGAAAAATACACACAATTTGTGCACACTGAAACTATGATACATAACCCTCAATATCAACCTTCTACAAGAGGAACCACATTGGTGGTGGAAATGGCTATGGAAACTAAAATGCCCCCTAAAATCAAATCTCTTCATGTGGACAACTTATCAAACAAAGTACCAACTTGGGATAAAATACGGAAACGCTTGATAGAAGGACCAGGATGGTGTACTTTATGTAAAGGGGACTCTAAAACTATATATCACATTCTCATCAGCTTCCCTTTCACCAAAAAAGTATGGAGGGAAGCAACTCTCACATTATGAAAAAGTTGTACCTGGAATGGACAAACACCAGATTCCACTTGGAAATCCTGGCTACTTGAAGTCTCCCACAAATATCTAAAATCCCTGCCCCTACTAATTAATTAGGGAATCTGGCTAGCTTGGAATAAAGCAATCTTCTAGGAAAAAACCACGGCACCAGAATTTATTGTAGCCCAAAGTCTTTCCATTTTGGAACACTTCCCTCAGGAAAAGGTTGCACCCAAAACCCAAATCCCTCATCTCCCAACCATAGACCACTCCATAGCCTGGAATTTCTTCGATGGGGCCTCACAAAACTCTCTTTGTGGGGGGGGGAATTCACCTTCACTTTACATACACTCACTCTATCAAGATGAAATTGGGATTGGGGAAAGGCACCAACAACTATGCAGAACTGATGATGCTCCTCCTACTTATTAAAATAACAAAAGAATACGATTTGAATTCTATACAAATGTTCAGGGACTCTATGAATGTAATAAAATGGGCACAAAAAACACAACACTGCCACAATATCTACTTGCATCCCATATTAAGAGAGACTCGTAATCTGTTGAATACTTTTGACTCCTTCTCTATTCAACATGTCTACATGAGCAGGAATTCCATAGCAGATTTGTTGTCCAAAGAAGGGCTCAACTTAATTTTTGGTCAATGGCACTTCACAGAAACAAAAGAAGATACAGTAAATGCTTACTACCACAAACCCTTCATCGAAGATCAGACACACTCTATTGCACGTTAATACATAAGAATACTTTTTGACTCTTAAACAGTAACAATTTTTCAGACCTACATTTTGGGAAAGCTCAAATTATTGTAATATTCAGCACTACTCTACAAGCACTGAACAACTTCGGAAAGTCAACGGTATACTAGCAACTAATCCGCATAGATATCAGCAAATCAACCTTCCTCTGGTGCAAACGATCACACTTTCTTTATGCTTACAAATGTGCTAAGCTAGCACCTACAAAATGTAATTTTATCTCTCCGAATGAATAAAATTACATTTTTTCCGAGGAAAAAAAAAAGAAGTGATCTCACAAGAAATGTATGAACGTTGAGTTATGATGTCAATATTATTAAGGATTGAATTTTTTTGTTCCTTAGAAATTAAATTTAGAAACTCTACTAGATAATCGCAACAACTATCTCGTGACAACCCTTGATCTCAAATATCGGAGTAAGATGATCGGTGGGTAATATAAAGTGATTGACATTCATCAAATACTAGTGGAGAATGAAATCATGACTGAAATAATATAACTACAAACGAGAAATCATATTCAGAACCATTAATCCAACAACAGACAACATATCTAATGCAAAGGAATACCAAATAACTCACACCAATAAAATAAGCTTGGGTAGAAATTGAATATAGAACATACTTCCAAAAAACTCTCATACCACAATTAATTCAACATTTACACGACATAGAAAAATATTTAGACCATTCAAGATACAATGGACACCTTGTTTACCTTGGAAACCCAAATGGGAAAACCTGCCTTTCAATTGTTGCTCAGTCTTATTTCAACAATCTTTGGTTACATTGTAGCTCCTAACTCTTTGTGCATCCTCCTCTCTTCGGCCAAATGACCCTTTGAGATTCAAGTTACAAGGAGATATAGGAGATCTAGGGGGTAATGGGAAGGTCGATAGAATAGCCTTTCAACTCTCGTTCCTCTTTCTTGTTTCCTCTCCTATTTTCATTTTTCTATTTTATTTAATTCTTTTTTTCCCTCTCTTTGTCTCATTTTTTATTTTCCTCTTGCATTGTCCTTTATAGTTTATTTAGCTTTCATTGATTATTGAATTACATTTGTAGGTAATATGTCTTACAACCATTCACTTGTTTGGATCCATTTCAGATCAAGTGACCACATTGAAACAAAACATGATTAGACATATGCCATTAAGGAGAATATTCCACCAACTAAAGCATATGCATTAAAAGATCTTGAGAAATCGAGGATAGTCTCCAATCATCGAAAATCTCCCTGTTTCATATCGGGGGTTAGTGAGCATGAGATAAGTGAAAATAAACACCACAAGACGAGAAGAGACTCGTAGTATAAAATTCCTACACCCACAAGCACTAGGGGAACTAAACGAGGAGAGAATAGTNGAATTACATTTGTAGGTAATATGTCTTACAACCATTCACTTGTTTGGATCCATTTCAGATCAAGTGACCACATTGAAACAAAACATTATTAGACATATGCCATTAAGGAGAATATTCCACCAACTAAAGAAAATGCATTAAAAGATCTTGAGAAATCGAGGATAGTCTCCAATCATCGAAAATCTCCCTGTTTCATATTGGGGGTTAGTGAGCATGAGATAAGTGAAAATAAACACCACAAGACGAGAAGAGACTCGTAGTATAAAATTCCTACACCCACAAGCACTAGGGGAACTAAACGAGGAGAGAATAGTCATAAGACCAAGCATAGCTCTGTAAGAGTATACAAAAACTAACTAACCTCAATGCCTTTATTAACAATAAAGATAACTTACAATGCCAAAAAGAGAACCATTTCTTGAAGCTAATGGTTTTATTTACTAGTTTAGTTTGTGGTTCTTGGCCTTCCAACTTCCACTACTCTTCATTTTCCTTAGGTGACTCTTGACTCAAATATTACAATTTAATCAATATTCAAGCTCATCAAACTTGAAGGATAATCATTTAGCTAGGTGAAAGTTTTGGTAAATAACTTTTCACATGGGAATGAAAGATTTCCCACTTTTGTTCTAAGCTCTGCTAGCCTAAGTTATAGATCAACTATTTTGTTAGACAACTTTACAAGTACACTATTAAGAATTACTTTCTTGCTCGATAGGAAAAAATACATGATCATCAAGGAATATTTCCTGGATGTCTTAGATTTCGTTGGAAATGACCTTCTTTACTTCAATGCTTGGAAAAATTGATCCCTAAATTGATTGAAAGAGATGTTTGCTTCTTTAGGATAATGATGTGGGGGGGGATATCATATTTTTCATGACTTGTGTGTTTGACAACAACACATCCAAAATATTGCTCATTATGCTAATTGCGTTGACATGTGAACTTTGAACACTTGATTGTTCAAAAACATATGTTCACAAAGTTTAGCCACTTCAAGCTCGTTGAAACGATGTATAAGTGTGGGGATTGGTGCCCATTGGGTGCATTGTATGAGATGAGATTGTCGTTGATAGATATTGACCAACCTTTTCCTAATATACTAGCTGAACTCTATCACTACAGCCCCAAATGTACAAAAAATAACAACTGTATAAAAATATTCATTCACCAATCTTCTGATATTATCTCTTAGTGAGATAGCCTTCTTGATCAATGTCATATTACCCTCTGTATTGGTACTCTAAAATTTGAGTTGTTATCTAAGACTATTAATATATTTATCCTTAGAAAGAAGATTGGCGTGCATATTTTTTAAACTTTGCACTAGATAGATCTATGAAAACAATACCCGACACCCCAATAGCTGGTGAATGTGTATCATCAACACTAGAGATGAATTTTTTAGTGGTTTGTATCTCCCTTTTCATCTTTTCATGTTGTTTTCATTTATAAGTTAACCTTTTGAAGTTTTTATTTTCAAAGTCAAATATGAAGGATTCAAATTAGCATTCTTCTCTATCTTCTTGCATGTCATTTAATTATTCAATGAACTATGGTGCTAGTCCAAGTATTCAAACACTAATTCACTTATGGCCCTTTCATATTGCTTCTTGTTAGTAGCACCTCTACTAGTATTTTGTGTACTACTAAAATGTTGTGATTCTTTAAAGAACCTAACTTGATTCTCTTGACATAGGTATTCCTTTATTTCAGGGGACCTAGATCCCATGGGAACAATTGAATTGAGTGGTTCACATTCTTACTAATTCAAAATCCTTTGTTTGTTTACCTCCCATTGAGATTCCTTCTATTGTTTTAGGATTAACCTTTGATTGATGGACATGATCATTGACTATATTATCAAAGGTCATTTGTTGGTCTAGTGATGGTCTTAAATTCATCAAGATGAGTGGCGTTAATACTTGCTTACCTCTTCTCCCCTCCACTTCTACAGAATTTCTATCTCTTTAGCACAATTACTCCTACTTGGTATATTGGTGACAAAGTCTCCATACTATGTTTTGAAATGAAAAGAAACTTTCAATCACAAAAAAGGATTCATGAACTTTGATTGGTTCCAACTAAAAGAAATATGTTGTAAGTTCTAAATCAAGTTGTTCATCGTGAGATAAATCATATATATGGGATTCTTTGGTTGTGAGAGGAAGTTTAGGCCAAAGTTCCTTCTTACTCTTTTTTAAATTCCTAGTCACCCCATGTAGAATTGTTTGGAAAGCTATATCTAGAATAAATACTTTAACTAGTATGAGTTTTGGTAATGTGTGAGACGTTATAGATACTCCATAAATCCTATTGCAACAACTTTCTTATTGTATATATCAATATCTGTTTGGTTTCATTGCTCTAGTTGATTCCACAATGAACTTTGGGCATTATTTGTTATAAATCCTGTTATGTAGAAGGGTTAATATATGTGTACATATGTTGGAATACTCCCGCAAATACCTTGTTTTCCATAAGCACAAGTAATACACATGCACTAGATTAAATCTAATTTCTCATGACACTTTGAAGCATGAAAAATCTATGCATTCACATATGGAATCCATGTACTAAGATGCCATGTTAAATCATGTTGTTTCTCCCTCCCAAAGAACCTTGGAATTTTTAAGAGTGAGAATGAGGCTACTCAAAATTATGTCTATCCATTTAAATACAATGCCATGTTCCAGGGCTTCATATGTGATTAATACCCAAGTCACCCATAGTTCATGAGTATCTAGTAATCCATATATTATATTCATAAGCATTACTAAGTTTCCCACCTCCTCTCATATGTTCTTAAAATATAAACTTTATTATTAATTGTCTTACTAGGCTTGGGAATAAACCACCACTAGCTAACTATCTCATGTATATTACTTTCTTGCATGAATATTTCTACCCATGCTCCACTTATGCAAATCATGGGAACCATAAACATGTAAATTTTGTGGATGTTTGTGGAACTAAAACAATTGATGATATCACACTTCTAAGATTTTAAGGCTCCTATCTAGATATCAATGTTCCAAATTAATGTCCAAATAATATCATCACGTGGAAACAACTCCTTGGTCGTTGCTTTATGAACATGAGAAATCTTAACCATGTAATATTTACGAATATAACTTTTTTTCCAAGATGGTTTTTTGACCATCCTTTGTTGTCTATATCCCCTTAGGTGGGGGAACAACATCTCTATATATACCATAATGTTGAATATGATGGTTCTGAATAGATATCTGGCTAAAAGGTTGTATATTTGAACCATGCATATGGGTCTAGCAATGGTGGCTTCTTTCCCCTTGGAATTATTTACACATAAAAGAACTTCATCAAACAACTATAAAAATCAAAATTGGTTAATACATTTCTTGCAAAGGGAAATTCCTCTTACTTGGCTCGCAGCAATAAGATAAACAAACCTTGTAATTGTTGTCATGTAACCTCAATGTAAATTTGCAATTGAATCCTCAATTCTCCAACTAGTTTCTTTGATCTTTTAAAACATTGGACAATTCAAATGAGTGATTAACCAACCCGACAACAAATTCAGTTTTTAACCAAGTTCTCTCACACTTGAGCTTCCCTTCATTAAATTTTTTAATGTAAAATTGATGCACATAGATATTGGTCCATCAAGCAAACAATATATTCACAAAAATACTCTATGGATTAATAAAATAGCAAAAATTCAAAAATAGCAAACAATTTTTAAAACAAATTCTTATGAAAACAATGAGATTAATNGGGGGTTAGTGAGCATGAGATAAGTGAAAATAAACACCACAAGACGAGAAGAGACTCGTAGTATAAAATTCCTACACCCACAAGCACTAGGGGAACTAAACGAGGAGAGAATAGTCATAAGACCAAGCATAGCTCTGTAAGAGTATACAAAAACTAACTAACCTCAATGCCTTTATTAACAATAAAGATAACTTACAATGCCAAAAAGAGAACCATTTCTTGAAGCTAATGGTTTTATTTACTAGTTTAGTTTGTGGTTCTTGGCCTTCCAACTTCCACTACTCTTCATTTTCCTTAGGTGACTCTTGACTCAAATATTACAATTTAATCAATATTCAAGCTCATCAAACTTGAAGGATAATCATTTAGCTAGGTGAAAGTTTTGGTAAATAAATTTTCACATGGGAATGAAATATTTCCCACTTTTGTTCTAAGCTCTGCTAGCCTAAGTTATAGATCAACTATTTTGTTAGACAACTTTACAAGTGCACTATTAAGAATTACTTTCTTGCTCGGTAGGAAAAAATACATGATCATCAAGGAATAGTTCCTGGATGTCTTAGATTTCATTGGAAATGACCTTCTTTACTTCGATGCTTTGGAAAAATTTATCCCTAAATTGATTGAAAGAGATGTTTGCTTCTTTAGGATAATGATGTGGGGGGGATATCATATTTTTCATGACTTGTGTGTTTGACAACAACACATCCAAAATATTGCTCATTATGCTAATTACTTTGACATGTGAACTTTGAACACTTGATTGTTCAAAAACATATGTTCACAAAGTTTAGCCACTTCAAGCTCGTTGAAACGATGTATAAGTGTGGGGATTGGTGCCCATTGGGTGCATTGTATGAGATGAGATTGTCGTTGATAGATATTGACCAACCTTTTCCTAATATACTAGCTGAACTCTATCACTACAGCCCCAAATGTACAAAAAATAACAACTGTATAAAAATATTCATTCACCAATCTTCTGATATTATCTCTTAGTGAGATAGCCTTCTTGATCAATGTCATATTACCCTCTGTATTGGTACTCTAAAATTTGAGTTGTTATCTAAGACTATTAATATATTTATCCTTAGAAAGAAGATTGGCGTGCATATTTTTTAAACTTTGCACTAGATAGATCTATGAAAACAATACCCGACACCCCAATAGCTGGTGAATGTGTATCATCAACACTAGAGATGAATTTTTTAGTGGTTTGTATCTCCCTTTTCATCTTTTCATGTTGTTTTCATTTATAAGTTAACCTTTTGAAGTTTTTATTTTCAAAGTCAAATATGAAGGATTCAAATTAGCATTCTTCTCTATCTTCTTGCATGTCATTTAATTATTCAATGAACTATGGTGCTAGTCCAAGTATTCAAACACTAATTCACTTATGGCCCTTTCATATTGCTTCTTGTTAGTAGCACCTCTACTAGTATTTTGTGTACTACTAAAATGTTGTGATTCTTTAAAGAACCTAACTTGATTCTCTTGACATAGGTATTCCTTTATTTCAGGGGACCTAGATCCCATGGGAACAATTGAATTGAGTGGTTCACATTCTTACTAATTCAAAATCCTTTGTTTGTTTACCTCCCATTGAGATTCCTTCTATTGTTTTAGGATTAACCTTTGATTGATGGACATGATCATTGACTATATTATCAAAGGTCATTTGTTGGTCTAGTGATGGTCTTAAATTCATCAAGATGAGTGGCGTTAATACTTGCTTACCTCTTCTCCCCTCCACTTCTACAGAATTTCTATCTCTTTAGCACAATTACTCCTACTTGGTATATTGGTGACAAAGTCTCCATACTATGTTTTGAAATGAAAAGAAACTTTCAATCACAAAAAAGGATTCATGAACTTTGATTGGTTCCAACTAAAAGAAATATGTTGTAAGTTCTAAATCAAGTTGTTCATCGTGAGATAAATCATATATATGGGATTCTTTGGTTGTGAGAGGAAGTTTAGGCCAAAGTTCCTTCTTACTCTTTTTTAAATTCCTAGTCACCCCATGTAGAATTGTTTGGAAAGCTATATCTAGAATAAATACTTTAACTAGTATGAGTTTTGGTAATGTGTGAGACGTTATAGATACTCCATAAATCCTATTGCAACAACTTTCTTATTGTATATATCAATATCTGTTTGGTTTCATTGCTCTAGTTGATTCCACAATGAACTTTGGGCATTATTTGTTATAAATCCTGTTATGTAGAAGGGTTAATATATGTGTACATATGTTGGAATACTCCCGCAAATACCTTGTTTTCCATAAGCACAAGTAATACACATGCACTAGATTAAATCTAATTTCTCATGACACTTTGAAGCATGAAAAATCTATGCATTCACATATGGAATCCATGTACTAAGATGCCATGTTAAATCATGTTGTTTCTCCCTCCCAAAGAACCTTGGAATTTTTAAGAGTGAGAATGAGGCTACTCAAAATTATGTCTATCCATTTAAATACAATGCCATGTTCCAGGGCTTCATATGTGATTAATACCCAAGTCACCCATAGTTCATGAGTATCTAGTAATCCATATATTATATTCATAAGCATTACTAAGTTTCCCACCTCCTCTCATATGTTCTTAAAATATAAACTTTATTATTAATTGTCTTACTAGGCTTGGGAATAAACCACCACTAGCTAACTATCTCATGTATATTACTTTCTTGCATGAATATTTCTACCCATGCTCCACTTATGCAAATCATGGGAACCATAAACATGTAAATTTTGTGGATGTTTGTGGAACTAAAACAATTGATGATATCACACTTCTAAGATTTTAAGGCTCCTATCTAGATATCAATGTTCCAAATTAATGTCCAAATAATATCATCACGTGGAAACAACTCCTTGGTCGTTGCTTTATGAACATGAGAAATCTTAACCATGTAATATTTACGAATATAACTTTTTTTCCAAGATGGTTTTTTGACCATCCTTTGTTGTCTATATCCCCTTAGGTGGGGGAACAACATCTCTATATATACCATAATGTTGAATATGATGGTTCTGAATAGATATCTGGCTAAAAGGTTGTATATTTGAACCATGCATATGGGTCTAGCAATGGTGGCTTCTTTCCCCTTGGAATTATTTACACATAAAAGAACTTCATCAAACAACTATAAAAATCAAAATTGGTTAATACATTTCTTGCAAAGGGAAATTCCTCTTACTTGGCTCGCAGCAATAAGATAAACAAACCTTGTAATTGTTGTCATGTAACCTCAATGTAAATTTGCAATTGAATCCTCAATTCTCCAACTAGTTTCTTTGATCTTTTAAAACATTGGACAATTCAAATGAGTGATTAACCAACCCGACAACAAATTCAGTTTTTAACCAAGTTCTCTCACACTTGAGCTTCCCTTCATTAAATTTTTTAATGTAAAATTGATGCACATAGATATTGGTCCATCAAGCAAACAATATATTCACAAAAATACTCTATGGATTAATAAAATAGCAAAAATTCAAAAATAGCAAACAATTTTTAAAACAAATTCTTATGAAAACAATGAGATTAATGAAATTCATTTCATTGAAGGTAGCATGTGCCCACAAGAGAATCCAATATGTGAAATCTAAAAAAAGTAAATTGACTTCCACAACAAAGGAAAGTATCGAAGAGAAAAATAGTGATGCATTGTGGCTTCTAAGGATGCAATGCTTGTGTTTCTTTGTTGAACTCACTCACAAAATGAACACGGTACTATTTATTGAAGAATCAATCCCCATGTGTGTATTGGATGTTTGGCATTGGTATCCACACTTCAAACTAATTTTTAATCACCGATGTGTTTCCTAGATACCAAAGACCAATGTGCACTTGCTCTGGGCATGAAATTGATTTGCAAGGCAAATAATTCAACTCTTCGATTAGGAGGGAAAAAATCAACCACACATTGGTTCATTGTGAATACCCCAAAAAGGTTTTGGGGTGTTATTCTCCCCTTAATTGGTGGGCAAGGCTCTTGGTATCGGGTTCTTTTTTATAATGTATGGAGAAATGGTTTGATGATATATATCTTAAACATAATGGATCCTTGTCTTTGATTTCCTCAAGGGCCATTTGGTTATCAAAGAACTCCATCATTTTTTTTTAGGATAAGGAGATATCTCCCTTCCAATTACACCATCATATAAATTCCTTTATGAAGGTATTAAAGTCTCCCCAAAGGCTAAAGTGCCAATATAGGTGAGTAATATTAAGGTGGATAAAACTTATCATTAGGATTTCTTTGATGGTGTTTACCAAGGTACCCCTAGTTGTGTGGGGTTGGAGGTGTAATTTATCTCAATAAATCTCTCGAGATATCATTTAACACTAGAACCAATGCAGGTACAAGTAATATGGTAGAATGGAAGGCATTGTCTATCCTTTTAAAACTAGTAGTTGAACATGGGATCGCTCACATTTAGGTACTGGGAGATTCCAAACTAGTTATAGACTAGGTAATAGGGTCAATATGCATGAAAAATCTTGTTTTGAGACCATTTTTTGACCAAGTTAAGTGGATGGAACATGTATTATCTATTATTTATTATGCACATATCTTTAGGGAGCTCAACATGGATGTTGATGAATTGTCTAAAATAGCTTTGGATGTAGCAGAAAGATCTTGGGAGATATTGGAAGAAGATGTTGGCATCCTCAAGCCATTAATGGCAAGATCCTCCCATGTTCTTTGATTTGTTTCTTATGATGTCAAGACATTTCAAATTTTTATTTGACTCTATGTTGATTTTTTTCAAATGTTGTGTGTTTGATGGCACTATTTAGAGGTTTAATCCTCACTATGATGTATCACTCTAACTTTGTATCCAACATTTTTATATACTTTGATATGATTCTAATGGGACTAAAATTATC
>JZKD02S2308845.1:21915-33342 GCA_000966675.3 Picea glauca | reverse complement strand
ACCAATGTATAGATTATGTTCTTGTCGAGACGTCATCAGTTGACTCCCGTAATAGAATGTAAAGGGTTGGGCTTGCGTCACATTCGAAGGATTTTGGGAAGGGTAGCCCCCTGTCAATCCGACAGGCATAGGTGATGAGCCTTACCCGGGGTTCCATTTTCTATGGAAGGGGTTGCCTCTGGTCGGCATCCCTGATAAGGGAACTGATCCCTGCCATGGATTCTAAGGTCCTTGTGAGGAAGGAATTCCTAATTTTCCCCCTGTGCAGACATAGTACCCTACATTGGATTTTGTTGTCCATAATCGGGGTTTCCCTCACCCAAGATGGCAGCTGATGAGAATGCATTTTTACCAAATGCACCGAACAAAGAGAATAGTGTCAAACCTATCGACATGCTATAAGAAGGAAGTCATTGACTACTTTCTCCAAATGAACTATAGTTTATGTTCAGCCCAGTGGAGTGCTAGTGAGCACTACCGAGCGAAGGGGACGAAGGAGGTATATGACCCCCTCCATAAGGGAAAGAGTTATAGAGAAATAGGGTTCCCCCCATGGATCCTTGCAGAGGAGAATTAGAGATCCCTGCCCCTAAACCTAAATTCTTTAGAGTGGAGTTTGGGAGGACAGAGTTCGTATCGAAGCTAGGCATCCCATATGAAAATGAAGGGCCTGTCACTCTGGGTGAAAGGAGTAGTGATCGCCGCCATAGATGGAAGTAGACCATTTCCCAAGGTAGAGGTGGTTGAGACCATGGTGATATAGACCAATGACGGTTGGTTAGGAGGTGGAACACCCCCTATGGTGATAGTCATAGAGGGAGTATGATAATTCCCTGAAGAAGTAGTAGCATTTTTCTCCATCGTTTCTTGTGACACTACCTGATGCTCGTGAGGTTTAACTTGTACGACGATGGGTACCAATAGATAGGTGATCAGAGGGTTATAAGGACCAAGAGCTTCCTTTTTGAGGTAAAAAATGGTTGGTTCCTCTGGAATCAAATGTTCTCCTCTCAGATATGGGTCGGGCTCAGTTTCCTATGTCCTAGTCGCCTCAAAAGACCCTTGCTAGTCTAGTCTTCATCTTAGCGGTGGTGGGGGTGGCTCCAGATTAACCAGTGATAGTCCAAGAATCCTTCACAATCAATGGAGCTCCTAATCCTCCATGGTGAAATGACACACTAGGGATTTCTATTAATGTTAAAAACCAACACACACTAGAAAAATCTCCTATGAGAAAAGACAAGCAGATCACTAGCTAGTAGGAAGAGCAGTTATGCCAACCAACACTAGAGAAAATTACCGGTTCAAGTGCAACTCGAATATGGAAGCATCCTCTGGGTATACTCTGCAAAGTGTGGCCCGATGTTTTCCCTAGGTACTACAGTATACCCCCACAGTCACCTGTGTAAATCACTAAGATAAAGGAAACTAGGTTGCGAGCGCGTGAACAATCACCAGGCGGGTACAGTTGATAGTCGGGTGGACCGAAATGAGCAGGGTATCAAGCCCAAAACCTATCAAGGGTATCAAAATAAATTGTTCTGAAAAACGACTGAGGACCAAAAATATATTCTAGACCCACGAAGCTCTGTGGCAAATATGATCACCGAAATACCAAGATAAGCCCTCTATATGTGTTCCCCACTACGCTTGGTCTAGCTTTGCAGAGGTTATCTCCGCTACCCTTCCTTAAGTGACCTCATTTTTATATGCTATGTTAGAGGGGGCTCCCAGATAACTTTCACGGTTACTAGACCTTCAATCACCCTAGCTCAGACTCTTATTTTTGTTTTTGTAGCCTTGAAGAGTTTCTTCTCCAATCCTAAATCAAGGCTCTAGCCTAGACTAAATTGATGGACCCTTCAAACACAAAGTCTAATAACTTTTAATTAAGTGTTAATTTTAGTGGTTGTCTTAAGTCAAAAGGAATGGAAGTGAAACCAGTGATGTTCTTTAAGAGATGAAAGAGAAGAGCATAAGATGATACTGGAAACAAAATACTTCTTTCTTCACAAATAAAGATTTGTCAATTTAGACTCTTTAACCAAACTTTTCATAACTACCTTTCTCATATCTTTGAAAAGAAAAACTTAAAAAAATATTTCTCTTGACCACGAGTTACTTAATGTCCTAAGAATTCAAGTAAAGAACATAAGAAAAATTTATTTTTCCTTGGTAAATGAAGCAACTAACCTAAACTACTTTACAAAACAAAGAAATGAAAGATTTTTTTTTTCATTGTTTTATGCTTCAAAACAAGAAATTTGAAAATGAATTCTTTTCTTTTCTTCTAAAGAAAAAACAGAAAAAATGCGACAAGTCAAGACCAAGAAATGAATTCAGGCCCAATCGAAGATCGTAGGGAGTCACTGACAATACAAAGCAGGTAGATCAAAGCAGACTCACAAACTTGTCTAAGAACCCTATGAAAGAAAACATAAGAAATATTTTGATGCAAAAAAGCTATGCTAAGGTCAGACCTAGGCTACAGACTGCTATAACATAGACTAGGGCTATATCAAGAAAACCCTAATAAGTGTGACTTCTGACAGGGAAGAGGATGACTGCCTCTTCTAAGAAAAATTTTCTCAACACAAGAATGCTACTGACACTTCAACAACCAACGTATGTATGCGGGTTGTCGAAAGATAGGGCGTGTATGCACACGTGCAGGCCCACTATAGGCCACATACACCTATGTAACTTCTAAAAAAATATGAAAACCAACAGTCAAGAAAAGGCAAGGAGTAATAGTATGGAAGACCAGCATCCCTTAAAGATACAGAAGCTTACAGAAACTCAAAACACAGTGAATAAACCGATTCAAAGCACCCAAATACATGTCCCCAAAGACCCTAGAGGCTTCCCTAGTATGGTTGCCAATTCTGCTATAGAAGGAAAACCCCTCTACAGACTACACCAAGGTTCTAAAATGTAGGAAGAGTTCATCATCTAAAGTCTCCTACTTTTTATCAACTATCCCGACGTTATCCCACAATTATACATAAAAGACAAAGTACAGGGATCGGGTAGGCATACCTTAAACTCTGCGTCCGATGTCTATCCCTTTGCACTCAGTTGTTTCCAAGGATGAACTGCATTCACCAAAAGACAAACAAGAAACTACAAGCATACATTCTATGTATGGATTATTGGGTTAGACATCATAACCAAGAAATGTAGAAAAATCATACAGATTTAAGACGTCATTTGGCGGGACGGAAAAAGTACTTCTTTATATTAATCTCACAAAATTCATTTACAACATGAGACTGACACTGCTCCTCGAACTTGGTCTTGGGCTCCTGTTCACCATGCACCAAATTCTTCCATGTGTTCTTCTCCTCTTCATTTCTCTCTAGGGAAATGACAAAGATTTTCAAAGGAGGAAAAAGGCATTCTGGCTCAAACTCACAATGTGGTTGCAAAAAATTGGGGCAACGAGGGAATATTGAAATGGGCAGAGTTTCTATGCTCTCGTGCTTCTTCCTGTAATGGGACCCCAACACCTTCTTTTATAGGCCAAAAGAGATAGTAATGGTTGGGGTGACTGGCTATGGGTGGTCAAACGGTTAAGTAACGATCCAGAAACCCGTATCCATTTTCAATTTTCATTTTTCCTAATTTTTTGTGAGTGTACTCAAGCTGTAGTGGTGCAGCAAGCATGTGTATGTGGGCAGTAATGGTGTAGGGAACGTACACCTTCAAAACAATGGTTTTTATAAGAGTTTTTCAGTGATGGATTGGAAAATATAGCAAGTAAGATGGCCTGATGCCAGGTATGCATGTTTGGTGCAGTTTAGGGTTATAACAATGTCAGCTTCGAACATTTGATCAATTTATGCTTTTACTTTCTACTTATACATTGGATTCAATCTGTAAGGTCTCTTCCTGAAAGTTCTAGCCTTAGGTTTGAGGGGTATTCTCATCTCACCTAGCTCCCCTGCTATGCCTTTGATATCTGTAAAGGTTGTTGGGAAAAGGTCACTATATTCACGTAGTAACTCTGTTATTATTTCTATTGTTATTTCATCTCAGTAGTCTCCAATACTCACCATTTTAGGATTTTCATTCATCCCAATGTTGAATTTCTTAACTTTGATTGGTGCAACAAATACATTTGATTCCAGAGATGGAACTTCTACCTCTCTTTCTCCTTCATTTTTTGTAATCTGAATGTTGCATGGGTCATCTTCATCAGGCGCTTCTTCTTCGATATGATAGCATGAGAGTAAGTCTTTGACTATATTTTTGTTTTGTTGTTGATATTTTGTCATGATTTCAACCTCTGGTTCATTAATACATATCATTACCCATATCATCTTCAATGTTGAATCATTGTTGGGGTTCTCATGTTCAAATGAGAAAGTTACTACCAAATTCTATTGTAATCGTGTCCATTCTATAGTGCCTCTATGCATCTCCTGATATATATACCAATTCCCTAGGATTCCTTCTAATGTATGGATAAAGTGATGAGTCCATTCCTCTGGTGGTGTCATCCTCCATTGTGTCTTGCACTTATCCAAGTGTTTCATTGGTGTTCCTTGTCCATCATATATCTTCATTTTATTTCTTCCCTATTCTATGCCAAATCTAATGCACAGTAGTCGTTTACACTGATACCAGTCCTGGAATGTTTCTTTATGCACACCCCACCATATTACAGGTGTTTCCTTGAGTGAAATATATAGGGATAAGGGCCTATGATTTTCTAACACTTTTTCTTTGTATTTTGTCAATAATTCCTCTAAGTCATTTAGCCCATGAAATATGGGAGGTTCTTTTATCTTTGAATGAACCCATCTTACTACCCAATATAATCTTGCACACCTCCTTGTAGAAACTTCATGTAATAGTTGTATCCAATTATCCAAAAATGTTTCTAAGTTGGAATAACATGATGTGATTCTTCTTGCAGTTGTTCTATACAACTAGTTTATTTCTTCCAGATCCAAACAAGTGGTCTCTACAAACCTTTGTCCTTTTGAAGGATCCAGTGGTGCAATGACTCTATATTCTTCTGATTCAAAAGTCATTTTTCTTGTCTTCAGGTTGATTATATCTTGGTTATCAAATTCTCAATATGATCCAAGTAATGTTGGGTAAGGTTTCGCTCCATCCACTATCTCTATCACTTCAAAATTTGCCATAGTGCACATTCCATCCAAATCTTTTGTCACACCTTTAAGTCTTCCAATAGGTAACACCCAATGTTGATTTTCTAGTTTCAATTGGACATGTGAATAGCCTAAGGTAGGTAAGACATTTACTTCAGAGCCTAAATCCAATATAACATCACCCATATTGAAATCCCCAATGTTGGAATTTAGTATGAATTCTCTGCTTGTCCTTCTTCTTCTATAGATATGATTGAGCATTTTCTATTCTAACTTCCCTTCCACCTCGATGTTACATATTTCTCACATATCTTGTAAAAAATTAACATATGATGGGTCATTCAATAACTTAACATATGATTGAAGAAAAGTCTTTATGGTACTTACTTTCTCTAGAGTTTGTTCTTTATTGGTATGGTACATTGAGAATGGCATCCCATATATTGGTGGGTTTTGAGGTTGCTACATGAATGATGCAGACGAAACATTTTTATTGAGACACTCTTGTCTGGCTTCCTTAAATGTTTCATTTTATTTTCGTGCATCAAATTGCTTATGTGGCTCAGTGTTCTTCTTAACCCATTGGTGTTGATCTGGATCGCATGATACTGCATCAGTTCCCATCTTGGCTCCTCCTCGAGTGACTATATTGATGTTTCTCCCATCATCCATGGCTTCTTCATAAATCCATTGGACATTCTAGTTGTTTTGGTTTATTTTTTCCTGGATCTTCCCCAAGAGTGTTGGACAATATTATGTTTCATGATCTGTTGTGCGATAGTACATACATGTCGCTGGTGGGAGTGAAAAATACCTTGCATAATTTCCTAGTTGTTTTCAGTTGTGGAACACTAATATTCCTATGCCTCATCCAAATCCTCCTCTTCCTCTCCCTCCACCTCAATATCTGTGTGGTGCATTGTACTGAGGTACCTGGTTATACTGCATGGGATTATACTATGGTTGTGGATTATTATAATGCGGTTGTGCATTTTTGTATTGTTGTTTTGAATTATTGTATGGTGGTGGTACCCAGTTGAAATAAGGTGTATCTTTTTCTGTCATCATTTCTTCTTGCACCCTATAAGTATTTTAAGTTCTTTCTCTCATCAGCTCCATCATTCTACAATCCTTATCATCATGACCCATTGACCTGCAAAAATTGCAATATGAACTTCTGGGCACTGTCTTATATTTATGCATCATTGGAAAATGATATGGATCATGCTCATGCGTTTTACAAATATCACACCATGTTCCTCCTGTTCGAAATGGGTTTGGCACCCCTGTTTTCATATACTGCATGAAATTTGGACATTCATTCTTATGGTGTCCTTCTATCCTACATAGAGTACACCAAACATCCTCTCTCTTCTCTTTACCCTTATTCTGGTTAAGTTGAAATGATAGATTCTTCAAATCCTCCTTTAGCTCCTCTATTGTTGGATCTATTTGTTGATACTAGTTCTCTTCTAGTTGTAAGGCTTCACGTCGATCCTTTTTTTGAGTTTGGAACTTCTATTGTCTTAATGGGTATTTCAAGTGTGGTAGTAGGGATTTTTTGGGCATAGGCCCATTTTGAGAAAAAGAAATGAAGTGGAGGCGAGACAATTGGTAAAAAATCATGCAAGGCGCGCATGCAAGAAGAAGGGAAAGAAATACAAGTGGCAGAAAAGCAGTGGAAGAAAGTGCGCATACAGAGGAGAAAATCATGCAAGGCTAGCTTGCAAAAATACCTAATTAGGTTAGGGTTTTGGTAAGAGAATGTAATCGACTATGAGACAATAATAGATATAAATAGACACCCAAGAAATCTAGGGGGGGTTCGATGTATTTTATGATTGTCGTGAGTTACTCACATGATATAGAGTAATAGTTCTGAGACACAAACATGATCTGATACCTTTTTGTAAGTTGTTGAGTTGTGGGAGGGAAAAGTGACTAAACCTTGAGGGTTAGATCATAGGATGGGGAGCCTGGTGCGATCTAGTAAGCCTCATAAGGGTCATGGATTTGAGTTGATGGATGTATGAAGGGATGTTTAGTGCACACGACACCATGCATGAAAAAACTATAATAAAAGAGCCTTATAGCCAAATATTTGTGGAAGTATCCCAGGAGGGGGTGAACCATGGTAATTCATGTGTTGTGTGGAATGATTATTGGTTATATATTTGTTTTTAATGGTTAAGTCTTATATAAATTATTTGATGAAGTAGTTAAGTCTCTTGATGTGGATGCATGCAAAAGGAACAACAGGATAACTAAGATCGGTTAATGACATAATATTGCTTAATAAACTAAATAGAATTCACAACGCACAGTCACAGATCCCCATTCAATCCTCAACTGCAAAAACTTGAGTATTGCATTCACCCATAAGACTATCTTAGATGAGACTGTGTAGTGTACTCTGTGTACTACGTTTCCTTCTGGTTTACCATGAGGGCAGATAGTTTTATAGGCTTTGTTGGAACCCTAGTATACCTGAATGTGGGTAAATCATGTTAAAGGTTTAACTCAGATAAGAAACCAACAAATGGTTCCATTTCTGGCTGGAACAACATAGGATTGAGTGGATGAGATATGTTGAAGATTTGGTAGGACAATGTGTGAGCTATTGAAGATATGTTAAAATACTGTAAGATCTGCAGAAGGCAGGTCAAAAGAATACTGAATTGGCCAACAAGAAGGTGAGAGAATGTGCCACTAGAAGGGAATGTTGATACCGTGGAATTCCAAAAAAGTAGAGATCAAAATATGGCTAAAGAAAAAGGATCTAGATTTGCGCAGAAAGATTACAAAAACCCTAGAGTAACACCACACAAATATCTTGAGAAGTACGTGTTTACTGATCTGCATGAGTTATTTTTCTATGATTTTCCACATTTATTGTAGTAGTGGATATTGAGGTTGAAGGATAACCACACAAAAATTATATCCAGCAGTTAGAGTGGAACTCGGTTCAAATCACACAGTTACAGTAGGTGAGTAACAAATTTACCTACGTAGTAGATTTTTGGCTTGACAATATTGCAACAGGCTTTATAACAGAATTTGTAGTAGATACTGTTAAGTAGTACATAGCAGGAGAGCAAGAGTTTCTACATGGACCTCGAGGAAGGTATATTATATCATTGTATACTTCTATAAATATTTTGTTGTATAAAAAAGGTGTAATGACAATGGAGTCATACAGCTAAACTCCCTTGCGTGCATGGGGGAAGTGGGGAAGCACTGACATAAATAGGAAAAATGAAAGGAGAATCGGAGAAGGGAAAGCAGGAGGAAGCCTTGGACCCAATCATGATGGACGATGACTAGATCAAGCGAATCATGGCGAAAGTTGGAAAGATGCACACTGGAATACCCTACCAATACAAGGTGAACACGAAGAAGAGAGTCATAACCACAATGGAAGGCTTGGAAAGTGATGAAGAAGAGGTAGAGGATCTTCAGGCTATGGAGTAGATTGAGGAAATTCCGCATGCAACATATGAGATAAAAACAAGAGGTCCAAGAGCAGGAATAGAAGGCAACAATCCTATCCATATTAATATCAGTGTGGAACCCAAGAACCCATGTGGGACTAATACACCAACATGAACACCACCATTTAGAAAACCGAGTTTCAGGAAAAGGAGGACATCAAGAAGTACATCCACACAAGGAACAACAACTGGGGGAGCCAGTTTAGGAAATATTAGTCAAGGGTCTACACCGCGTAGAAGTAGTAGTCTGACATAGTTTGCAATGGCAGAACATGATCCCACCATTCGGTTACCAAAATTTTGAGGAGAGGTAATAGAAGACCTTGAGAAACACTTGTTGATTTGTGCAAATATTTGGGAATAAAAACATATAATTGATGAAGATACTAAACTTGCACAACTAGCCATTACTCTAAGAGATCGCGCACTAGATTGGTACATGAGTCTCAATGTAAACAGTGCACCTGGGATGAAAAGGACACTAACAAATATCAAGAAGTTATTGATTAATGAGTTTTAGAAGTTGAGCTTAGAGGATCAATACATGAATGAGATGATATAAATCCCAAAGAAACCAGGAGAATTTGTCTGGGAAATTGACCAGCGATTTAAGTGTTTGAAAGGGAGATTGAGGTATGCCATGACTGACATGCAACATAGGCATCTGTTTGTGAATTTTTGTTACCACACCTGAAATACCCACTCAAAAAACATAAATTCCAATATCAAGCATAGAATCTATAGGCAACCTTTAAAATGGAGGATAATCAATACCACAATATAGATCCATCTATAGAGGTGTTGAAGGAGGATATGAAGAATATTACCTTTTAGCTCAATCAGAATAAGGGAAAGGACAAGCGAGAAGTTGTTTGGTGTACCACATGTAGAACAGAAGGGCACCATAATAATGAATTTCCAACATTCGTGAAGTATATGGAAATAGGGATTCCAAATCCATTTCCAACAGGAGGATCTTGGTGTGAAATTTTCAAGATGCACGGGCATGATCCATACCATTGTCCTATGATGCAGAAATACTAGAAAATACCAAAGAATGCATACTTCACTTTTTGAAAGTTAGTAGGGCATGATGACAAAGACTGCAGACCAATGGATCTAATGAGGTAATGGACGTCAGACACATATAGGGTTCAATCCAAAATGATGACAGGGAAAGTTGCACCACAATTTAATCAAGCACCATCGTAGTATAATACTGCACCACAACAGTATAAAAACACACATCCACAATAGTATAACAATGCACAGTTGTAGAAGTATAACATTGTGCAACTGCAGTATAATCCCACACAGTATAATCAGTTACCTCAATACAATACACTGCGTAGAGATCACACAGGGTACAGAGGAGGAGGAAGAGGCAGAGGAGGATTTGGAAGCAAAAGAGGTCCATTAGTGTGCCACAACTACCAACAACTATGACACTATGCAAGAGAATGTCCACTCCCACCAACGACCTGTATCTATTGTCGCACATGAGATCATGACATGGAAGAATTTCCTATGTTACTGGGAAGATCCAGGAAAAGAGGAATCAGAACAATTAGAATGTTTAGTGTATTTTATCAAAAGTGAGGGATGAAGGAAGAAACATCAACATAGTGACGCATGGAGGTGATAAAACAAGAGATGATGCAACCAAAAAGGAACCAGTACAACAATAGTCAATTAAGAAGAATACCGAGCCACCCAAGCGATTTGATGCAGGAAAGGAGAAGGAGACCTTTAAGGAGGCCATACAAGAATTTATCAAGAATAATGTTGTGTCTACATCTACTTCATATCATAATCAAGATGTCCCAACATATGAAATGTCATCAACATTGGACCATACCAATGAAGTCCATCTGAGAAACCAAGTAAGTGGTATTAAAACTTTCCTAAAATCCTGCATTCAAGTAATTAAGGATCCATCATCTGTTATAGTATTACATAATTTGTTACATATATTTACTACAAACTATGAGAGAAATTTGTAATAGAGGATAGTTAATCACCTCCATGCCATAAGGAGAAACAATAAAGAGTTTAGATTGAATGCCAACATAAGATATTTCAACATGGGCGATGTGATATTAGATCTAGGATTTGAAGTGAATCTATTGACCAAAAAGAAATGGAAATGCGTGAGAGAACCTACCTTAGGCTACTCACCAGTCCAACTGAAGTTAGCAAACCAACATAGAGTTCTACCAATAGGGAGGCTAAAATGAGTGATAGTAGATCTGGATGGAGTTCACACTAAGGAAGATTTTGAAGTGATCGAAATTGTGGATGGCACAACACCATATCCAACATTACTGGGATTGGATTGGGCATTTGAAAATCAGGTGATAATCAACCTAAAGACCAAGAAGATGACATTTGATTCAGGAGAATACAAGGTTATTGTTTGCACCCAATTCGTCATTGAGTGAGCAAATAGAAGGTGCTTACATGCCCAATTGGGATCTGCTAGGCATGACAGTTGTTGAGTAAAAGGTTAGAAAGAAAAACAACAAAGTTATAAACAAGTATTTAAAATAAAACAAATAAAAACTAAGAGCATATGGAAAAATGAAAAATAAATACAAATGGACCAATATCACCAATGTATAAGCTGATCTATTGATGAAATCCAAAGGCACAATGAAGAAAGGGGACTTAGGTCCCTTCTTCCTCCAATGGAAGGCTCTTAAGGCCCTCACAAGCTTGCTCTCCTTACAATGAAAAGATGAAAATGTGGGTGAAAGAACTCCAAGCTTATCCACTCAAGAGAGGGGTGGATAGCTCTTGTGAAATGATGCCTATGT
>JZKD02S2308834.1:11270-33342 GCA_000966675.3 Picea glauca | reverse complement strand
CACGTCGTTCCAAGCTTTGGATTGACACGGTGTATCAATAACATGGTGTGTCTAACCTCTAGTTTACAAGTTTTAACTAGGCCATATATGACCACATCATGACACCACTAGATTCCACTGACAATAATACACGTAACATCGTACGTCTACTTTACTGCTATGTAAATTCGATCTTTCTATCATGCCACTCTTCCAAATTAAGTTGTCAAACAATGAATTCTGGGGTTTTCCCACTCTGTAGACTTAGGGTTTCATAGAGTCATGGAAGACATTTTTCATACAGCATAATCCTTGCACCAGTTCTGCTCAAAACGGCGGTTATGGCGGCAATGGTGAGATTATTATTTATTTAACATGCATTAAAATCGTCTTCACATTTTGCATGGTTCATATTTTAACTCAGTTTAAAGTCTAAATCTTATTTTTGGCTTTGGATTTACACGTTTGCATCACCACCAGAGATACACACCCACGGTCTCCAAAACTATTTTCTTATAAAATCATAGTTCCATAAAATAATTTATTGTATTCGAGATGGATTCTGATATTTTCTATCTATTTCCACCATGCTTACATACCCTGAAAAGAGTTCTTGCATATAGTTATATAATGCATAAGATAAAGAAAGGACCATTATTTTTTAACTATGAGAAGAATTTATTCACTATATTTTTCTTGATATAAGTTACTTATATTAATGAATAGTAATCCGCAAATGATCATTTGAATTTATTTTCACAGTAAATAATAGTCTACATACATATTATCATTTATGTTTTATTGTCTTTCTTTTATGCTACTGTCTTAAAGAAAATGACATTCTTTTCAAATAAAGTTACACTATAGACTGTAATATTTCTCCTTCATGTTTATCAAAGGAAATTAATGATAGTAGTAACATAAACAAATCAGAATACATATCTAGGTCTGCTTCAAAAACTGGAAACAAATTGAGTAGAGAACTAGTTCCTCCTAATCATAGACCAAAACAACCAAGTCACGTGCTCTTCTCACCCCTGAGCCTAAATCATTATTCCATAGGGATTGAAAATTTCAATAAACTTCTCTAGATAAATAAGAGTTTGATTCTTTCTCAAAACCATCAAACTCAAATTCTCAACAAAAGTACTTACCAAGGAGAATAATAGCCAACCTAGGTCTTTTTCTAAGTTAGCCTCATCCCTAACCCTAGGGAATCTTCTTGGCCTAACTTTGTGTTAGCTTGTTCCCTCACCTCCCACATCTTTGGGAGTAGGTTTAAACTTTTCCTCATGGACAAAATTTATTCTAGTGGTTTTTATCCCTTTCCAGTCTCCCATGGAATAATGATTTACTCTTTATAATTGGATTCTCTAATCATTTTTTTTCTAGTAAAATAAAATAAATTAAAATAATATTTACAATTTAATATTCATCATCATCAATGTTTATGATGATATAATTTTAACATAAGTCTTTTTCTCAAAAACTTCCTCAATATAAAATAATCCAAATTAAAATATTCAAATATTCGTAAATGGAGGGACATTGCATCCTCCCCCCCTTGAACTGATCATCGTCCTCTATTTTCCCATATGAACATCTCAACTCTAGAACATGAATGGATACTCCCTCTTCATGACTTCCTCCATTTCCCAAGTGACCTCCTCAAGACAAAAGTGTCTCCATCGCACTTAAACATGAGCAATGACTTGGTTTTACAATCTAGTTTCCTTCTTGTCGAGAATGCATAGCGGTTTCACCGAGAACTCACATTTTGGTTCCACCTAGATCACATTCCAATTTACAATATGAATTACATCAAGTACATATTTCTTTAAAAATGAAACATGAAATAATTTTTGTACATTTAAATTGACTGGTAATGCAAGATGATAAGCCATTGGCCCCACTTTGGAAAACACTTCAAATGGCCCACAATATTGTGGTGACAATTTGGAACTCTTTCCCAATTTGAATGAATTGTTTCTGGATTTAAATTTTAGATAAATATTATCTCCTACGTTGTATAATCTATGTATCCTTTTTAAATCTACAAAACTCTTTTGTCTGTCGTGTGCAGTTTTCACATTATGTTTTGATTTCTGAACAATTGTTTCCATTTCTTTTATTTGTGGGTAGTCATGTAATAAAGTCCATACTGATCACCACCAATTTCCATTCAGAAATAGGTATGGGCTGTAATAATCTGGTTGGGTGATGGTGCTCATCCTTAACTTGTTGGAACTCAAGACACCTAGCGAGGTATTCAACTACTTATGTTTTCATCCCTGGAAAAAAATACTCTTTCTTTAAAGTTGTTATAGTCTTTTGGCACCCAAGGTGACCTCGATAAGGTTTCTTATGTATTTCAACTAGTATCAAATTATTTAATTATGTGTTGTTTGGAATATAAATTATATTTGTGTACAACACTAAACCTTCTTGATTGCAGTTGAATTTTGATTCTCCCTCAATTGATTTAGTATTTTGACATTTTTCCTAAATTTTTCTGTAATTTTCATCTTTTTTTATGTTGATGTAATTTTTTGTTTCAAATCAGATTCTATGTTATTGCTAGAAATTGCATTTAGTTTCCTACTAAGTGCATCTGTTATCTTATTTTCCTTTCCTTTGATATGTTCTATTTCAAAATCGTACTCACTTAGGAAAGCTAAGCATCTAGCTTGTCTTGTGTTCAAGTTATTTTGGTTGAAAAAAGTGCCTAAGACTAATATTATCTGTTTTCAACAAAAACTTCCTTCCTAATAAGTAGTGTTGTCACATTTTCATAGCATGCACTACATCAATAAATTCTAGATGATGAGGTGCATAGTTTTCTTCATGACATTTTAGTTTTTGTGACTCATAGGAAATTACATAATCATCCTATAATAACACTCCCCCTAGCCCTTCCTTTGAGGCATTAGTACAAACCAAAAAGTCCTTATGTGGATCTACTATCCTTAGAATGGGTGTTGTTGTTAAAAATTGTTTTAGCTTCTCAAAGTTGTCTTGACACTTCTCAGTCCATTTAAATTTGACTCCCTTTTTATGCAAAGAGGTTATTGGATAAGCAAGTTTTGAAAACCCCTCTATGAATCTACGATAATACCTTGTAATTCCCATGAAATATCGGACATCCAACACATCCTTTGGCACTGCAAAATCTAGGATTTCTTTGACTTTTTCTAGGTCAACTAAAATTTGTTCTCCTGAAATTACATGCCCCAAATATTGTACTTTATCTTGGTAAAATTCATATTTATTGAACTTGGCATACAATTGATGTTATTTAAGTGTTTGTAGAGCCAATATTAAGTTTTCTTCATATTCCTCTTTAGTCTTTGAGTAAATCAATATGTCATTGATGAACATGATTACAAACTTGTATAAATATTTTCTCAATACGTTGTTCATTAGGAACATAAATGTAGCAAGTTTGTTAAGATAAATGGTACAACTACAAACTCATAGTGTCCATATCTTATTCAAAAGGCAGCTTTATGAATTTCCTCTTCTTTAATCCTAACCTAATGATATCCTAATCGTAATTCTGTCTTTGAAAATATCTTAGCTCCCATGACTTGATTAAACAAATCGTCAATGCAAGGTAAATGATACTTTTTATTAATTGTCATCTTATTAAGTTATCTATAATCAATGCACAATATGAAAGTTCAATCCTTCTTTTTAACAAACAATATTGGTGCTCCCAACAGAGACACACTATGTATTATGTATTATTTATCCATCAGCTCATGAAGCTGCATTTTAAGTTTAGTCGACTATGGAGTACTCATTCAGTAAGGGGATTTAGATACCGGTGCAGATCCGGGTACTAAATCTTTGGGAAAATCTATGTCCCTTCTAAGAGGTAATCCAGTAATTTCCTCTGGGAACACATCTTGAAATTCCCTTAGTATGGGATCTTTAGTTAACATATTTTCAACCATTTCATCCTTGATTTCAGATATATGCACAACATATATCTCACATGCTAGGGGACTTACCTCTAAAGGGGATAATAATTTATTATTATTTCCTGAAGGCTAAGGTGGACATGTTGAGTGTTGTCCTAGGTTCCTATAAAGGGAGTGTACCTCGGTTATGGAATATATATGCAACTGTTTGAGTTTGTACCTTCATTTTGTCTTATATATCCTCACTTCATCGAGGTCTCTGGTTACATTTGGTTTCTATATTTATGTTCTTCCTACTCTAAAATTTGTTCTCGCAACCCATTGTCTTAGGCATGGTATTCCTCCACTGAGGCTCCTTGTTGTCAGGTAGCCTCTCTGAACTAAAGTACAGGGTTTCATTAGAACCATGAAACCTTTGCATTTTTAATTCGCATGAGTCGATTTAGAATCATATCATCAATGTGAATTTAAAGCTATGGTTGATATATTTCATTGTTTGGTTTTACAACACACTAAATAGGATATCAAGGTACAAATTTCTTTTGAGCTATTTCTCTATAATATCTAGAACAAATTCTCTTTGTCAGTTATTAGATAAAAATTTCATTATTCTCATTAGGGTTTCTATAGTTTTGTAAAAAACAAATCTTTCCTATTGTGATACGTTTGCATATAAAATTTTGAGCAATTTTCTTAAAAATAAAATGTCATGCATTGAATATTTTGTTATAAATCATAGTTCCATAAAATAATTTATTGTATATAAGATGTATTCTGATATTTTCTATCAATTTCCACCACACTTGTACCCTAAAAAGAGTTCTTCCATATAGTTAGATAATGCATAAGATAAAGAAAGGCTTGTTATTTTTTAACTATGAGAAGAATTTATTCACTATATTTTTCTTGATATAAGTTACTCATATCAATGAATAGTAAGCCACAAATGATCATTTGAATTTATTTTCTTTCTTTGTGTAATGAAAAACAATGTTTTTTCACAGTAAATAATAGTCTGCATACATATTATCATTTATGTTCTACTGTCTTTCCTTTATGCTATTGTCTTAAATAAAATGATATTCTTTTCAAATAAAGTTACACTGTAGACTATAATATTTCCCCTTCAAGTTTATCAAAGGAAATTAATGATAGTAGTAACATAAACAAATCAGAATACATATATGGGTATGCTTCAGAAACTGGAAAAAAATTGAATAGAGAATCAGTTCCTCCCAACCATAGACCAAAATAACCATGTCACTTTCTCTTCTCACCCCTGAGCCTAAATCGTTATTCCATAGGGATTGAAAATTTCAATAACCTTCTCCAGATAAATCATAGTTTGACTCTTTCTCAGAACCATCAAACTCAAATACTCAACATAAGTACTTACCAAGGAGAATAATAGCTAGCCTAGGTATTTTTCTAAGTTAGCCTCATCCCTAACCCCATGGAATCTTCTTGGCCTAACTTTGTGCTAGCTTGTTATCTCACCTCCCACATCTTTGGGACTAGGTTTAAACTTGTCCTCATGGACAAAATTTATTTCGACGGTTTTTAGCCCTTTTCACTCACCCATGGAATAACGATTTACTCTTTATAATTAGATTCTCTAATCAATTTTTTTTCTAGTAAAATAAAATAAATTAAAATAATATTTACAAAAATATTCATCATCATCAATGTTTATGATGATATAATTTTAGCATAAGTTTTTTTCTCAAAAAAATCCTCTATATAAAATAATCCAAATTAAAATATTCAAATATTCATAAATGGAGGGACATTACATCCTCCCCCCCTTGAACTGAACATCGTCCTTTATTTTCCCATATGAACATCTTAGCTATGGAAGATGAATGGATAAGCCTTCTTCATGGATTCCTCCATTTCCCAAGTGGCCTCCTCAGGACAAAAGTGTCTCCATCGCACTTTAACCTGAGCAACGACTTGGTTATACAACCTAGTTTCCTTCTTGTCGTGAATGTGTAGCGGTTCTACCTAGAAATCACCTTTTGGTTCCACCTAGATCACATTCCAATTTACAGTATGAGTTACATCATGTACATATTTCTTTAAAAATGAAACATGAAATAAATTTTGTACTTTTAAATTGGTTAGTAGTGCAAGATGATAGGCCATTGGCCCCACTTTGGCAAACACTTCAAATGACCCAGAATATTGTGGTGACAATTTGGAACTCTTTCCCAAATTGAATGAATTGTTTCTGAATTTAAATTTTAGATAAACATGATCTCCTACTTTGTATTATGTATGTATCCTTTTTAAATCTACAAAACTCTTTTGTTTGTCGTGTGCACTTTTCAAATTATGTTTTTTCTTTCTTAACAATTGTTTCCATTTCTTTTAGTTGTAGGTAGTCATGTAATAAATTCCATATTGATCACCTCCCATTTCCATTCAGAAATGGGTATGGGCTGTAATAATTTGGTTGGGTGATGGTGCTCATCCTTAACTTGTTGGCACTCACGACACCTAGCAAGGTATTCAACTACTTATGTTTTCATCCCTAGAAAAAAATACTCTTTCTTCAAAGTTGTTATAGTCTTTTGGTACCCAAGGTGACTTCAATAAGGTTTCTTATGTATTTCAACTAGTATCAAATTCTTCAATTTTGTGTTGTTTGGAATATAAATTATATTTGTGTACAACACTAAACCTTCTCGATTGCAATTGAATTTTGATTTTCCCTCAATTGATTTATTATTTTCACAATTTTCCTAAATTTTTCTGTAATTTTCATCTTTTTCCGATGCTGATGTAATTTTTTTGTTTCAGATCAGATTGTATATTACTGTTGGAAATTGCATTTAGTTTCCTACGAAGTGCATCTGTTATCTTATTTCCCTTTCCTTTGATATGTTCTATTTCAAAATCGTACTCACTTAGGAAAGCCAAGCATCTAGCTTGTCTTGCATTCAAGTTCTTTTGGTGTAAAAGGTGCCTAAGACTAATATTATATGTTTTCAACAAAAAACTTCCTTCCTAATAAGTAGTGTTGTCACATTTTCATAGCATGCACAACAACAATAAATTCTAGATCATGAGGTGCATAGTTTTCTTCATGAGATTTTAGTTTTCGTGACTCATAGGAAATTACATAATCATCCTATAATAATGGTCCCCTAGCCCTTCCTTTGAGGCATCAATACATACCACAAAGTCCTTATGTGGATCTACTATCCTTAGAATGGATGTTTTTGTTAACAATTTCTTTAGCTTCTCAAAGTTTTCTTGACACTTCTCAGTCCATTTAAATTTGACTCCCTTTTTATGCAAAGAGGTTATTGGATAAGTAAGTTTTGAAAACCCCTCTATGAATCTACGATAATACCCTGTAATGCCCATAAAATATCATACATCTGACACATCCTTTGGCACTAGCCAATCTAGGATTGCTTTGACCTTTTCTAGGTAAACTAAAATCCGTTCTCCTGAAATTATATGCCCTAAATATTGTACTTTATCCTGGTAAAATTCACATTTATTGAACTTGGCATACAATTGATGTTATCTAAGTGTTTGTAGAGCCAATATTAAGTGTTCTTCGTGTTCCTCTTTAGTCTTTGAGTAAATCAATATGTCATCGATGAAAACGATTACAAACTTATCTAAATATTTTCTCAATACATTGTTCATTGGGCACATAAATGTAGCAGGTGCATTTGTTAAGACAAAAGGTACAAATACAAACTCATGGTTTCCATATCTAGTTCAAAAAGAAGTTTTATGAATGTCCCCTTCTTTAATCATAACTTGATGATATCCTAACTGTAAGTCTATCTTTGAAAATATCTTAGCTCCCCTGACTTGATCAAACAAGTCGTCAATGTGAGGTAAAGGATACTTTTTATTAATTGTCATCTTATTAAGTTATCTATAATCAATGCACAATCTGAAAGTTCCATCCTTCTTTTTAACAAACAAGAATGGTGTTCTCGACAGAGACACACTAGGTATTATGTATTATTTATCCATCATCTCGTGAAGCTACATTTTAAGTTCAATCAACTCTGGAGTACTCATCCAGTAAGGGGATTTAGACACCAGTGCAAATCCGGGTACTAAATCTTTGGCAAAATCTATGTCCCTTCTAAGAGGTAATCCGGTAATTTCCTCTGGGAACACATCTTGAAATTCCCTTAGTATGGGATCTTTACTTAACATATTTTCAACCATTTCATCCTTGATTTCAGATATGTGCACAACATATATCTCACATGCTAGGGGGATTACCTCTAAAGGGGTTAATAATTTATTTTTGTTTTTTGAAGGCTAAGGTGGACATGTTGAGTGTTGTCCTAAGTTCCTATAAAGGGAACGTGTGCTAAGTGGAACTCATGCGGAAACGGGAAGACAATTGTCGACCTGGGTGCATGCAGTTAAAACCGATGAATCAGCCGTGTTGGGGGTTGCTTCCCATTCTGTCATCCTCCACCTGAGTTCGCTGAGATCATGGGTGTCTAAAACATTTTGCCTTTGCATCTGCATCTGCATTGTTTCCTGGTCAAGAACCCATTGAGAACCCGTGGGAAAACCGATGAACTGATCCGTGTCTCTGGGGAAGTCCGAGTATCCCGTAATTGTCTGAGTCGTGTGGTGTCATAATTGTGGGTTGTTGTGGCCACGCAGTTCATCCGTGAGTCGTTCTGTGTCTCCTGAGGAACCTGACACCTGGGTAATCGCCTTATATGTGCCTTGTTTTATCGTGGGTTATTGCCACCTATGATGCCATGCCCATTTGTTGATGTTGTTGTCATCCCTATGTGAATGAGTGTCAAACCATTTTTTTTTGTCCTTATTGTGCTAGAACGGAGTTGAAGAAGAAGGTTGTCAGGCCTGTGTGCAACACCCTCTCCATGTGAGAGAGGTGGTTGTGGTTGAAGAAAAGGTTGTCAGGCCTGTGAGCAGCTCTCTCCAGGTGAGTGAGTTTGTTGGGAAGTGGTTTTCTCCAAGAGAGAGTCAAGCACCAACTACGGAGCTCCGAGAATTCTTGATCCGGCCTATTGCTGAGACCCAAAGAAGGAGGTGAAGAAACCGATGGACTGTTCTTGTGAAGGTGTATACTCCTGGGTGGAACATACATGTGGGGAATGAGAGTCCATGAGTAGTGGGCATAAGAAGTCTCCTAGGGAGAATCCTTCCAGTTTCATTGTGTAGTTTCCTCTTACCTCAGCCTAGTCTAGGATTCCCTTTCTCTGGGTGGAGCTTAGTCCCAGCTCGGGGGTGACCCAATGCTGAGCGTGATGAGCAGCATGGTCTATGGCCGGGAGGTTCATGGAAGGTCTTCACGTAGTTGGTGGATTTACTCTACTTAAGATGAGTATCATTCTATGCTTAATTTATATGTTATGCATGTTTGTGCTACTAATGCTTGAATGTTATCATGTGTTCTGTTGCATGTATGAATTGTTGTTAATTCTATTTAAGTCTGTATGATGGCAGATACTCTATGTTAAATGTGTTAATTTTATTTAATGCATATTATATATATAAGTGTATGTTCCATGTAGTGGCGTTTCCCGGTAGTGGGGTTGATGCCTACGGACATTACAAACTGGTATCAAAGCTTTAAAGGCTAAGTTAAGGTTGTGTTGGTAGCATTACCCGATCTTTGGAGGGTCGAGGATGTTACAAATTGGTATCAGAGCATGGTTACAAAACTGAGCCTAGATGGGCCATGTTAGTGGAAGTTGAAGCAAGAGTTTCGGAAGGAGTTGTTGTCGAAATGGAGAAAATTCTAGTTCAGAGCCAAGGTTTCAAATGCTGAGCCTGGATGGGCTGGATAAGTGGTCATTGGACCCAAGGTTTCAAGAGGAAATTGTTTATGGAGAATCAATTTCGAACCTCAGAACGTTCCTAAGTGATAAGAGGTTACCTTGGTCGTGTTACAAAGCTCAGGAGGAGTAACGGTGTCATAAAACCATGAAAAAAGTGGTGTTGGGTCGCAGAGTAATGTTGACCTTAGGATCTATTCGGGAGAAGGAGAATCCTTCACGACTTTCAGATATGGTAATGTTGCAAGGCAGTTACCCGTGAATTCCTTTGGAAATTTGCAGAGTAATAGAGTAGTTTATGTGCCATAGGATCTGTTCGGAAGGAAGGGAAATCCCTTACGACTACTAGATCTGGGGAAGGTGCAAAGGAGTTAAACTGGAATCCCTTCGGACTTCGCGACTTCAGTGAAGTTTGATGCCAGAAACAAGAGAAGGGTCGAAGCCCGAAGCTCTGAAATGAATCTACACCATAGATATGGAGAGGAGAGATCGACCATTGTATCAAGCCAATGTCGAAAGGTCAAATGAAATGATGAAGGGTGAAAACTTTCGAAGCTCCAAAGTCTAGAGTTAATCTAGATAGTTCGTCAAGAGGGACGCATGTCAATAGATCTGAGACTTTGGGGAAAGTCACTTCATCAGGAAGCAAGTGCAGTAAGTTTGAAACTCTCGAAGCCTGAAATGTCGAAGTCACGCATAGCTTTTGATCATGAAGGAGGACACGTGTCAGTAGATCGTGAACTTCGGGGGAAAGCGCTCTGGGAAAAAGAGAGCATAGAGGAGTTGAAACTCCCTAAGTTCGAAGCTCTGAATCCCGAAGAGCTGAAGTAGTGAGTCATGATGACATCACTTGGAGGTGACGTGCGCACATGGGTTGTGTGCCAAGTGTAAGTGGATTCCGAGTCGTGGAAGATTGAAATGGCATTTTGAACGTGACACGTGTCACCCATATGAATGAGCCACGTATTAGCCGCTAGTATTCTTCCATGTGGCTTTCTGTATGAACAGGGATAGTGGGGCCGAGGTTATGTAACGTAGTTAAATTTTGGAGGACCCACACTGACATTGATCAGGATACATCAAGATCGATGGCCAGGAGGCATTGCGAGGACCCAAGTTGCATGGGAGTTAATTATCCAAGGAAGTCCCGCAATCCAAACCGCGGTTTCACCGAGGGGTTACGTGTCAGCATCAGAATAATTGCGGGATGAAAGGCTGGTTACTCCAAACCATCGTTGCATGCCCTGCAATTGGAAAACGTTAAGTGATGTGATGTAATGATGTCAACAAAGGTGATTGGGAATGTTCAGAGATTAACAGTTCGAATGCGCGGATGTGAAATCCTCTAAAGTCTTGAAGCTTTGAAGTTTTGGAACTCAAACGCCTGAGGTTCCATAGTAGGTGTCAGCCGTCGAATGCTGAGTAGAAGTGGAAGGTTTATCCGCCCTATGTCACGAGTTTGGTAATCTGGAACTCCGAGAGATTGTTGTGTGGTGCTTTGAAATCTTCTGAAGCCAAAGGCCGAAGGCCCGAGTAAGCACATAGTGATCTAGCGCTTGGTCATGACCCATGGTCGCGTGGGTTCAGGACTAAGAGAAAGGAGCTAGAGCCCAAAAATGATTACAGAGAAGAGAAGAGCTCGGAAATAAAATGAAATCTGAATGTTTTCTTAAATCGGATTGGTTTGAATGAGTAAACTGGTGAAGTATTGAATAAGTTTCAATTGTTTCTCTTCTTTGAGTTTTCGAGTGAAAGAAGTGCACATTGTCCGCAAGCAGTGAGTTGACAGAGGTAAGTTAACTTGAGAGAAGCTCAAGAGAGATTCCATTTAACCTTCATCAGCAAAGGTGCAAGGAGTGCACAGGAAGAACTTTGTGTTGAGTTCAGAGAGAGAAAGAGACATTGAGAACTCTGTAGGGCTCTTCCAGGCGGGCATTGAGCAAGTGCAAGTGTGCACAGAGATAACTCTTTATCGAGTTTAGGGAGAAGAGTATCAGAGGAAGATACTCATAGAGTTGTTGAACACTCTGTAGAAAATGCTCAGCAAGGTGTTCTTTTAGCATAAGGTTGCCAGGACGGCACTAAGTTTTCCTTTGAAAGGAAACAGAAGATCCGACACCCTTAGGAGACTGAGTAAATCGAAAATCTCAGAAGAGATAATGCAAGGAGTGCGTGGGATACAGACTCATTCTAAGTTCTAAATATCATAAGAGATAACGCTTAAGAGAGTGAAGACAAGATCTAGGAGGCGAACTCACACGAGAAAGGTCAAAGGCCGAAGCCTTTGAACACTGACAAAATCTTCCAAGGCAGAAGAAGTTAAAAGCTCAAGAGGAGGAGCAACAACAACCATCAGACCGGTTGTGGGGAGGAGCCTAGACAATTATATCAGCATCCAACAGAACAAAGGAAGCGCAGATGAGAGGAACAGATCCCATCCGTTGGATCTAATCTTGAACGACCGGAAACCGTTGGATCCGGAGGTAAGCGCATGAGACTTAACCCTTGTGTGTGCAGGAGAGTGGACTTGTCAAAGTCCCGAAGTTCCGAAGTGATTTGGGACCATCCATCATCAAGGAGGACAGGTGGCATAAGATCCACAACTTCAGAAGTTTGTGGACAAGCTGGAGGAGGAGAAACAGTCGAAGTAAATCTTGGTCATTGATCTGAAAGTGGACGCGTGGCGCCATATCTAGAACTCTGGGTACGGAGCACTTCGGAGGAAAGCAGAGGGTAAAGCATCAAATTCCCGAAAGAGATCTCTTTAGTTGATCGAGGAGGAGGTCGAAGGACCTATGATCTGGTATTGGTCGGAAGGAGCCGAAGTCCTGAAGAGAATCAGGGTCATTGATTTGGAGAGGACATGTGGCAAAAGATCTGTCACTTCGGGGAAATTCACTGCGGAGATTTGTGTGTGTGGAGACATGAGAAATCTCAAAGGTTGGAGAGCCAGAGTTCATCAGAACCGTCTGATTGTTGAGGACAGGTGTCAATAGATCTTCCACTCTGGAAGATTTCCATATGGGAAAAGAAGATAGTTGAGAGTTGAAACTCCCGAGGGCTGGAGAGCCGAAATCAATTGCAGTCGTTGATTTGGAAGAGAGATAAGTGACGACAGATCATGGAGGTCTGGGAAAACACATGAAATATAGGAAAATAGGATATATAGCAGTCATTGATCATGAATCATCGCCAAGGGATTGGAGATCGAAGAATGAGCTAGATTGCGGGACCAGAACTTGCTCAGATGTTAAAAAATCTGAGAGCAGGTAGCAATTTATACCACGGTTTTAACAAAGTGATATGTGGTAGCTAGAGGTGGATTGTGGGGTGAAAAGTGGGTTGGCCTAAAACCACTATTGCCCACGCCCACAATCACATTTTTCCATGAGGTCATAGCCCACGGTCTTATGAAGGAAAGGGCTAATGAAAAAGAGGCTAGCACCTAAAACTTGGATTTTTGGAAGCATGTAGGAATAGCCCATGTCTCTGTCAGGACCTGCACACAGAAGGAAAGGAGACCCGTGTATAATTTTTTTGGGTTCAATCACGATCCCGAAAAGTCAATGTGACTCAGAAGTTTGAAATATCCTTTGACCGGGAGGTCATCAGACCCCATTGAGGTAGGGGCACTGCGTCGAAACTGCTCAGGGAAGAAATAGTCATGTAGAGTGACTACCATGAGAGAATAAGAATATTTAGGAATCTGGGAAGAATTGAAGACTTATGGGATCAGCAAGGAAAAGTTTCACATGGGAAAGAAGTTGCTGCAATTTCTGTGGCAGCAAGTATGTTATGGCTTGTCGGGTCAGCCAGAGGAAAGAATGCTTACATGTTTGCAAGTGTTGTTGGTGATGTTGTTGCATAAGGAGTGAAGCAACAAAGAGATGAAGTGATGGTTACAAGTTTGATAAAAGAATCATGAAAGATTCTATTGCCATCATAAATTCAGGTAGTATAAAATTTATTAATGGAAGTCATGCAAGTATAAGTTTTTATTACTCTTTTTGCATAATTGCTGAAAGGAAATTTAGGTAAGACTTTCCTCAACCAGAGTTATTTTATAAAATCACAAGGATATATTATTGAATGCATACCACTGGATGTGGTAAAGGCTGGGGGACTGTATGAATTCAAATCTTTTTATCTTCTGAATACATACACTAACATAGTAGAAGGTCATGTTAATTTGGTTTTGGGGTAATAACCAAAAAAAATTAAAACATAAGAACTTGTTATAAGAATGAATGTTAGTAAGCTAGTCATGTATGAGACCAGGGCCTGGTTGGATATGGAAAGGTATGGATATGGAAAGGTTATGAGCCACACAGGTACTAAAATCTTCCTACCTTTAAATAAATCTGAAACAACAACCTTTTTGCTAACACTAATGAACACCACATAATTATATTCTTGGTGTAGTGTTCGGGTTGAAAAGGAAGACATCCAATTAATTGGGAAGACAATAGGAAGTGTGTGGAGAATGTGTCAACACATTGGCTAGAATTCCAACTCATGGATGGTGAGATACATGACTGATATAAAGAGCATTATGTAATTCAATGCAAGGTCAATTGAATAAGTATGTATTGAGAATTGCACTCATGCATAGTAAGTGATAGAATTGTATACTAAATGCAATGGTTGAATATGTTTTGTAAGTACATGCATATATATTATTGCATGGAAATAATTATACTAATGGCTGAAATGTTGCTAACTCATGAAGTTGAGAACATTTCAGGAACTATTAAACATTTCAACTGGAAAGTTGCAAGCCAGGTAGTCACAGGAATAAAGACTACAAAAAAAATTATGTTTAGAAAATTGAAATAATAAACTTATTGTTATTAATTTTGAACATGCTTATGCATAGAATGATGAGTCATTCTATTTGGTCAAGTTGTTTGGTAATTGTGATTGAATTTCCAGGTGCATGAAATTATAAGATCATTGCATAAGGTGTTGTACATGTTGAATTATGATGTACAAAAAATACTGACAATTTGTTGGCTGTATGCAAGAGGAAGCAGTACAGGAAAAATGGTATGCAATTTGGTGCCTGTGGAAAACCACAAGGATGGCTTCATTCATAATATGACAACAACCAAGATGAATTATGAAATGGAATTTCATGTTTTGGGGAAAAAATTGAATTCCTTTTTGAACTAAGTTGGAGTTCCTAAATGAATTCTTTTATGTTTTCTCATGATAACTGCATGTGGGTGATGCAGATGAGATGATGTTGATTAAAGTTAGAATGTTGATTACAAAGAGTAGCTCGAGAAGATGTTGATTGGAAATCTCTGAGGGTAGTTGGAAATCTGGGAGCCACGATGCTCTGAGACTTCCTGAGTCGGCCTGTTGTTGAAGCCCAAGGAAAGGGAGGTGTAGCAGTCAATGGACTGTGTGACAGTGAAGGTGTACACTCCTGGGGTGGGACATGCATGTGGGGAATGAGATACTACTAGTTGGAGTGCTGTTGAGGTTTGAATGGTTGGAGTGTTGTTGAGGTTTGATACCTTGGCCTAGACCATATGGATATGGATTGTGGACCATGGCTATCTTGGGAAGACATTGCCCCAATGGAGTCATAGCCCTGCTCAGGGGTGGAAGGTCCTCTCAAATCAAAAGATAAGTACAATTCTTTAATTATTGTATGTTGTGTATGTTGTATACATGTTATAATGTTATTAAAATTGTATGTATATACATATATATACATACATTGCATATATGCTTGCATTACCTGCATCCATGACTGTACATAATGTGTTTCATATTTCATTGCTTAAAGAATATATACCTGATGCTAATCATGTAATCGATTGGAATGTGATTCAAGTGGAGCAAGAAGGCGTCTTGCAAGTGCATTTGGTGCGCATATTTGACTAGGAAAGGCAAGCAACTCCGAAATCGAGCCAGAGGGCTTGTAAAGGTCTAGTCGACCTGGTATGGTCCTGAGGATGTGACATGGGAGCATGAAGATGTTATGTGGGCAGAATACCCGCATCTTTTTGAAGATTTTGGAAATCTTGTTGATGTTGTGTAAATGTTGCACTGAGGACAGTGCAAAAATAAGGGGAGGAGATTTTAATATCCCCAAGGACAAGCCCCAGTTGTATTTATAAATTGTAAACATGTTTTGTAGGTTGGTGAGTTGAGTTATAATAAGTTAGGAGGCTTATTTGGTGATTAGGCCGAAGAGCCTAGGTGTTAAAGGCCAGGAGCCTGATTTTGTATATGTAATTATGCAGATCGTTAATAAAATATAAACATCGCTACGTGCAAACTAACCACAAAGAAAGAGTGATGGGGGACTAAGCTTCCACAAGGTTGGGTAAGGGAGGAAGATAAGTGTGTGGGCCTAGGGGCTAAGCTAGGGGGCTTACCTCTAAAGGGGGATAATAATTTAGTATTATTTCCTGAAGGCTAAGGTGGACATGTTGAGTGTTGTGCTAAGTTCCTGAAAGGGAACGTGTGTTAAGTGGAACTCATGCGGCACCAGGAAGATAAGTGTCGACATGGGCGCATGCAGTAAAAACTGATGAGTCAGCCATGTTGGGGGTCGCTTCCCATTCTGTCATCCTTCGCCTAAGCTCGCTGAGATCAGGGGCGTCTGAATCATTTTGCCTCTGCGTCTACATCTACATTGTTTTCTAGTCATGAACCCAGTGAGAAACCGTGGGAAAACCGACGGATTGATCCGTGTCTCTGGGGAAGTCTGAGTATCTCGTAATTGTATGAGCCGAGTGGTGCCGTAATTGTGGGTTGTTTTGTCCACCCAGTTCATCCGTGAGTCATTCTGTGTCTCCTAAGGAACCTGACACCTGGGTAATCGCCTTATCCGTGTCGTGTTTTAGCATGGGTTGTTTCTGCCTGTGGTGCCATGCCCATCTTTTGATGTTGTTGTCATCCTTGTGTGAATGAGTGTTGAACCATTGTTGTTGTCCTTCTTGTATTGGAACAGAGTTGAAGAAGCAAGTTGTCAGGCTTGTGTGCAACACTCTCTCCAAGTGAGAGAGGTGGTTGTGGTTGAAGAGGCAGGTTGTCAGGCCTCTAAGCAGCTCTCTCCAGGTGAGAGAGTTTGTTGGGATGTGGTTTTCTCCTAGAGAGAGTACAACACCAACTACGAAGCTCTGAGAGTTCTTGATCTGGCCTGTTTCCGAGACCCAGAGAGGGAGGTTAAGCAATCGATGGACTATGCTTGTGAAGATGTATACTCCCAGGTGGAACAGGCATGTGGGGAATGAGAGTCCGTGAGTAGTGGGCATAAGAAGGCTCCTGGACAGAATCCTTCTAGTTGTACTGTGCAGTTTTATGTGACCTCGGCCTAGTCTAGGATTCCCTTTCTCTGGGTGGAGCTTAGTCCCAACTCGGGGGTGACCCACTGCTGAGCGTGATGAGCAGCGTGGTATATGGTTGGGAGGTTCATGGAAGGTCTGCACGTAGTTGGTGGATTTACTCCAACTAAAGATAAGTATGATTTTGTGCTTAATTTATATGCTATGCATGTTTGTTCTACTAATGCTTGAATGTTATCATGTGTTTCGTTGCATGTATGAATTGATGTTAACTCTATTTAAGTTTGTATGATGGAAGTAACTCTATGATAAATGTGTTAATTTGATTTAATGCATATTATATATAAGTGTATATTCCGCGTAGTTTTGTTTCCCGACAGTGGGGATGATGGTCGGGAACGTTTCAAATTGGTATCAGAGCTTTAAAGGATAAGTTAAGGTTGTGTTGGTAGCATTACCTGGTCTTTGGAGGTCCGAGGATGTTACAAATCGGTATCAGAGCATGGTTACAACACTGAGCCTGGATGGGCCATGTTAGTGGAAGTTGAAGCAAGATTTTCAGAAGGAATTGTTTTCGAAATGGACAAAATTCTAGTTTAGAGCCAAGGTTTCAAACACTGAGCCTAGATGGGTTGGATAAGTGGTCATTGGACCCAAGGTTTCAAGAGGAAATTGTGTCTGGAGGATCAATAGAAACCTCAAAATGTTCCTGAGTGCCAAGAGGTTACCTTGGTCGTGTTACGAAGATCGGGAGGAGTAACGGTGTTGTAAAACCATGACAGAAGTCGTGTTGGTCCACAGAGTAATGTGGACCTTAGGATCTATTCGGGAGAAGGATAATCCTTCACGACAGTCAGATTTGGTAATGTTGCAAGGTAGTTAGCTGTGAATTCCTTTGGAAATTCAGAGAGTAACAGAGTCTATTCTGCACCGTAGGATCTGTTCTGAAGGAAGGGAAATCCCTTACGAATGCCAGATCTGAGGAAGGTGCAGAGAAGTTAAATCAAAATCCCTTTGGACTTCGCGACTTCAGTGAAGTCTGATGCCAGAAACAAGAGAAGGGTCGAAGCCCGAAGATCTGAAATGGATATACACCGTAGATCTGGAGAGGAGAGATTGACCGTTGGATCAAGCCAATGTCGAAATGTCAAATACAATGGTGAAGGGTGAAAACTTCTGAAGCTCTGAAGTCCGGAGTTAATCTAGACAGTCTGTTAAGAGCGACGCATGTCAACAGATCTGAGACTTTGGGGAAAGTCACTTCGTGAGGAAGAAAGTGTTGTGAGTTTGAAAATCCTAAAGCCCAAAGTCTCAAAGTCACGCATAGTCGTTGATCGTGAAGGAGGACATGCGTCAGTAGATCGTGAACTCTAGGGAAAATCACTCCGGTAAAAAGTGAGCATAGAGGAGTTGAAAATCCTGAAGTCCGAAGCTCCAAAGCTCGAAGAGCCGAAGTAGTGAGTAATGATGACGTCACTTGGAGGTGATGTGGGCACATGGGTTGTGTGCCAAGTGTAAGCGAATTCTGAGCCATGGAATATTTAAATGGAATTTGGAATGTGATGCATGTCATTGATGTGAATGGGCCACGTATCGACCGCTAGTATTCTGCCATGTGGCTTGTCGTATGAACATGGCTAGTGGGGCTGAGGTTATGTAACGTAGTTAACAGTCATAGGACCTACACTGGCATTGATCACGATACATCAAGATCGACGACCAGGAGGCATTACAGAGACCTAAGTTGCACGGGAGTTAATTCTCTAAGGTTGTCTCACAATCCAAACCACGGTTTCATCGAGGGGTTACGTGTCAGCGTCAGAAGAATTATGAGATGAAAGGCAGGTTACTCCAAATCACTGTTGCATGCCCCGCAATTGGAAAACGTTAAGTGATGTGACATAATGACATCACCAAAGGTGATTGGAAATGTTCAGAGATTAACAGTTCAGATGTGAAATCCTCTGAAGTCCCGAAGCTTCAAAGTTCTGAAACTCAGACGCCCAAGGTTCCATAGTAAGTGTCAGTCGTCAGATGTTGAGTAGACATAGACGATTGATCCACCCTACGTCACGAGTTCGGTAATCTGGAACTCCGAGAGATTGTTGTGTGGTGCTTTGAAATCTTTCGAAGCCAAAGGCCCGAGTAAGAACCTAGTGATATAGCGCTTGGTCACGACCCATGGTCGCATGGGTTGGGGACTGAGAGAAAGGAGCTAGTGCCTGAAAATGATTACAAAGCAGAGAAGAGATCGGAAAGAAAATGAAATATGAACGTTTTTTTAAATCAGATTGGTTTGAATGCATAAACTAGTGAAGTATTGAATAAGTTTCAATTGTTTCTCTTCTTTGAGTTTTCGAGTGTAAGCAGTGCACATTGTCTGCAAGCAGTGCACATTGACAGAGACAAGTTAACCTCAGAGAAGCTCAGGAGAGATATCATTGAACCTTCATCAGCAGAGGTGCAAGGAGTGCACATGAAGAACTTTTTGTTGAGTTCAGAGAGAAAAAAAAGTCATTGAGAACTCTATAGGGCTCAGCTAGGCGGGCATCGAGCGAGTGAAAGTGTGCACAAAGAGAAATATTTATCGATTTCAAGGAGAAGAGTATCAGAGGAAGATACTCACAGAGCTGTTGAACACTCTGTAGAAAACGCTCAGCAAGGTGTGCTTTTAGCAGAAGTTTGCCAAGAGGGCACCAAGTTTTCCTTTGAAAGGAAACATAAGGTCCTAGACCCTTAGGAGACTAAGTAAATCAAAAATATAAGAATAGATAACGCAAGGAGTTCATGGGAGACAGACTCATTCTAAGTCCTAAATCTCAGAAGAGATAACGCTTACGAGAGAAAAGACAAGATCTAGGAGCTGGACTCGTAGGAGAAAGGTAAAAGGCCGAAGCCTTTGAACACTGACAAAATATTTCAAGGTAGAAGAAGTTAAAATCTCAAGAGGAGGAGCATCAACAGCCATCAAACTGATTGTGTGGAGGATCCTAGACTGTTAGATCAGTGTCCAATGGAACAAAGGAAGCACAGAGGAGAGGAACATATCCCATCCATTGGATCTGAGCTCGAAGGAACAACAATCATTGGATCTAGAGGTAAGCACATGAGACTTAACCCTTATGTGCATAGGAGAGTGGACCAATCAAAGTCCCAAATTTCCAAAGTGATTTGGGACCGTCCATCGTCAAAGAGGACAGGTGGCGTAAGATCCACAACTTCGAAAGTTTTCTGACAAGGAGGAGGAGAAACAACCAAAATAAATTTTGGTTGTTGATCTGAAAGTGGATGCGTGGCACCAGATCTGGAACTCTGGGTACGGAGCACTCCAGAGGAAAGCAAAGGGTGAAAGCACTAAAGTATCAAAGGAGATCTCGATCGTTGGTTGAGGAGGAGGTCGAAGAACCGTTGATCTGGTCTTGGTCGGAAAGAGCTGAAGTCCTGAAGAGAATCAGGGTCGTTGATTTATAGAGGATGCATGGTAGAAGATCTATCACTTCAGGAAAATTCACTTCGGAGATTTGTGTGTGTGGAGACGTGAGAACTCCCAAAGGTCGAAGAGCCGGAGTTCATCAGAACCGTCTGATTGTTGAGGATGGGTGTCAATAGATCTTCCACTCTGTAAGATTGCCATACGGGAAAAGCTGATAATTGAGAGTTCAAACTCTTGAGGGTCGGAGAGATGGAATCAACCATAGTCGTTGATTTGGAAGAGAGCTAAGTGCCGACAGATCATGGAGGTCTGGGAAGGTGCGTGAAATATAGGAAAAGAGGATAGATAGTAGTTGTTGATCATGGATCATCACCAAGGGATTAGAGATCGACGGATGAGATGGATTGTGCGGCCAGAACTTTCTCGGATGTTAAAATATCTTAGAGCGGGCCGCAATTTATACCAAGGTTTTAACAAAGTGATACGTGGCAACTGGAGGTGGATTGCGAGGCGAAAAGTAGGTTTCCCTAAAACCACTCCTTCCCATGCCCGTGATCACAGTTTTCCATGAGTTGATATCCCACGGTCTTATGAAGGAAAGGGATAATGAAAAAGGGGCTAGCACCTAAAACTTGGAGTTTTGGATGCACACAGGAATAGCCCGCGGGTCTGTCAGGACCTACACACAGAAGGAAAGGAGACCTGTGTATAATTGTTTTAGGTTCAATTATGAGCCCGAAGAGTCAATGCAACTCAGTAGTTTGAAAGATCCTTTGACCGAGAGGTAAACAAACCCCGCTGAGGTAGGGGCACTGCTTCGAAAGTGCTCAGGGAAGAAATAGTCATGTGCAGTGACTACCATGAGAGCACAAGAAGATTCAGGAATCCAGGAAGAATTGAAGACTTCTGGGATGAACAAGGAAAAGTTGCACACGGGAAAGAATTTGCTGCAATTTATGTGGCAGCAAGTATGTGATGGCTTGTTGGGTTAGCCAGAGGAAAGAATGCTTACATGTTTGCAAGTGTTGTTGGCGATGTTGTTGCATAAGGAGTGAAGCAACAAAGAGCTGAAGTGTTGGTTATAAGTTTTATAAAAGAAGCATGGAATCTTCTACTGCCATCAGAAATTCAAGTAGTATAAAATTTATTAATGGCAGTCATGCTGATATGAGTTTTTATTACTCTTTTTGCATAATTGCTGAAAGGAAATTTAGGTAAGAATTTCCTCAACCAGAGTTATTTTATAAAATCATAGGGGTATATTATTGAATGTATACCACTGGATGTGGTAAAGGCTGGAGGCCTATATTAATTCAAATCTTTTTAGCTTCTGAATGCATACACTGACATAGTAGAATGCCATGTTAATTTGGTTATGGGGTAATAACCAAAGAAAATTAAAAGATAAGAACTTGTTATAAGAATGAATGCCAGTAAGCTAGTCATGTATGAGACCAGGGAATGGTTGGATATGGAAAGGTTATGAGCCACACAGGTACTAAAAGCTTCCTAACTTTAAATAAAACTGGGACTGCAGCCTTTTTGCTAACACTAATGAATACCACAAAATTATATTCTCGGTGTATTGTTCAGGTCAAAAATGATGGCATCCAATTAATTGAGAAGACAATA
>JZKD02S2308834.1:0-10818 GCA_000966675.3 Picea glauca | reverse complement strand
TATATATATATTATTGCGTGGAAATAATTATACCAATGACTGAAATGTTGCTAACTCATGAAGTCGAGAACATTTCAGGAACTGTTAAACATTGCAACATGAAAGTTGCAAGCTAGGTAGTCACGTAAATAGAGACTACATAAAATTTTATGTTCAGAAAATTGAAATAATAAAATTATTGTTATTAATTATGAGCATTCATATTCATAGAATGATGAGTCATTCTATTTGGTCAAGTTGTTTGGTAATTGTGATTGAATTGTGAGGTGCAAGCAATTCTAAGATCATTGCATAAGGTGTTGTACATGTTGAATTATGATGTACCGAAAATACTGACAATTTGTTGGTTGTATGCAAGAGGAAGCATTATAGGAAAAATGCTATGCAGTTTGGTGCTTGTGGAAAACCACAAGGTTGGCTGTATTCATAATATGACAATAGCCAAGATGAATTATGAAATGGAATTTCTTGTTTTGGGGAAAAAGTTGAATTCCTTTTTGTACTAAGTTGGAGTTCCTAAATGAATTATTTTATGTTTTCTCATGATAATTGCATGTGGGTGATGCAGATGAGATGATGTTGATTAAAGTTAGAATGTTGATTACAAAGAGTAGCTCTAGAAGATGTTGATTGGAAATCTCTTAGGGCAGTTGGAACTCTGGGAGCCACGGTTCTCTGAGACTTCCTGAGTCGGCATGTTGTTGAAGAACAATGAAAGGGAGGTGTAGCAGTCGATGGACTATGTGACAGTGAAGGTGTACACTCCTGGGGTGGGACAGGCATGTGGGGAATGGGAGACTGTTGGTTGGAGTGTTGCTGAGGTTTGAATGATTGGAATGTTTTTGAGGTTTGGTACCTTGGCCTAGACCATGTGGATATGGATTGTGGACCGTGGCTATCTTGGGAAGTCATTTTGTCGATGGAGTCATAGCCCTACTTAGGGTGGAAGGTCTTCTCAAATCAAAAGACAAGTACAATTCTCTAATTATTGTATGTTGTGTATGTTCTACACAGGTTTTAATGTTATCATAATTGTTTGTAAATACATATATATACATTGCATATATGCTTGCATTATTTGCATCCATGATTGTACATAATGTGTTTCATATTTCATTGCTTAAAGAATATATATCTGATGCTAATCATGTAATCGATTGGAATGTGATTCAGGTGGAGTAAGAAGGTGTCTTCCAAGTGCATCTGGTGCACATATTTGACCAGGAAAGGCAAGCAGCTCCGGAATCGAGCCATAGGGCTTGTAAGGGTCTAGTGGACCTGGTACGGTCCTGAGGACGTGACATGGGAACATGAAGATGCTCTGCAAGCATAATACCCGCATCTTTTTGAAGATTTTGGAAATCTTGTTGATGCTGTGTGAAAGTTGCACTGAGGACCATGCAAAAATAAGGGGAGGGAATTATAATATCCCCAAGGACGAGCCCCAGTTGTGTTTATAAATTGTAAACATGTTTTGTAGGCTGGTGAGACGAGTTATAATAATCTAGGAGGCTTATTTGATGATTAGGCCGGAGATCCTAGGTGTTAAAGGCCAGGAGCCTGATTTTGTATATGTAATTATGCAAATCACTAATAAAATATAAACATCGTTGAGTGCAGACCGACCATGAAGAAAGAGTGACGGGGGACTAAGCTTCCACAAGGTTGGGTAAGGGAGGAGGCTAATTGTGTGGGCCTAGGGGTTAAGCTAGGGGGCTTACCTCTAAAGGGGATAATAATTTATTATTATTTCCTGAAGGCTAAGGTGGACATGTTGAGTTTTTTCCTAAGTTCATGTAAAGGGAACGTGTGCTAAGTGGAACTCATGCAGAACTAAGAATACAAGTGTCGACCTAGGCGCATGCAATTAAAACTGATGAGTCAACTGTGTTGGGGGTCGCTTCCCATTCTTTCATCCTCTGCCTGAGTTCGCTGAGATCGGGAGAGTCTAAACCGTTTTTCCTCTGCGTCTTCATCTGCATTGTTTCCTAGTCATGAACCCACTAAGAACTCATGGGAAAACCAACAGATTGATCCGTGTCTGCATTCTGTGTCTCTTGAGGAACCCGACACCTGGGTAATCTCCTTAGTCGTGTCGTGTTTTAGCGTGTGTTGTTTCCGCCTACGGTGCCATGCTCATCTGTTGATGCTACTGTCATCCCTGTGTGAATGAGTGTTGAATCGTTGTTGTTGTCCTTCTTATGCTGGATCAGAGTTGAAGAAGCAGATTTCCAGGCCTGTGTACAACACTCTCTCCAGGTGAGAGAGGTGGTTGTGGTTGAAGAGGCAGGTTGTTAGGCCTGTGAGTAGCTCTCTCTAGGTGAGAGAATTTGTTGGGAAGTGGTTTTCTCCTAGAGAGAGTCCAGCACTAGCTACAGAGCTCTGAGAATTCTTGATTCAGCCTGTTGTCGAGACCCAGAGAGGGAGGTGAACCAACTGATGGAATGTGCTTGTGAAGGTGTATACTCCCAGGTGGAACATGCATGTGGGGAATGAGAGTCCATGAGTAGTGGGCGTAAGAAGGATCCTAGAGAGAATCCTTCCAGTTGCACTATGCAGTTTCCTGTGACCTCAGCCTAGTCTAGGATTCCCTTGCCCTAGGTGGAGCTTAGTCCCAGCTCGGGGGTGACCCACTGCTAAGTGTGATGAGCAACATGGTCTATGGTCGGGAGGTTCATGGAAGGTTGGCACGTAGTTGGTGGATTTACTCCAGCTAAAGATAAGTATCAGTCTGTGCTTAATTTATATGTTATGCATGTTTGTGCTATTGATGCTTGAATGTTATCATGTGTTTTGTTGCATGTATGAATTGTTGTTGATTCTATGTGTTCTGTATGATGGCAGTAACTCTATGTTAAATGTGTTAATTTGATTTAATGCATATTATATATATAAGTGTATATTTGATGGTCGGGGATGTTACAAATTGGTCTCAGAGCTTTAAAGTCTAAGTTAAGGTTGTTTTGGTAGCATTACCCGATCTTTGGAGGGTCAGGGATGTTACAGTACTCCTTTAATTGTTCTACCTTTACCGGATTCATCTAAATAGTTAAATGTTTTGTTGCAACAGTTTACAAGAGTTGAATGTATTTTCCATCCAATCCATGCATATGAGTAAATCATAAGATCTTAAAGTTGAAATGTTTAAATCTACTTTAGTCTCCATTCCATCCATGACAATCATTGTATATTATTTTATCAACTCAACAACATTTCATTACATCCTTGTAGCTAACTGAACTAGCCAAGACTTTTTATGTTTAATTAAATATCTAGTTTACAGCCTTCTACTATTGTAGGTGAAATATAACTTAAGAGTGCACAAGGATCTATTAAAATAGATACAGATTTCTAATTAATCGTACCTTCTATATCCACCACGAAGGATTGATGGTTAGCCTATCGATTTTCCAGGGCATTTACTTTGTTTCCTCATGGATGTTGTGTACTATTTGATTTATGTTTTTATTTAGGGGAAAATCTCGATATAAGTGAGGTTCTTTGCAACCCCAACACTGTAAAGGTAGTCGAGAAGTCTTGTTTACCACATCTGTCAGTTTACTATTGTTATGAACTGATACATTTTTTTGTCCATTGAATCGGTTCCCCCTAAAAGGTGCACTATGTGATTATTGTCATGGATGTTTAAATTGTTTCTTCTTAGGATCAAACTTGTCCCTGTTCCTATTCTACCATGTTTTTGTATTTTTCAGACCTCTGTTTAAATTGTTTCTTCTTAGGATCAAACTTGTCCCTGTTCCTATTCTACCATGATTTTGTATTTTTCAGACCTCTGTTTAAATTGAGTGAAAAATAATTTGGCATGCCTTATTACTTCATCCATTGTATTAAGATTAAGAAACTCAATTTTATCTTTGTACACTTGAGGCAAACATCTCATGAATCGTTGAAATTTTTCCTTCTCTTCTCACAGGTAAGGTACATATCTCATTAGATTTGCAAAGTTAGCGACAAAGTGCTCAATATTCATTTGTCCTAGTTTGAGATCATGGAATTCTTTATCTTTTTCACCATAGTACCTTTCTATTAAATACTTTTTGAATATTTTCCAATTTAGTCCGTCGCTCCTAATCTTATTCATTGATTTAGTCTCCTGCCACTATATGGAAACTTTATTGTTTAGTTGGTACACAACCAACCTAGCCCTCAAATTTCCTGGGTAATTAAATATTTGGAAATATTTACCCATATTCAGAAGCTAAGCTTCTGCTCCTCCTTCAGAATCATCGTAAAAAATGGGTGGTCTAATCTTTTCAAACTCGCCAAATAGTTTGTTATCACGCCACTTCCTTTTCTTGGTTTTGGGTACAGTTTTCTGTAAGGTATTTATTCCAAAGTTGTCCTCACTACTTCCTTCAGTTAACAACTTTGTTTTGTCACTAGTCATTGGGTAGTATTTATGTTTGTATGACTCTTTATTGGAAAATTATTTTTTTGCATTGTTGGAAGTTTGTCCTACATTCTTGTTATGTTTTATTTCAATGATGTTTTTTTGTAGGATCTCATTCAACTCTTCCTGTTCTTTACTAGCCTTGAATAATTTTTCATTATCTGTCTTGATACTCTATAATTATGCCTTTACACTACACAGGGTTTCCAATAGTCCTAAAGAGTTATCATGTGGTTGTTGACTGTATAATTCCACATACATTCGTGGACCACTTGGTGTCGATTTACAATTTTCTTTAACCATGACGCTTGGTTTTGGTTTCTGATATGTGAAAAAACATAATTAATGTCAATATCTCATCTTTAGCAAGATTTATAGTTGTATATGTTTGTATTTTTGTAAGTACAATTTTCTATTTAATTTGAGCCCATAAGGCCTTAATGTTTGAACCATACTATGATACCATTTGTAATGTCTCCAACTACTACAAATTTATTTATTTTTATAATGATATGTTGGTATAGATGCACATCAGCTATGACAATTTTCATGCTCAATGTACAATATCAATGAGTATTTTTAGCTAATAGTCATGGTGTTTCCATGAAAGTATAAGGAAATCCATGGCATACAAAACTTATTTTAGTTATATAGTTTATCCAACAGTTAAATACTCTCAAAATCGTCACATGTATTATTCTTATCTTTACCTACTATTCAGTTACATATGCTTTCATCTTGAAAACTATTCATACTTGTTTCTCATGTTAACTCTTTATTTTGAGTAGGTCATCATGGATATAGGATCTTGGTATAACCTCATATACTCCAAGGTGAATTTCAATATCTTATTGGTAATATGATCCATGTGTGATAAGTGTTTTGAAGACTTATTATATGATTCCATAGTATGTTTATGGAAGTAGAGGTCAACCAAGTTTAAGTGTTGATAAGTGCACTTGGATCCAAATTTTAATATTTAGATTAAATTTCTTTATCGTAGATCACGACCATTTGAAACAAGGTTAGCATCATACACGTTCATAGGTGTTATTCACATGCATTTATCCTACCATCCGAGTTGTACATTGGGGACTAATCTCTTTGTTATTGTTATTGTAACTTAGACATTATACACTTCATGTTTTCCACTGTCAAACTCAAGTTGGAAAAAATGTACCTGACACGTCATTCCAAGCTTTGGATTGATATGGCACATAAATAACATGGTATGTCTAAACTCCAGTTTACAAACTAGATGGCCACGTCATGATGCCACTGGAGTCGACTGACAATAATACACCTAACATCATACGTCTACTTTACTGTTATGGAAATCTGAGTTTTATCATACAACTCTTTCAAATTCGGTTGTCAAACGATGAGCTTTGGGGTTTTCCCACTCTGTCGACTTAGGGTTTCATAGATTCATGGAATACGTTTGTATTAGAGCATAATCCTTGCACCAGTTCTGCATAAAATGGTTATGGTGTCACTGGTGAGATTACTATTGATTTAACATGCATTGAGATCATTTTTACATTTTGCAGGGTTCATATTTTAACAAAGTCTAAAGTCTAAATCTTGTTTTTGGTTGTGGCTTTACAAGTTCACATCACAACCAAAGATACAAACTCATAGTCTCCAGCGTATATTTAGAGTGTACAGTCTTAGGTAAGTTCTATATCCCGTTCTCATTCGACAAAATACACTTTCTTACCATAGTAAAAATTCTTTGAACAAAAATAATTTGGTTGTGTTTTGTATAAGGGTCGAGGCCTCTCTTTGGAAGGTTTCCAGTGCAAAAAACCCAGAACACCAGGTATCTTCATTCCTAGGTTTTACCCACGAAACAAAAATAATTTACAGTCTCTCTCTCAGGTTTCGAACCCCATCCAAAGTTTATTACAGAGGACGAGTTTTGTATATCGCTTCCATAGGTTAGATGTCTTCACTGAGCCTGCATGATCCCATATTTAAACTTGTAATATGTACAATTTTCAAAGACTGCAAATGTTCCTCTTATTATTTGATTATGTTATAACTATTCTTTATACATTGAAATGAATAAGTGTATTAAACACTACTTGTACTCATACCCCGGTTATGGAATATATATGCAACTATTTGAATTTGTGCCTTCATTTTATCTTTATTGAATTTGTGTCTGGTTACATTTGGTTGTTAGATTTATTTTCTTCCTACTCTAAATTTCGCTCTTGCAACCCATTGTCTTGGGCATGGTATTTCCCCACAAAGGCTCCTTATTATCGAGTAGCCTCTCTGAACTAAATTACAAGGTTTCATTGGAACCCTTGCCTTTGCATTTTTAATTCGCATGATTCCATTTAGAATCATATCATTAATGTGAAGTTTAAGCTCTGGTTTCTATATTTCATTGTTTGGTTTTACAACACACTAGATGGGATCTCAAAATACAAATTTCTTTTGAGTTATTTCTCTGTAATCTCTAGAAAAACTACTCTATGTCAATTATTATTAGATAAAAAATCCAATATTCTCATTAGGGTTTCTATAGTTTTGCAAAAGAAAAATATTTCCTACTGTGATACTTTTGCATATAAGTTTCTGAACATTTTTTTTTTAAATAAAATTTCATGCATTGAATTTTTTCTTATAAACTCATAGGTTTATAAAATAATTTACTATATATAAAATAGATTATGATATTTTCTATCTGTTTCCACCATGCTTGTACCCTAAAAAGAGTTCTTGCATATAGTTAGATAATGCATAATATAAAGAAAGGATAGATTATGATATTTTCTATCTGTTGCCACCATGCTTTACCCTAAAAAGAGTTCTTGCATATAGTTAGATAATGCATAATATAAAGAAAGGTATGTTATTCTTTAACTATGAAAATAATTCATTCACTATATTTTTCTTGATATAAATTACTCATATCAATGAATATAGTAATCCACAAATGATCATTTGAATCTTGATATAAGTTACTCATATCAATGAATAGTAATCCACAAATGATCATTTGAATTTATTTTATTTCTTTATGTAATGAAAAAATAATGTTTTTTCACAGTAAATAATAGTCTACAAACATTTTATCATTTTTGTTCTACTATATTTCATTTATGTTATTGTCTTAAAGAAAATATTATTCTTTTCAAATAAAGTTACACTATAGCTTGTGATATTTCCCCTTCATGTTTATCAAAGGAAAGTAATGATAGTAGTAACATACACAAATGATTTAAATATAAAAATAAATAAAATTTAGAACACATGTTTAGCTTTGCTTCATAAACTAGCCTGAAACAAAATAAGTAGAGAACTAGTTCCTCCCAACCGTAGACCAGAACAGCCAATTCACAAATCATTATTCCATAGGGATTGAAAATTTCAATAACCTTCTCCAGATAAATCAGAGTTTGACTCTTTCTCAAAACCATCAAACTCAAATCCTCAACACAAGTACTCAACATCCTCCTTTATAATTTTATTTCCTGTGTTAACAAGGAGAATAATAGCTTTCCTAGGTCTTTTTCCAAGTTAGTCTCATCTCTAAACCTAGGGAATCTTCTTGGCCCTACATCTTTGGGAGTAGGTTTACACTTCTCCTCATGGACAAAATGTACTATGGTGGTTTTTATCCCTTTTCACTCTCCCATGGAATAATGATTTAATATTTATAATTGGATTCTCTAATCAATTATTTTCTAGTAAAATAAAATAAATTAAAATAATATTTACAAAAATATTCACCATCATCAATGTTGATGATGATATAATTTTAGCATAAGTTTTTTTCTCAAAAACTTCCTCAATATAAAATAATCCAAATAAAAATATCCAAATATTCATAAATGGAGGGACATTACAAACAACCATGCCATATGGATTCCACATTAGCATAAGGTATCCCAAGCCTAAAAAAAAAACAAGTTTGAATCCAAAATCATATTTTGGCCATAGAAAGAGAAGAATAACTGAGAATAAGATGAAATTTCTATTTTTTTCTGAAGTATCAAGGTCTAAAGAAGTGCTAGAGAGGGCCACTAGCCAATTATGCACCAATTTGCCACAAAATCCAAATTAGAGGTTTTTGAAGAGTAGGGTGGTGCTTAGTGGTAGGGTACTACTATTGATGAAATTTGTATAGTGTGCCAGAAAAGAGTACATGAAAATACCCAGTGATGATATTGGCCATATTCTAAGGAGGTTGGAGTGGAGATACCAAAACAAGTCAAAATCCACTATTCCGAGCCACTTTTTGGAGATTTTTTGGATCTTCGGGAGGAAAAGTGACCTTAGGTGGTAAAATTGGAAAATTTTATGTACACAACATTTTATTAATCATCAATAAAATATTTTTTCCTTACTGAATTTTTTTCAGAAACGCTCAGTTTGGGAGATAGTCAATTTGGCTAAAAATTCTAAGTCCAGAAAAAAAGAAAAAAAAAAGAAAAAAGAAAAAAAGTAGTGAGAAAGTACAAAGTTGTTATTTCTAGATTGTAGTATTTTTTCAATGGAGAATCGTATTAGTAATATGAGAGTTTTTGTGAACACATTGTCATTATTATTATTAATTTCTCATACAAAAAAATTCCTTCATTATTGCTAGATTTTCCTTTATAAGTTGCAGAAGTTTGCATTTAAGATTAATTGTAGCAGGGAGAAAGGTGCATAAAAGGGGTATTTTGGAAATATCCAAATGACAATGTAAAAATACATATATCCTGCAAAGCTAATAGTATTTCATTTGTCAGTCTAAAATGGTTTCAGTCTCCTACCTAAGGGTTAACCCCAAGTCTTGCACTAAAACCATTCATCACCTTCAATACTATCCAATTGCCAATAAAAGGGAAGGGAAATACTAAGTCATTTCAAAATATTGAAATGTTTTTGATACATTTAATATGATCCCTTATCTAGTATATTAGAGAGCGTGGTTCTATATACTTATGCATTATCAACTATTTTCACAAGCCATCAATTATTTAAATACTATTGGCCACTAAATCTTTGCCAAACTGGCATATGTTTTCAAGACCCCATCCCCCTTAATATTTTGATATTGAAATATTTTTCCAACTAACTATTGAAGTGCCCTCTCTTTCCTCCTTCTATGTCCATAAGAATCTAAAAATTGTATTTCTTATTTTCTCTAACACCCATGTAGGAATAAATGCCAAATAAATCTAGAAGATAAGAATTACCTCTAGTACTTCCTTAGCTAGAGTCAACTTGCCTCCAATGTATAATCTATTACACCAAGTATTCATCAGTTTGTTGATCTTGTTTAGTTACCAACACTAGTCCTTTTTTCTTCTTCAAACTGTGAGAATCAATAACTCAATGGAATCATTCCTACAAGACATGGGATCAAGTTCATTGTGATACCACTATAAACCCCATTTTTTCATACAAATCCCACAATCACATGGCGAAGTTAGGCAGGATTCTGTGGAATCATTCCCACAAGACATGGGATCAAGTTCATTGTGATCCCATTATAAACTCCATTTTTCATACAAATCCCATAATCATGTGGCGAAATTATGAAGGATTCAGACGAAGGTGGGTGGCATTAACACCATTGACCAAACCACTCAATATACCTTGATAGGAATAACAACCTAAATCCTCAATTCCATACTTGTTTGGTTTTAAATAACAACCAAGATATTTAACCCTTATTTGAAAATCAATCCCGATGAATGGAAAGAACTATAATATCAACCTTATTTGAAAATGTGACTACAATAATAGTCATATTTTAGAAAAATACAATGTCATAACATATTCTCTTTTGTCTTTAATAAGCATTATGAATCATATCATGATTGTGGTTGAATGATTTTAACAAATGAGAAAATGTTTGAATAAATAGTATGCATACATACATTACTCTATTGAATCCTTGAATGTATGTTAAATTTCATTATTTTCTACAACTCTACAATATAGTTAAATGGAAAATCTCTTATAAAGCTTTGAACACCTCAAAACCCTTGATAGAACTTGTTTTAATATATTTAAATTATTGACACAATGCATTCTCTTCCAAAAATGAAATGGCATATTTGTTAGCAATTCATAAATAAAACTTGAGATTTCCCATCCTTATCCTTTAATATTTAGACTTTTCCAATTTTTAAAAATACCATTTATTAAATTCTAAATGTCACCAATATAAAATATTGATTGAAATAAAAGATCTATAACTCAAAAACATTACTTCTATATTATAACTCATTAGGGGCTATTATGTCACTTTGTAAACACCATTTTTGTTACAATTCATTAGTTACATATACTTTATCAAATTACATTCTTATTTAAACTAAACTCTTGAGTTTTCATATGTAAATTTCCATTTTATATAACTTGAAAAATTCATTGTGAATTTCCATTAGAAAAAT
>JZKD02S2308823.1:23035-33344 GCA_000966675.3 Picea glauca | reverse complement strand
TTTTTTTGTGAACGGTCACAAGATGCCATCCATCATCCTCATGAATGTTTTTGGAGCATTAGTCAAGCCAAAAGGCATGAGCAACCACTCAAAAGGCATTCTTTAGACTTGAAGGAGGTCTTCCATACATTAGTTTGTTGAATCGGGACCTGGTGGCACACTGACTTCAAATCTATCTTACTAAAGAACTTGGAACCCTTAAGTTGATCAAGAATATAGTCAATCGTTGGGATCGAGTATTGGTTTTTAATGATGATTTTGTTTAGGGCTATGTAATTAATACATAGTTGTCATGTCCTTCGTTTGCACCAATACAATTGGGCTCCCACAAGGTGAGGATCTTGGTTGAATGTGGCCCTTTTGGATGAGCTCATGGATTCGACATTTTATTTCCTCATTCTATAGAAGAGGGAATCTATATATTAGGCCATTAAGTAAAGGAGCACTAGGTATCAAGTCAATTGAATGTTTGGCAGGGTAGTGCAGAGGCACCCATAAAGAAAATATATCCTTGTATTCCTCTACGATCTAGTCCATCTCATTTTTTTATGCAAAAAGGACCAATGTTGAGGTGTTGGCGGTCGCGGTGACCTTCCGCTCACCTTTCGACCAAACCATGAAGAGGACAAAATTTCTAGTTTGAGATATTATCTTTCGACAGTGATTTGTTGAGATCAAGGAGACTACAGTAGTTGAGACTACCTGTGGTACCTTGTAGAGTTGGCATCACAAAGTAACGATGACACTACAAGGCATGGACTCATAAGCATCATGATGTTTCGAGATATAGGTTTGTCCTAAAATAACATCACAAACTTCAAGTGGGGAAACATCACATAGTACCTCATCTTTGAAGGACTTGATTCCATAGGATAGACGACATTGTTGGTTGACATGGAGGTCTCATCCCTGGCTCAACCAACTAATGGTGTATGGTTGGAGGTGTGGTATTTTCAGAAACTTCAATCTCTTGATGACCTTAGTCAATACTAGGTTCTTTTGGTTATCACTATCAACAATGAAATGTAGTGGAGTCCCCTTCACCCACATATATGAATGGAAGAGGCGCCGCCCTCCTCATTCTCCTCTGAATCTTCTATTTGGATCTTTCATATTTTGCATCAACAATCCACTTTCCCTTATCTTGCTCCGAATCAAAGTTTAAGATAGAGTCTGGCTCTTTTTATTTCATCTCACCAACAATGATTATTTTAAGTGACATTCATCATTGTTGTGCGAAGGGCTTTTATGGAACTCCCACCACTTCCCAGTGTCCTTCTTCAACTTCCCATTATCCTTCTTTGTATATGGATTGGAATGGTTTTCTTGAGGTTATATATCCTTACTCTATCCTTTGTTTTATGATTTAAGGCCACCTTTACCATGCTTATGTTGTACGTGTTTGTAGATCCAAACTTCTGATTATTCCTCTCCTTAAAATTTTGCTTGATTGTGACAACATATCAATAAGAGGCTCTCGAAAAGGAGATGTCCATGAAATCCATCTATTTTTGGATGTACCTATGTAAGCCACTACAATAATTTAAAACTAGGTGTCACTCAGATCCCTTTATACCCAACTTTGAGTGCAAGATATGGAAGATATTGATGTATGTTGGAACCGTCTGGTCTCTCTCTTGACATAGACTTTTCCATATCATGTACTCATCATCATAGTTTCCAATAACATGTAAATTTTCCTTGAAGGTATCAAAAAAGATCGCCCAAGTGGGTTCTATCCTAAATGTTATAGACTCATCTTCGTTTTGTCTCTCCTAGTAACTTTCCCATCAACCCTTGACATGGGGAAGGGATTTAAGGAGCACAAAGGTGATCTTTTTTATGTCAGAATTTTTTTGAACAAAGTAATAACCCTCTAACAGATTTAACCATTTCTTCAAAGAATATGCATCTATCTATCCTTCAAATAAAGAAATATAAAAGTTAGTGTGTACCTTGAAGGGTGTCACACCTTAGAAGTGGATACTTGTTGAAGATGCAATATTCTCCATTGTTGGTAGTCATCAAAGGATTTGGGAGAAATTGTTCATCATCTTGTTCCTCTAATTCAGGAGGGCTTCCTCAAGCAACAACTTGAAAGGATCTCCTACTTCGACATATCTATTTTCTTCCACCATGGGAGGCCACTTGGTCTGGCGAGAGAGGTCTTCCCCGAGTGAAATTATCTCAAGACCAACTCTTTATACCCTAACCTCATCGGGGACATGCACTGAAAAATAACAAAGAGCAGGTTACTCTGATACCACTGATCTGGATTGTATAAAGAACGAAATGAAAGGCATGAATATGAATGAAAAAACACACACATAGAAATATTGTAGAGAGAATAATAATATGGTGAAACCCAAATTCTATTAATGAATGAAATAAGAAAAGACAATAAAAATGAAAAGTAATCCAAACTAGCTAGAACGGTGGTAGCTTATCTTTGAAGACACAGGTGCCAACTATGCTCACTCTCCAGAAGACATTACAAGAGGTCGAAAATGACCTTTTAACATAATTTACTAAACCCTAAGAGGAAAAAACCCTAAAGTTACAAAACCCTAACTTTAGGAGATGAAGCGCCAAAAGGATTGTAGACCTTGAGGTGGTTAGTTGATACAATGACTTCCTAGGGCACAAATTTTGCACACAATCTCTATTTGGGGTGCATAGTAACTCGTTGGAAAGATTTAAATGAGAAGTACAATTGTTGGTGGGCCTAGAGAGGCCATAGCTACTCGTGGCCCCTGAATGGCCAAAAAACATCATTTAGGGCCTTAAAACGACACCAAAAGTTTAGGACCTAAAAAATTGTAAATAAAAACTACCAAGATGGAGAATCATGTTGAGTCAGTGGAAGAGGTGGGCGGCCACCGATGTCCACTTGGATCACATTGATTTTTCCAATAACTATGTTGATTTAGTATTTTTCTCCAAATTATCATAGTTGTCTTCGCTTTTACAATATCATAATAACATTATCTTAAAAAACAAGGGTGTATGTAGCTCAGCACATAGAATTCCCAACTACAAGTTTTGAGGAGTGAAACATTGTTGTCTAACCAGGTCAAGAAATTCATTGATAAATTGATAAACTAAAGAACCTTTATAGTTATTACCTTTTTTAATCAATTTTTTGTTACATATATGAAATTTTCTAATGAAAAAAATAAAATAATGATAATCAAATGCTCCCATTACTAAGTCAAATACACCCAACACATCTGCATCTTGGAATTGTTTCTTTGACATAAACACCTCTCTATACATAGTTTATTATCCCACATTGATTGAGAGAAGTGGTTCAGGACAACATATAAGCTCTAATATACCATGATCCTTATGCCAATGGGGTAAGCCTCTATGACATAAATACCTCTCTATACATAGTTTATTATCCCACATTTATTGAGAGAAGTGGTTCACGACAACATATAATCTCTAATATACCATGATCCTTATGTCAATTTGGGTAGCCACAGAGGAGTAGTTCCTCCTACTAATATAATGATTTATTGGTTGCAATTTTAAGTGTTGGGTTATTATATTATTTGTAGTGAAAGTCTAGTCGAGGTGGATCAACATCAGGTGTAACGAACCATGTTGTTAGGACAAAAAGCAACGCATAACAAGTGCATTTTTTTTTCTTTTTATGTAGGAAAGTAATAACGACAATACAATCAATCATCACAACTCGATGACAAACACAACGCATGCAATTCAGGCAACAAACAAACATAATGCCCTAGCATACTATCACATCATGCAGCTGGAAGAAACATACGATAATCAATCAGACGTAGAATAAAAATGACTACCCACCCATCCTACCCTGCAAGGTTAGGACCTCTAGGACACATAAGCAATGCTCAAGCCCATGTTCCCATCGATTTTGACCATTTAAGGTCTCAAGGCTGGCGATTGTTCTAAGGAATAAGGAGGTGTCTACATCCCGCCCGACACAAGCAAGACCACACCTACTAAGCTAAAAGACAACATCAACATCAAGATCATCCCAACACAACCAACAACCCAAGCGACACATGAACTTGACCCTTCAACGAGCAAGAAACAAAATCACAATCATGCTTTACAAACAATTTACAAACATCAATTCCAAGAATCATTATCATCATCAAGAAGCATAAGACCAAACTTACTGTCATACCTTACACAAATATATAATGGAAGCACTCCAATCAACTAAGCTAAATGAGGTGCAAGGTAGCTTACTCAATGCATGTTTAAAATTTGCGCTACAACTAGATGTATCTCAATAACAAGTTACCCTCATAAGGAATATTCATAGCACACTGCATCCAAACTCAATCTAAATTAAAGGCATAAACCACACTTCAAATCCCTTTTTAAAAACAGAGTAGGCTAACTCGGGAACAACCTTCCCTCCCGAGTTTCTAACTCTGGCAGGTATCTTTTTGGTATTTTGGTGACTCCCCGTTTTAGGCCTTTCTATGTTCTTCATACAATGTACCTTCACAGTAAATCCCACACAGGCGAAAGACTACCCACCCGGTTGCAGAGTCTTAAAGACTTTGTAGATCAAATGGCCATGCATATGCCCCATCCCACTACGACATACTGATTCTTGCACGTGTGCATAGTGATTTTTGACAGTCAAACTATGGATGGTATGCATCATGACAATTTCGCATGTCCACCGTCTGGATCCATGAGCTCATCATGATGGATGGATGCTCATTAACCCATACAAAAATTTTGATGGATGCCATCTCAACTGAGTTTAAATTTTGAATTCTTAGAAGGCGCCATAATTTGAATTTGAATTTTCCCGCCCGCTCTATGGGATTTCGATTTAAATGGACTTGGAAGGAAAGAGATGGAAATCTCATCATAGTCTAAAGAGGAGGAGCTGCGAGGCGCCATGGTAGAAGAAGTTGTTGCTATTATTCTTCATCTCCATGCATCATTCAAGTTGTCGCTGCAGAATCGACTGTTGCGTTCTCTTATGCATCTACAAGTGCAGGGAACTCATCGAGTGAGCCTTCTAGGACCGCCTTACTCCCAATAAGATGTTCCCGTTCGCATTGTCTTGGAATTCGGCTCATAAATGAATGTCCGACGAACTAATAAAATGCATCAATTCACCAAAGAGAGGAGGCAAGACGTGAAGTTCAACGCTCGTGTGGGTTATGTTCATCTTGCTTTCTAGAGATGAAGGAAATGTGGTGGATCCCAATGTAACAACTTACTGATGAATCTCTTCATTGAAGATCCATAGCCTAAAGGGGAAAAGTCCATTGATGTCTAAGTGGAAGTAGTAACCAACCCACCCGGTTTGACAATAGCTAAGGTAGCAAAGGCAGAGCTGGAGCCGGTTGATTATGCAGTATACTTTATTTTGTTTGTGGCGTGTTTCAGAAAGAAATAATGTAGGCAAGCCAAAATAGGAGTGAAATGTGAATTGATAAGTGGAGGCAGTGACGACTAGAAATAGTACAACGATTCCACTCCCTTACCGAACTCAATGGATTTTTTACAGGGTTCTGTGAGTTTGATAATATCTTTTAATTATTGTGAAGAATTTGAATGTTATTGTGGATATCTAGGTGATCCCAGGCTTGAGATTTATCTTGAGTAAGAAGCAACATGATCTTAATGTGTATGAGCAGAGAGGAGATGTGAAGTTAAAAGAAAAAAAAAAGAGTAAAGTTTTTAAAGGTGATAAAATTATGATATATGAGTTTGTAAAAAAATTAATAAATTAAATTTTTTAATTAAGATATTTCTTTTTTAGTAAAGTTTTTAAAGGTGATAAAATTATGAATGAGTTTGTAAAAAAATTAATAAATTTATTTTTTAAATTAATCTATTTCTTTTTTAAGTAAAGTTTTTAAAGGTGATATGGATTAAAGTTATTTATGTTTTAGAAAATGAAAAGTTTTTGTGAAGAATTTAAATTTTTTTACCACTATTTTATTTATTAAGTAAAATTCATTTATGAGAAAGTGAAAGGTTCTTTAATTTTATTTAAAAATAGATAAATTCAATTTTTAATTTTTAATTTTTTATAATTTTTGGGCTATTTTGATTACTTTGTAAAAAAAAAAAATTAATTAATTATAGAAGAGAAAATTGTAATTTTTCATAATTTTTTTTATAAAATTTTGAAAAATAAAAAATTCTACTTATTAATTTAATTTGTTGTTTACTATTTCCTTCAAATTAAAAATATGGATGTTGAGGATGAGTTTGTTTGATATTTGAAAGTATAGTAATTACATCATGAAACTATCAACACACATTTTAAATACAACCTAACACCTTAATACCAATTTTACATGTAGAATATATTGTATAAGTCTCGTGCACGTGTTTAATACCTTAACAATGGAATTTAAAAAAAAAAAAATTGTATAATTGTAGAGAACCCATTGTTTTTATTTTAAGCTAAAAAAGGAGGAAACTTCTATTATATCACAATATAGTACAAAAAAGGTTGAACTAGGGGGTCTACCAGAAGAGGAAACCAAACCCCTAAACCATGTCCAAAACAACCAAGATCTTCAAAATTGCATGTTTTTGTCATAAGTTCCATATATGTGCCCATAACTAGAGCTTGAGTATAAGGTCCTAGGAGTCACTAGAATTCTAACAAGAGACAAAACAAAACAGACTTTCAAAACCTACTGGGGAACTGACGCTAGCTTAATCCCCCTCCCAAAGGTCTCGATATGTCTCCCTGCTTCCTACTTAGCTTCATCCTCATCGTTGACCATAATAGGAAACTTGAGAGATCCTGAAGGGGACTCGACTGCATGCCCTTTCCCTTGCTAATCAGAATGTTGGTTTGGTTAATTAATCTTGAACTTGATACTGTGTTGATCCCTATAGAAAATCTCGAATTAATCTTGAACTTGATACCGTGTTGAGTCCTCATTCTCATGAATGGGCACACTTTTCCATCTGTCCTATGTAGAAATTTTGAGGTCCTATGAAGATTCCATATAGGTCTATATTTGACCTCAAGATGGCTCTAAGTTTATCTTCAAGATTGTCCTTTGCTGCTATTTTAGGACAAAAAATAGTCAAGTACTTTATGCTCACAATTTTGATGGTTAAGTGTCCTTCTGAGGTTCCCTTGAAAGTGTTTTATTATCCCAATGTTAGCACATGCAATATACTCAAAACAAATAACACTACCTCCTAGACATTTACAAATTTAAATGTTGATTTACAATTCTAAGCATGCATGAAATGAACACAAGTATTTTGGTCAACATGACCCTGGATAAACCCCTCGAGGGAAAACCAGTTTGGAATGGAAGTATATATAAGTGGTGTCTAAAGCATGAGATACAAAAACACATACAATATGATGGAACATGTTTACAAAGAAAACTCCTCTCGATCCTTGCCAAAGGATTCATGGAGATATGCACCCAAGCTTAGTGTGCCCTCTCGCTTTGTTGCTCTATCCACTGAAGTGAAGCGCCCTTGAACCTGGATGCTCTGAAGAAGAAACCCTTGCACCAAAATGTGCTCTTGTGTGCTGCCTCTTCAATGAAACAATTAGATCTGACTTCCTCCAAGTAAAACTGCTCCCTGCTAGTTGTGCGCCCCCCTCCTATGGTGCACCCTCCTCCAAGCAAGTGTGATTACCACAAATAAACTAGGCCCTAAGCCTTCATGAGACCTCCATGAAAGGAGATACCCAAGATCTCCTTTCCCAATGCTTCCATGCCCATCTCCTTGACCTTCTCCAAGCTCTTTTGGTGAACATACAAGTGAGAATGAGCCTCTCCTTGCCCTATGCGCCCCTCTTAAGGAAACATAAGGAAACCTAAAATATGGGTGGATGAGATCATCTCATCCCATCTCTAATCAAGGTTTGAGATCTCGCCAAAAGAATCTCAACTCAAAACCCACTTTACTCAAGTTTCCATAGTTTCTCTTTATGTCCCTCAATTCACCCACAAAGTGAATTAATAGTCATTTTAGGCTAAAATGACCAAATTTCACTTTTGACTTAAATCTCCTAAGTCAAAGTGAAATTAGAAATAAAGTACATGGTACATATTACAAAGTATTTCCCACTTGTGTTTAGAGGCTCGCAAACACAAGGGGACCACTTTCCAAGGTACCCAAATCTCAACATCATCTAGGTCCATATTGAGATACAAACCACCTCTATGGATGAACGCCCTCCCCTTCATTGTACTTCTGATCCATGTCCTAGGCCACTTGTCATCCTTTCCTTTTTTGTGATGTGGACCTTCCTCTCAGGTGGGTCGCCTTGCCAACTTGACCTCAACCATCCATGTGTTTAGGTTGACTTGGAAACATCGGTGGACCTACTCTTCCATCCCTTCTGGCTATGGGTCCCTTGGTCTCCAAATATGATGCATCTCCTACAACGTGACACTGAGGTTGTCCATGCAATCGGACACAGAATTTGACTTTCTTCAAACCTGTTTTGGGACGATGGCCACTAGGGAAGTGACCATGCACCCATGTATCTCATGCTTTAGACACCACTTATATATACTTCCATTCTAAAGTGGTTTTCCCTGGGGGGGGTTTATCTAGGGTCATGTTGACCAAAATACTTGTGTTCATTTCATGCATGCTTAGAATTGTAAATCAACATTTAAATTTGTAAAGATCTAGGAGGTAGTGTTATTTGTTTTGAGTAATTTTTCATGTGCTAACATTGGGATGATAAAACACTTGCAAGGGAACCTCAAAAGGACACTTAACCATCAAAATTGTGAGCAGAAAGTACTTGAATGTTTGCTATCCTAAAACAACAGAAAAGGAGAGTCTTGAAGATAAAACTTAGAGCCATCTTGAGGTCAAAGACATACCTAGATGGCAGCTTCATAGGACCTCAAAATTTCTATAGAGGACAGATGGAAAAGTGTGCCCATTCATGAGAATGAGGACTCAACACAATATCAAATTCAAGATTAATTCAAGATTTTCTATAGGGCTCAACACGATATCAAGTTCAAGATTAATTAACCAAACCAACATTCTAATCAACAAGGGAAAGGGTATGCAGTCGAGTCCCCTCTAGGATCTCTCCAGTGTCCTATTATGGTCAATGATGAGGATGAACAACTCTGGGCAGAGGACGACCAGTTCTGGGTAGAGGTTGTTTGCCAAGTTAAGCAGGAAGTAGGGAGACATATCGAGACCTTTCGGAGGGGGATTAAGCTAGCGTCAGTTCCCCAGTAGGTTTTGAAAGTCTATTTTGTCTCTAGTTAGAATTCTAGTGATTCCTAGGACCTTATACTCAGGCTCTAGTTATGGACACATATATGGAACTTGTGACAAAAACATGCAATTTTGAAGATCTTGGTTGTTTTGTATAGGGTTTAGGGGTTTGGTTTCCTCTTCTGGTAGACCCCTTAGTTCAACATTTTTTGTACTATAATATGATATAATAGAAGTTTCCTCATTTTTTAGCTTAAAAGAAAAACAATGGGTTATCTACAATTATAAAGGAAATTCTATTGTTAAAGTATTAAACACTTGCATGAGACTTATACATTATATTCTATATGTAAGATTGGTAGTAAGGTGTTAGGATGTGTTTGAAATGTGTGTTGATAGTTTCATAATGTGATTACTATACTTTCAAATATCAAACAAACTCATCCTCACCATCTATATTTTTAATTTGAAGAAAATTGTAAACAACAAATTAAATTAATAAGTACAATTTTTTTCTTTTTCAAAATTTTTAATTTTTTTTTATGAAAAATTACAATTTTCTCTTCTCTAATTAATTAAAATTTCAATCATAAAATTTTATTTTTAAAAATTTAGACATTTAAAAAAATGCAAAATAAAAAATCAATTACAAAGAAGTCAAAAATTAAAAAATTAAAAAATTAAAAAAAAAATTAAATTTATCTATTTTTAAATAAAATTAAAAAACCTTTCACTTTCTCATAAATGAATTTTACTTAATAAATATAAATGGTTAAAAAAAAAACTTTNTTTCTCATAAATGAATTTTACTTAATAAATATAAATGGTTAAAAAAAAAAACTTTTCATTTTCTAAAACATAAATAACTTTAATCCATATCACCTTTAAAAACTTTATTTAAAAAATAAATATATTCATTAAAAAATTAGTTTTTTTTTTACAAACTCATATCATAATTTTATCACCTTTAAAAACTTTACTAAAAAAAATATCTTAATTAAAAAATTAATAAAACTTTAATTAAAAAAAACTTACAATCTAATATATCATAATTTATTTTAAAAACTTTAATTAAAAAAAATATTAATTAAAAAATTAAATTTAT
>JZKD02S2308823.1:0-11146 GCA_000966675.3 Picea glauca | reverse complement strand
CATCAGTAAGTTGTTACATTGGGATCCACCACATTTCCTTCATCTCTAGAAAGCAAGATGAACATAACCCACACGAGCGTTGAACTTCACGTCTTGCCTCCTCTCTTTGGTGAATTGATGCATTTTATTAGTTCGTCGGACATTCATTTATGAGCCGAATTCCAAGACAATGCGAACGGGAACATCTTATTGGGAGTAAGGCGGTCCTAGAAGGCTCACTCGATGAGTTCCCTGCACTTGTAGATGCATAAGAGAACGCAACAGTCGATTCTGCAGCGACAACTTGAATGATGCATGGAGATGAAGAATAATAGCAACAACTTCTTCTACCATGGCGCCTCGCAGCTCCTCCTCTTTAGACTATGATGAGATTTCCATCTCTTTCCTTCCAAGTCCATTTAAATCGAAATCCCATAGAGCGGGCGGGAAAATTCAAATTCAAATTATGGCGCCTTCTAAGAATTCAAAATTTAAACTCAGTTGAGATGGCATCCATCAAAATTTTTGTATGGGTTAATGAGCATCCATCCATCATGATGAGCTCATGGATCCAGACGGTGGACATGCGAAATTGTCATGATGCATACCATCCATAGTTTGACTGTCAAAAATCACTATGCACACGTGCAAGAATCAGTATGTCGTAGTGGGATGGGGCATATGCATGGCCATTTGATCTACAAAGTCTTTAAGACTCTGCAACCGGGTGGGTAGTCTTTCGCCTGTGTGGGATTTACTGTGAAGGTACATTGTATGAAGAACATAGAAAGGCCTAAAACGGGGAGTCACCAAAATACCAAAAAGATACCTGCCAGAGTTAGAAACTCGGGAGGGAAGGTTGTTCCCGAGTTAGCCTACTCTGTTTTTAAAAAGGGATTTGAAGTGTGGTTTATGCCTTTAATTTAGATTGAGTTTGGATGCAGTGTGCTATGAATATTCCTTATGAGGGTAACTTGTTATTGAGATACATCTAGTTGTAGCGCAAATTTTAAACATGCATTGAGTAAGCTACCTTGCACCTCATTTAGCTTAGTTGATTGGAGTGCTTCCATTATATATTTGTGTAAGGTATGACAGTAAGTTTGGTCTTATGCTTCTTGATGATGATAATGATTCTTGGAATTGATGTTTGTAAATTGTTTGTAAAGCATGATTGTGATTTTGTTTCTTGCTCGTTGAAGGGTCAAGTTCATGTGTCGCTTGGGTTGTTGGTTGTGTTGGGATGATCTTGATGTTGATGTTGTCTTTTAGCTTAGTAGGTGTGGTCTTGCTTGTGTCGGGCGGGATGTAGACACCTCCTTATTCCTTAGAACAATCGCCAGCCTTGAGACCTTAAATGGTCAAAATCGATGGGAACATGGGCTTGAGCATTGCTTATGTGTCCTAGAGGTCCTAACCTTGCAGGGTAGGATGGGTGGGTAGTCATTTTTATTCTACGTCTGATTGATTATCGTATGTTTCTTCCAGCTGCATGATGTGATAGTATGCTAGGGCATTATGTTTGTTTGTTGCCTGAATTGCATGCGTTGTGTTTGTCATCGAGTTGTGATGATTGATTGTATTGTCGTTATTACTTTCCTACATAAAAAGAAAAAAAAATGCACTTGTTATGCGTTGCTTTTTGTCCTAACAACATGGTTCGTTACACCTGATGTTGATCCACCTCGACTAGACTTTCACTACAAATAATATAATAACCCAACACTTAAAATTGCAACCAATAAATCATTATATTAGTAGGAGGAACTACTCCTCTGTGGCTACCCAAATTGACATAAGGATCATGGTATATTAGAGATTATATGTTGTCGTGAACCACTTCTCTCAATAAATGTGGGATAATAAACTATGTATAGAGAGGTATTTATGTCATAGAGGCTTACCCCATTGGCATAAGGATCATGGTATATTAGAGCTTATATGTTGTCCTGAACCACTTCTCTCAATCAATGTGGGATAATAAACTATGTATAGAGAGGTGTTTATGTCAAAGAAACAATTCCAAGATGCAGATGTGTTGGGTGTATTTGACTTAGTAATGGGAGCATTTGATTATCATTATTTTATTTTTTTCATTAGAAAATTTCATATATGTAACAAAAAATTGATTAAAAAAGGTAATAACTATAAAGGTTCTTTAGTTTATCAATTTATCAATGAATTTCTTGACCTGGTTAGACAACAATGTTTCACTCCTCAAAACTTGTAGTTGGGAATTCTATGTGCTGAGCTACATACACCCTTGTTTTTTAAGATAATGTTATTATGATATTGTAAAAGCGAAGACAACTATGATAATTTGGAGAAAAATACTAAATCAACATAGTTATTGGAAAAATCAATGTGATCCAAGTGGACATCGGTGGCCGCCCACCTCTTCCACTGACTCAACATGATTCTCCATCTTGGTAGTTTTTATTTACAATTTTTTAGGTCCTAAACTTTTGGTGTCGTTTTAAGGCCCTAAATGATGTTTTTTGGCCATTCAGGGGCCACGAGTAGCTATGGCCTCTCTAGGCCCACCAACAATTGTACTTCTCATTTAAATCTTTCCAACGAGTTACTATGCACCCCAAATAGAGATTGTGTGCAAAATTTGTGCCCTAGGAAGTCATTGTATCAACTAACCACCTCAAGGTCTACAATCCTTTTGGCGCTTCATCTCCTAAAGTTAGGGTTTTGTAACTTTAGGGTTTTTTCCTCTTAGGGTTTAGTAAATTATGTTAAAAGGTCATTTTCGACCTCTTGTAATGTCTTCTGGAGAGTGAGCATAGTTGGCACCTGTGTCTTCAAAGATAAGCTACCACCGTTCTAGCTAGTTTGGATTACTTTTCATTTTTATTGTCTTTTCTTATTTCATTCATTAATAGAATTTGGGTTTCACCATATTATTATTCTCTCTACAATATTTCTATGTGTGTGTTTTTTCATTCATATTCATGCCTTTCATTTCGTTCTTTATACAATCCAGATCAGTGGTATCAGAGTAACCTGCTCTTTGTTATTTTTCAGTGCATGTCCCCGATGAGGTTAGGGTATAAAGAGTTGGTCTTGAGATAATTTCACTCGGGGAAGACCTCTCTCGCCAGACCAAGTGGCCTCCCATGGTGGAAGAAAATAGATATGTCGAAGTAGGAGATCCTTTCAAGTTGTTGCTTGAGGAAGCCCTCCTGAATTAGAGGAACAAGATGATGAACAATTTCTCCCAAATCCTTTGATGACTACCAACAATGGAGAATATTGCATCTTCAACAAGTATCCACTTCTAAGGTGTGACACCCTTCAAGGTACACACTAACTTTTATATTTCTTTATTTGAAGGATAGATAGATGCATATTCTTTGAAGAAATGGTTAAATCTGTTAGAGGGTTATTACTTTGTTCAAAAAAATTCTGACATAAAAAAGATCACCTTTGTGCTCCTTAAATCCCTTCCCCATGTCAAGGGTTGATGGGAAAGTTACTAGGAGAGACAAAACGAAGATGAGTCTATAACATTTAGGATAGAACCCACTTGGGCGATCTTTTTTGATACCTTCAAGGAAAATTTACATGTTATTGGAAACTATGATGATGAGTACATGATATGGAAAAGTCTATGTCAAGAGAGAGACCAGACGGTTCCAACATACATCAATATCTTCCATATCTTGCACTCAAAGTTGGGTATAAAGGGATCTGAGTGACACCTAGTTTTAAATTATTGTAGTGGCTTACATAGGTACATCCAAAAATAGATGGATTTCATGGACATCTCCTTTTCGAGAGCCTCTTATTGATATGTTGTCACAATCAAGCAAAATTTTAAGGAGAGGAATAATCAGAAGTTTGGATCTACAAACACGTACAACATAAGCATGGTAAAGGTGGCCTTAAATCATAAAACAAAGGATAGAGTAAGGATATATAACCTCAAGAAAACCATTCCAATCCATATACAAAGAAGGATAATGGGAAGTTGAAGAAGGACACTGGGAAGTGGTGGGAGTTCCATAAAAGCCCTTCGCACAACAATGATGAATGTCACTTAAAATAATCATTGTTGGTGAGATGAAATAAAAAGAGCCAGACTCTATCTTAAACTTTGATTCGGAGCAAGATAAGGGAAAGTGGATTGTTGATGCAAAATATGAAAGATCCAAATAGAAGATTCAGAGGAGAATGAGGAGGGCGGCGCCTCTTCCATTCATATATGTGGGTGAAGGGGACTCCACTACATTTCATTGTTGATAGTGATAACCAAAAGAACCTAGTATTGACTAAGGTCATCAAGAGATTGAAGTTTCTGAAAATACCACACCTCCAACCATACACCATTAGTTGGTTGAGCCAGGGATGAGACCTCCATGTCAACCAACAATGTCGTCTATCCTATGGAATCAAGTCCTTCAAAGATGAGGTACTATGTGATGTTTCCCCACTTGAAGTTTGTGATGTTATTTTAGGACAAACCTATATCTCGAAACATCATGATGCTTATGAGTCCATGCCTTGTAGTGTCATCGTTACTTTGTGATGCCAACTCTACAAGGTACCACAGGTAGTCTCAACTACTGTAGTCTCCTTGATCTCAACAAATCACTGTCGAAAGATAATATCTCAAACTAGAAATTTTGTCCTCTTCATGGTTTGGTCGAAAGGTGAGCGGAAGGTCACCGCGACCGCCAACACCTCAACATTGGTCCTTTTTGCATAAAAAAATGAGATGGACTAGATCGTAGAGGAATACAAGGATATATTTTCTTTATGGGTGCCTCTGCACTACCCTGCCAAACATTCAATTGACTTGATACCTAGTGCTCCTTTACTTAATGGCCTAATATATAGATTCCCTCTTCTATAGAATGAGGAAATAAAATGTCGAATCCATGAGCTCATCCAAAAGGGCCACATTCAACCAAGATCCTCACCTTGTGGGAGCCCAATTGTATTGGTGCAAACGAAGGACATGACAACTATGTATTAATTACATAGCCCTAAACAAAATCATCATTAAAAACCAATACTCGATCCCAACGATTGACTATATTCTTGATCAACTTAAGGGTTCCAAGTTCTTTAGTAAGATAGATTTGAAGTCAGTGTGCCACCAGGTCCCGATTCAACAAACTAATGTATGGAAGACCTCCTTCAAGTCTAAAGAATGCCTTTTGAGTGGTTGCTCATGCCTTTTGGCTTGACTAATGCTCCAAAAACATTCATGAGGATGATGGATGGCATCTTGTGACCGTTCACAAAAAAATTTGTGGTCATATATTTGGATGACATCCTCATCTTTAGCAAAAATTGGGTAGAACATTTGCACCACATCTAATAGATTTAAGCACTCTATGGAAACACAAGTTATATGTGATTTTTTAGAAGTTCTCATTTGGCATGTCGAGAATTAAATATCTAGGATACATCGTTGATGAACATGGGGTGCATGTGGACCCAGTGAAGATCTAATTCATTCATGATTTGCTAGCCTTGATGACTCTAATATATCTCCACAACTTCTTGGGCCTTGCCAAATTCCACTGTAGGTTTGTGTTGAGGTTCTCTCCTATCTCTTGGCCCTCAAACCAAGGGACCAAGGGTAGATCTAAGGCCAAGTTTTCCTGGTTTGAGTCACAACAGAAATCATTTGAGGATTTGAAACTCCTCCTCTGCTTGGCACTAATCCTCACTCTACCATACCCAAAACAACCATTTGATATTGATATATATGCCTCCGACTATGCTATCAGTGCAATCCTCACTCAACATGGACATACAATGGCCTATCACATCAAGACACTCCCTCATACTATTCACAAATATCTTACCTATGACAAGGAGATGTACTCCATTGTGCAGGTTTGTTGACAGTGGAAGCATTATATTTTGGGAAAGGAAATGATCATCCATGCCAATTACAAGCCTCTATAATTAATGCAGACACAAGGAAAGTTAAAGAATAACCACCATCATAATTGGTCCACATACTTGAAACAATTCCACTTGAACATTAAGTACAAGAAGGGAAACATAAATTACATTGTAGACTACCTCAGTTGACCCTCGGTTGTGGCGCTAACCAAAGTTATTATCTATTGTGGGCATGATACCTCTAGGTGGCCCCAAATGCACGACAACGACCCTAATTTCACTGCTATATATCATGCACTCAACACATGTAAAAAAATTCTAGACTTTCATCTCCAGGATGCATTTTTGTGCTATCTGGGCCATCTTTGTTAACTTCCTTCAATAAAGCATGCAAAGCTAATTTGGGAGCCACATTATAGTCAATTGGCAAGGCACTTTGATGTGGAGAAGACAATATACTAGCCAAAGCTTCAACTGGACATCATCAGGTATATTATATCCTACATTGCATGTTCAATTGCTAAAACTACCATTAATAAGCAAGGGTTGTACATTCCTCTACCTACCCGAGACAATCCCTGGGAATCAGTCTCCATGGATTACATGTTAGGTTTTCTCTCCACCAAGCATGGTAACGATTGTGTCTTTTTGGTTGTTGATTGGTTCTCTAAGATGGCCATTTTGTCACCGTGTAAGAAGGGTATCACAACCGAAGTCATTGCTAAGCTCTTCCTTGAGCGTGTTTGGGTTCATTTTTTGCTACCATGGATCATTATTTTAGATAGGGATAATAGGTTCCTTAGTTCCTTCTGGTCCAACCTATGGTCTTTGGACACCAAGATGACTAAATCAACTGCCTTCCACCCCCAAACAAATGGAAACACATAAGTGGCTGATATGATGATTGTGTATATCCTACGCATATATAACTCCAAGCATCCATGCAAATGGGATGAGAGCCTTCCATATGTTCGACATAGCTACAATAGATCCCTCCATAGCTCTATTGGCTACAAACCTGTCTAGGTGTGCCTGGGGCTCCAACGATTGGCCCCCATTGATGTAGCTTTCCCATTGCATCTTCACGGGAAGAATCATTCCATACTCATACTAAGGCAAATATAGAAACCAAATTTGTTGAATGGATATAACACATCCAATAACATTTTCATGATATCCCACAATAAATCCAATGCTAAGTTCAACAATGACATGGACAACATCGGGTTCCACACAAGTTTCAAGTTGGTGATAAGGTATGTTGCATTTGTAAAAAGAGCGCCTCACAAGCCCCCAAAATAATCTCAAAATGATCCAATATGGGCCTTACACCATCACGAAGGCTATGGGTGATAATTCTTTTGAATTGAGTACTCCCCCTTTCCTTGGCTTGCACCCAGTATTTAATGTCGAGCCACTTCAACCATATTTTCCACCCTTATTGGATACTTTGGAGGTGGTTGAGCATTTTTCCCCTACAAAACTTAATCATGACTGCACTAAGAAAGCTACCATGGATCATATCATGGACACCAAGGCAAAGATAATCCACGAATAGAACATACAACTTTATCATGTTGTCAAAGCATGACAACTTCATCACCAAGGCAAGTTGCTCACTAGGAGTCAAATTTAGCAAAAGATATCCATATAATGAGGGAACTTGATGTAATGGAGGTTGTTTCTTCATAAGGGGGGAGGATTGATCCAGGTGGACATTGGTGGCCACCCACATCTTCCATTGACTCAACATGGTTCTCCATCTTGGTAGTTTTTTAGGTCCTAAACTTCTGGGGATGTTTTGAGGTCTTAAATGATGTTTTTGGCAATTCAAGGTTTTGGGGTGGCTATGGCCTCCCCAAGTTTGCCAAAAAATGTTCTTCTCAGTTAGATCTTTCCAATGAGCTATTGTTCTCCCCAAACAAAGATCGTATGCAAAAGTTGTGCCCCCAGAAAGTTGGCCTACTAATTAGCCACCTCGGGGCCAAAAATCCTTTTGTCACTTCATCTCCTCAAGTTAGGGCTTCCAATACCTCTCTCTTCAGAGATAATCTATTTTAGCTAGTTTGGATTGCTTTTCATTTTTACAATGTTTTCCTATTTCCTTCATTAATAGAATTTGGGTTTCACTGTATTACTATGCTCACTGCAATATTTCTCTCTATGTGTGTTTTCATTCATATTCTTTCCTTTCATTTCGTTTTCTATACAATCAAAGATCACAATGACTCCAATAAATTACCAAGGCCATGAAATGCATATAAAATCAATTGTAATTGGAAACTTTGTGGTCTAGCTAATGAAACAACCAAAGGGTGCATCCACCAATTCCTCTTGTGAGAATTGCCATGTATAATGTATTTTCATAGTATATTGAGTGTGGTCACTTCCATTATGTTTAGTAGTCACAAGTATGCTAACCCTGAAGGATACACCATGAATGGCTCGTGATTATTGTTTTCCCTTATCATGTTGGTTGCATATTTGAGTTTGTTCTTAGAATGTTGGGTTACACATTTATGAGTATTGTTTTCCCTTATCATGTTGGTTGCATATTTTACTATGTTCTTAGAATGTTGAGTAACACATTTCACACATGTTTTCCCGAAGTGTTATAACACTTATGGAAGGCTAATGGAAAAAATAATTTGAGGTATGCATTTTTCCATAGAATCTTATTACAATATCCATTTATCATTATTTTTGTGCATTTTAAAAAGAGAATTGTTAATAATGCTTATTGAATCCATACATCTTTTGAATTTTGGAATAATGTATTATTTTGTATTAATAATGATTGGGCTTAAAAGAAGTGGGTATAATTTACAAAGCAGAAAATGTGTTATAATTTTTGTATGTAATATTTATAAATTAATTTTTTTTTTTAACAAGAACTGGGAAATTTGTATTAAAAAGGTGTGGATAAATCCATTGTAGTACAAAAAAAGGCATTCATAGGCCTTCGAAATTCAGTTTCTTTGAAATTTGAGACTGCTTTTACAAAATTTGTGTCCACAGATTTGCCAACTTTCCTAACTATGACATTTTTGTTGTATTTCATGGAATACAACCTATAAAAAACTCCATTTATGCATATTGTTAAACAAAACATAACTCTTAAAGATTATAGTATCAGCTACTCGATTTTTTTTTGACCTCCAGATGTTAATGTTGCTCCCAATTTGCATCCATTGTTGGATCGTTGAGGTCAGGAACTTGATTCACAATGGTTGTTGAGAGATTTCTTGAAGCTTCCTAAGTGTTGTCAGGGGTGTTGGGCTAATTTAGAGTTGTTCTCCATCTGATCCAGACGTCCTTGCAGGTTCTCCATTTGATTGCGCTGGTCCTCAATTTGGTTGCGTTGGGAGAACACTTCGTCCTACATTCTTTCAATGAGATGTCAGTGTTGTGAGAGAGTTTCCAGCTCGAAAGTCATCGTGGATTTGATTTCTCTCAGATGAATTATTAGTCGTTGGCACACAGAACATTCCTTCTCTGAATCATGTTGACCTTTCCCTGCAATATAATCCCAAGAGTTCATGGCCCTTAGCACCTTGAGAGAATTCTACATGTTGTCCATGCTGCTAATAGGCAGTGACACTTGAAAAGAGTGGGGCGAGGTGGACGCACCAAAACTTGAGGGTGAATGTGGAATCAAAGGGCTCAGTAGTGGAAAGGGAAGAAGCTTCACCCAAGAAGAGTCGAGCAAGAAAATGCAGAGAAAAGAGGAGGCTCATAGGGGATGCAAGAGAGAAATCAAGGAAGGAGAAAAGGACATACACCAAAATAAACCCAAGGAGAGCTTGAGAATACCACAATACATGGAAGTCAGGTCGGGAGCACTGATTTATAGCCCCCCAAATCACAAACATTGGCGAATTCATGATAGACGGATAGGGAAGGACCCAATTCAAAGAATGATGAGAAGATATGGGAAATACTCGGCTTTCCTGGGTCACTGTACTTGGATTCTTCGGAAACCCAAACAAAGGTATGAAGTTGTCGTCAACCAAACGTCTCCACACTACGTCGAGCCTTCTACGTGCTCGACTCATCTGATCCAGAGATTTCATCTACCTACTCCCCACGAGTTCAATTGAGCAGGTGAAGTTACCATCTCTTGCCATGATGAAATGGGTGTACCATGACATGAGATTATTTTACATTCAAGGTCCTCGAGAAGAGGCGGATTCTCTCTATGACTCTTTTTAGACTTAGATTTTTTGGATCAAAACCCAGGATCATCATTCTTATGATCGTCTTTGAATCTCCTACTGCATTCAGAGTTTGAATTTGTCATTGCTTTTCTAAATGAATACCTTTTAGAAGGGCATAAGATTCGGCTTTATTGTTGGTTTCCTTCCCTAGATTCCAATAGAAATTCGAGATTCGTTTTCCTTCGAATTCAAAGAGAACCCCCCCACACCTTCCTCCCCTTTTATAAATGAACTTTAATAAGAAAGAGAAAGTAATTTTTATTTTATTTTATTTTATTTTAAAAGATGAAATATATCATTAATTACTATTAAAAATATATAAGATTATTATCTTTTAAATATATTTAATTAACCAGAGTAATTATAATATAATAAATAAACTATATATCTATTTTAAGTATGAAATTTTTAAACAATTAATTTATTAAATTTATTTTATAATAGATTCAATTAATAAAAGGGTTTTAATTTTATTAGATGTTCTATTTCTTTATTATTTTTTAGCTAGTGGATGTGCATGCTTGTCGTTCGACCTTCCCTCCTCTTAGTAGGAGATGTTGTATGCATGATTGTGTGTGAAACAATAATGAGATATGCCTACACTTTGTGTTTTGGAATTTCTTCTATTACTATAAAATTTTCTCTTTTCTTGAGATGTGAATGATAACATATTTGTAAAAGACCAGTTTATATTTAATATAAATATAAAGCAAAATTTTCTGTGGAAAAAATAAATGATAACATATAAGTCCCAATGTACCACAATCCTTATGCTAATGAGAGACAATGAAGTAGTGTCTCTTATTAAATAATAGTTGATTGGTTGCAAGGTAAGTATTATTATTTTCCGACCTTTCAATCTTTATGCTAATAGGAGAAGTTACAAGGGAGTAGTGTCTCTTATCAGTCCCTGTTGAAGGCGCAGAGGGACTATAGCGATCGATAATTCGTTGACTTCATATTAATATGTCCTTTGACTATAAATTTCCACATCATCTGTATTGTTCGTACTATAGAAGTAAAAACATTATTTTATATATATAAAAAAAAAAACTTATATGTCATTGTCTCATTGGAGA
>JZKD02S2308812.1:21011-33345 GCA_000966675.3 Picea glauca | reverse complement strand
GAGTGTGAAGCTTTCAAAGACAGCAGGGACAACTATATAAATATCTTGACAGCTAGCTCTTGGAATGACTTATTCAGCGAGGGGACAGTGAAGAAATTAGGGGAGCTCATCATCAAGTTGAACAGGAAAAGGGCTGAACTGCTGAAATCAGTGTGTGAGACGGTCTGTCCCATAGGCTATTGTTAGCCTCGTGGACGTTAAAATAACTTCTTCTTCTTCTTCTTAAGTGGCATCACGAAGTAATATATAAATGAGTAAGAATGGGTTGGTTGGTTCTGTCCAGCATTGTCCAACTGTTGCTACAATTGACCTAATTTAACTGCCATATGTTAAATCAGAAGTGCTGTCCTATGAATGGGTGGGTTGGTTCTGTCCAGCATTGTGCCACTGTTGTTGCAGTTGACCTAATTTAGCTGTCATTTGCTAAATCAGAAGAAATGTCCCATTCAAATCATATTATGAACTCTAAATTCTGCCAATGGGGCTTGATTCACTGGTGAGGTTAACAAAGTATTAAGTTGTCTACCAGGTACCATTCTTGCTGTGGTCTGTCCCACTCAAATAGCATGCCTCTCTAAGAGGACAAATGCGAGTCCCAGGCAATTCTCATTCTGATGGAATGGTTATCCCTCAAACTTGGCACCTAAGCTGAAACCCAACTAAATATAAAGTCAGCAGAGTAAGCGCAGGTAGGTTGACTTAATATTTAATGGGGTGATTATCGTTAAGCCCATGGAACCGGGAAAGTTCCTAACATTGACTTTTTCAGCTCCAAAAGGAATCAGAACCTGGGCTTCGAGCACCTTAGATAGCCGGACTGACAGTCATTCTCATAGTAGGGAGCCTCATTAGTGGAAAATGAGTAAATATTATAGGGAAACAAGATCTGTCTACCAGATTGTGCACTAGTTGGCCACTGTGAGTTATTCCAGTGAAGGTTCAAATCCCCATCACCACGAGCAGGCTAAAATTTACCCCCAGATTTAAGTCAGCAATAATTTGAGTTTTTCAAAAACTTGCAAGCAGAAGTCAAAGGTTTGGCTATAATCCATTTTAATTCGAAAGAGAAGAAAATTCAAAAAAAGTTCAAAGAGAAAAAATACCTTATCATCCATTCGGAGGTTGAAGGAGCTCCGGCGCCGTGAGCAAAGACTAATAGAGGCTTCTTATTCTCATTATTATCAGGGGGTGGCGAAGTCTTGGACTCCTCCTCCTTGCTCTCCATCGTACGACTTCGCTTGGGGGGACGTGTGTCAGCCATTACTGTAGCTGGAGCTGGTGCTATTTGCTATAACGCTCTAATAATCGTCCTCATTCATATTTATAACCGAGCAGCATTTTAGACCATGTCAGCATTCAAATGTTACAATACCGAGTTGTACGGCCATACATATATATAAAAAAAACTGCAGCCGTCAAGAAAGTACGAGGGAGAAGAGGATATTTTAAATTAAAAATTAAGAACTTTATTAAACTGTATTTGTAAATGGGCGGGTTATTTATCGAAAGGATTTTGTAACAAATAAAAATTATTTCCAAGATATTAGGTTATCCAATGGTCATAGAAGAAATCGGGCCATTTAATATATAGCACAATGAAAAAGAAAAAATAAGTGTTAGTTGCACATTTTAAGATAAGCAATATTAATTACGCCGAAAGGCGTATACCTATTGACAATGAGCACAATTAATCACCTTTTAATCTAAAATTCCAATCTGATGGTTAACAATTGAAGATGCTGGCATATTCTTAGTCGTCCTCCCAAATCAATGAATGTRATTTATTTTTCATAACTTCCTTGTATTTCTGAATGCATCCGTTAACCTGTTTACTTTTTAACATTTACCTAATCATATTAAAAAATTACTGCAGCACTATATGATTGCCACGTTTAAATGATTAACTTTTCATATTACCATTTAGATTTCCTCTGTCCAAAAGTTTGATTTTCTAACTACCTGTGCGTTTGATTTTCTAGCTAACTGTGCGTTTGATTTTCTAACTACCTGTGCGTTTGATTTTCATTTTCGCCACGGATTTAAGCAGTCCGCCCATTCTCTACCACCAATTTCCTTAGCTGTCCCGTGTTTTCTACAATTAAATCGAGTGGGTTTAGACTCCCTAGCATCAGTCTGATCAGTGGCAGGCGTTGCTCAACCCAAATGGAAATTTGAAGATGATGCATGGTAAAACATGGTAATGCTGATAAGGGGTATTCCGAAGCTCAGTGACTCCATGGCGGAGCATACAAATATACGCAAAAGCAACGCCTGCGTTAACGAGCAGCGAGTTAGCTTATATTCGATTCTTCAAGGAAAAGTATACAAGTTAGCGTATATTCGATTCTTCAAGGAAAAGTATATAAATATTTGCATATTTACTCACTGCCTCAAAGACTGATGTAGATGTCTCAAAAGTTTTCTGCATGATTTGTAAATAGTTTTTTTTTAATAATAAATATTAAATGGATAGTTCAAATTTAATAAAGTCAAAACATTCTTTGTCTTCATCGGATTTAAATAAAACCTAAAACATTAATGGTTTTCTTTCTATGAGATTTAAATCAAAACCAACTTTTATCAATTTAATAGAAAAATTGTGGTTGTGTTTTTTTTCGAGGCCTTTCGGCGTTAATCAGCCACGGTTTTGAGTGGCTGTGCTAGTATATATCCCAAAACAATTTATTAATTCTCCACGACTCATTAGATCATGGTAGTTGTAACTTGTGCGTTATGATACGATGTAAATTGCAATTATTAACATATCTATTAATAGGCCCCGCCAAAGCACGGAAGATCAGTTAGGTCAGTTGGACATAATTGACCCGATTTTATTTTATTTTTTTTAAATTTAAATTTTTTTATTAAAATGAATTTCTTAAAAAATATAAAAAAAATGTAATTTTGTTACTAATAAAAATGGCGTTGTCTAACTGTTTTATGAAATGGTTTTTTTTTCAGAATCAAACAACATAAATTTGTACGAAATCACTATTTTTTGTTGTTTAAAATCTATTTCTGATTGTAGAAATGGATTGAGCATGTTGAAAAATCCCCAAGGCATTCTAATTACATATAAATAATCACTTAAATCTGCAGATCTAACAATTTCTGACCGGTTTTTGGGCAAAAGTCTCCAAAAAATATAACCTGAAAAAAGTCATTTTGTAAAACGTTTAGACTACGACCATAGAAATGCTTGCTATGATTAAATAACCCTGATGTGTTTTTTTTTAATTATAATAATTGAAAAAAGTCATCGTGGGAATGGTGAAGGGAAGGGTGATCTGCGGTAAGCGACCGTGCGAAAATGTCTTTTATCCAATAAGACCAAGAACAAAGGCCTTAGGCCCTCCTTTTCGCAACCCTCTCCTCCAGTAATCCAGCACCTCTGTCGAGTCGGATTTTCCTTTCTCCGACGCCTTTTTCCTTCCCGCCATTCGATAGGCGTGAGTTTATGCGGTAAGGATGATTTTGAGAGGATAGATGGCGTCATCAGATGAAACTGAGTTGGATTATGATGCAAGCATGTCTCGTGACAAGGCTTTTGTTACCACCGAAGAGATTTTGAATAGAAGGAACCTATCTAAATTCTTCCTCGGCACAGATTCGAACTCTGGTCTTGGTGATCTCAGGACCTCTCTCGAGCGAGCAAAGGATGGTGCCAATCCAGCAGGTGATTCGCGAATTAATGATCCATCCAGCTCCAACAGACATGAAGGCGCCAGTATGCATTCCTCCAATGATTATCATTCTACACTATTGGCGAATTCGGGGTACTTTCATCGTTCCAGCAACCCGCGAGTAGGCTCGGCTAGGAAATCAAAAGCTTGTCAGGGCAAGTTTAAGATTTTGGGCTCGAATGGTTCAAGACCAAAGAAAAACTCAAAGTGTATTAGACAGAAAGGAGGAACAGTCATGATGGTAGTAGGAGAGGACATCTCCATTGCAGAAGTAACTTGATATGCTGGCAATATGTTAATAGGGCATTTCAGCGGCAAGGACGCTGGAGAGAAGGCCCTTTAGAGATGGATGGATCAACATTGGAAACCATTGTTAGGCTATGCTCCAAAAGCGCATGTGTTGGCCAGAGGCTGGAGCTCCTTTCTACTACGGTCTGAGGAGTATTGTGCGGAGTTGTTAAGCAGAAATTGGACTTGGGGGTTGAAGTCCTGCACTGTGGATTTCGACCCGATAAGAGAGCCAGTGGCCCTAATGAAAGTATGGGCAATCCTACATGGATTACCCTTGGCCTTCTGGTCCAGAGAGGTGATGGAGGCCATAGGTAATAAGTTGGGTACATTTATGAGGCTCAAGCCAAACTGGGCATCCAAAAAGGACCGACATTGGGCGTGGATCCAAGTTGAGGTGGACGTCTGGGATGGCATGGTGGGTAGTCTCAACATTGTTTTTGCAAATACAATATGGCATCAAAGGGTAGACTATTGGAATTTATTGTTCTAATGCCATGGTTGCCATGAAATTGGACACATTCATGCCTAGTGTTCTAGCTTCGCACCTTTGGCCCAAATCTCCTCAAAGGCCCAAAGAACGAAATCTACACTTGGAAAAGTAGACTCGATGGAAGCAATTTCGGTAGATGGAAAGAAAGTGAAGGTTAACCTCAGTCCTGGAGAAGTGGTCTCTACAAGCAAAGCTTTAGGGGATCTGATTCAACACGCTTCTTCGATGGGTATGGAAAATATTTCTTCGGTTTTGGTCCCTGCATTATTGTCTAGTTTTGTTTTGGAAGTTTCATTCTCAACAGAAATGGATATCCCTCCTTCCCTCTTCCCTCCCTCTTCCCTTCCCCATCAAAAGTTGCCCCCCTATTGGAGAGGCCTATCCTCTGGTTATGCCCTCCCCCCTCTCTCTGAATGGATATCTACTGGACCAATCCCCTTGTGGAGCCTCTTCCCCTAACCCTTGTCCTCTTTCTTCCCTTCCCCCATCAGAAGTTGCCCCCCCTTACTAGAGAGGCCTCTCCTCTGGTTATGGCCTCCCCCCTCTCCCTGACTGGAGATCTGGTGGACCAGTCCCCATATGGAGCCTCTTCCCCTAACCCTTTTCCTCCCTCCCAACTCCCCTCTCGTGAATGACACCATGGAGCCTTCAAAGCCTCTTAATCCCCTTTCCCCATCGATCCTCCTCTGCCATTGTTCCCCCGAGCGTTAAGAAGTCGAAAGCGTGCCCCCCTTCCCCTTCGTCCCTAAAGCCCCCCTCTCCCCCTACTAAAGGTTATGCTTTGAGATTAAGGGACCTTCCTAAGGAGCTAAGGGAGGTCTAGCCTTAGACCTTAGACCACCCTTAAGTCTCTCATGCCGGAAGGAAATCACATTTGTACAAGGAAAAGGAAAAGGTCGTAGTTGAAATCTGTAAAGAAACCCAATCTACTATTACTAGGGCCCTTATAACTGGGAACACCCTACCCTTCTCGCCCCGATGATTCTAGTCTCCTTCAATGTGAGAGTGGTGGGGGGGGAAAAAAAATCTACCCCTCAAGAGGTTGCTCATGAGCCTGGAGCTTTATATTATCATGCTTCAGGAGATGATGTATATAGGTGATAAAGCTAGGGAGACTATGGGATCTTGGTTGAGGAATTGGCCTTTTAGTGCAGTAGATGTTGATGGTATGTCAGGAGGGATACTCACGGGGTGGAGTCTCGATTTTAAGGCCTTGTCTTCCTTTGTTGTTCGATCTTCTATCTATGTCATGCTTAAACATAAAAATTGTGATTTTTCCTTTTCTGATGTTAATATTTATGAACCTTACTCTCACAGGGTCCCTTTCTCAGAAGAATTGAAATCTGTAGGTGTCTTTTCTGACCCTCTTACAGTGGTAGGTGATGACCTGAAGTTCACTCTCTCTCTAAGGGAGGTGTGGGGGTCGAACCCTAGAGAGGACCATGAGAGAAGTTTTTGTTCTATCCTTTCTAGAGAGTTTACGTCTGGTGGACCTTGAACCGGTAAAGTTAACCCCTACTTGGCGAAACTTTAGAATGGAGAATGACGAAGTAGCAAAGAGATTGGACAGATTTATGGTCTCTGAGGCTCTCCTAGAATTGGGATTCAAGTTTAAATCAAAGTTTGAGGATGGGGGGATATCGAACCACCATCCTATCTCATTACAGTGGAAATCTAGTTATGAATCCCATTCGAATCCTTTAAAAATAAGTCAGGTTTGGATGGAGGAAGACGATTTTAAGAAATTGGTTTCCTCCTCTTAGGTAAGGATATCTCCCTTAAAGCCCGAGCCTTTGATTGTTCAATTCGAAGCAAACTTGAAGTGATTAAAAGAGGCCATTAAACAATGGCTTCCTATCTGGAGAGCCAAGAGGCACAAAGATATTTCTGAAACCGAGGACAAGCTCTCAAGTATCCTCAAACGAATAGATGAAGGCTCTCTTAGTCCAACTCAGTTAGAGGAGCTAAAAAATATGGAGGAACTTAAAAATTCATGGCTGAAAAAAGAGGAGCGGTAATGAAATTTGAAAAGTGGGGCTTTTTGGTTAAAAGCAGGAGATAACAACATGAAGTTCTTCCACCAATTTGCAAATCACAAAAGAAATCTCAACACAATTTGGGAAATCAAGGATGAAGAGGGGAATACGGTCAACTCCTTCCAAGATAAGGCCAAAGTTGGAGCAAGATATTTTGAAAACCTCTTTGCAACCCCTGCAGGATGCCCTATTTAGGAAATACTCGAAGTCGTGGCAAAGTTCCTTCTAGTTTTCAAAAAATATATGAATCAATCTTTAAAAGAAGAGGTAACTAAGGCAGAACTGTGTACAACTCTCTCTTCCATGTAAAACAGAAAGAGCTCGAGACCGGATGGATTTACAGTTGAATTTTTCAAAACCTTCTATGAACTATTCAAGGATGATTTTCTCTTGATGGTAAGGGAATCTCATAGGGTAGGTAGAATTCATGGACCTATAAACTCAACATTCCTATGCCTCATACCCCAACAACAAAATGTTGAATCGTTTGGGGACTTCAAGACGATTTCTTGTTGTAATGTAATCTACAAGTTAATAACCAAGATTTTATCTCGTCGTTTAAGACTAATGTTAAGCAAGGTAATTGGTGAGAAATAGTTYGATTTCTTGCAAAACAKGAAGATCCACGACGCAATAGYTATWKCTCAAGAGGTCCTCCATTCAGTWAAAAAAAGGAACCTCAAAGCGACCATCTTAAAACTGGACYTRTCAAAAACTTAYGACAGATTCAACTGGACYTGTCAAAAACTTACGACARATTCAACTRGACCTTCCTACGCCTGGTCCTCATTTAGATGGGAATGAATTTGAATATAGTAAATTGGATCATGGGATGCCTCCAGACTRYGTCCTTTGCATTTCTAATTAACGAATCCCCATGTCRGTTCTTTAGAGCCAYGAGATGCCTTCGCYARGGATGCCCCTTATCATCGTTCCTCTTCTTGATAATCATAGAAGCTATGAGTAGACTGATGAAGGAAGCTCGWTCTAATGGTTTGTTGAGARGGGTTAAAGTGTTTGATTCAKAAATGGTCTCTCATTTGTTGTYTGTTRATGATRTCTTATGTAGTGTGTATGGCTCRCCAAKAGATCTTTCATCTTTTAAAAGAATCCTAAACCTATATTGTCGAGCCACARGAATAATGGTAAATATGGAAAAATTGTGTATCATGCTAAACMRCTGCTCAGAAGCCGAAACAAATTCCTTCCTCAACATCATCCTTGCTCAAAGAAAACCTCTTTATGAAGGGGTAAATTATTTAGGCTTCCTCCTCAAACCAGAGTGCTACARAAAGGCGGATTGAGGGTGGCTRCTAAAAAAATGGAAGCTAGGATATCTATCTGGGTGAATAGGATGTTGTCAAGAGGAGGAAGGCCARTATTAYTCAAAGCGGTCTTAGAAAGTATTCTTGTTTAGTGGAACTCTATAGCTRCAATACCCAAAGGATTCMTTTMAAAAGTTTGCAGGTTAAKWTGCCAATATCTTTGGGCTGGTAAAAAATTCCCAGGAGGAATTCACCTAGCTAGTTGAGAATCTATAGCAGCAACCTAAGGAACTTGGAGGATGGGGTCTAAAGTACATCTGCTCCTTTGTGCGAGCTCTAGCCAGAAAAAAACTATGGAGACTTACATAATGGGTTCGAGTGATAAACTCTAAATATTTCACAAACCTATCTGTAGCAGAGTGGTTTCACGTGCCTGTAAAATCTTCGAAGGGATCCATAGTTTGGAGATCCTTGGTGGAAGCCTTCTCGATGGTGGGCAGTTGGATGATATATAGAATAGGCAATGGTCGTAGTGTTTGGTTGGGAGAGGATCCTTGGCTCGGGGCCGGAAATAATTTTAGGCTCTCGGAACCCCTTCTACAGATCCTTAGGGGTCAAAACATTTTCTCTTTGTATGAAACTCATGTAGGGGATCCTCAACCGAGAGGTCGACTGGGGTGGAAAGATGTTGCATCCCTAGAGCTCCATGATGTTCTGGTTGTAGAATGGGATTCATTCATCTCATTACTATGTGAAAACTTCATTTCCCTAGATGATGATTCTAAGGACTCATTACACTGGTCCAAGGACCCAAAGGATGGATCCTTTACAAAAATAAGCTATAAATCCCGGCAGAAAGACAAACATGAAAGCCCTAAAAAATGGTGGTGGAAACCATGGTGGAAATTCAAAGCCCCCCATATGTAAAATCACCCTATGGCTAGCCTTAAATAATAAATTATTAACCTGGGATAATGGCTTAAAGAGGGGGTGGTGTGGACCCAATCGGTGTGCTCTTTGCAAATCAAATCACGAATCTATCTCTCACCTTTTCATTACTTGCCCCTATGAAGGTCGGGTCGTGAAGATGATAAAGGAAAAGCTTAATGCCAAAGCGGATTGGAATAGGGACAATTTGAAAGATTGTTTCAGGACATGGATTCAGGACAGATCTGTTAATCTTTATGCAGGTTTACCAAGCTTGATGATCTCTAATATATGGTGGGCTCGTAATAATTCCATTTTTAAAGATAAATTTGTTCCACCTAAAGTAACAACATCCCTCACTCTTAGCCAGACAGTTGAATTCAAAGAAGACTGGAGCGGAGAAAAATCTCTCTCTCCAGTTCCTCCCCCAGTAGATTATGAAATCCAATGGGGATACTTTAACGGGGCCAACCAATGGCACCCACCAAAGTGTGGAGTAGGAATTGTTTTGTTCATCAACCAAAATCATTACATCTATATCTAATATGCTCTAAGTGGAGGGACCAACAACAAGGCATAGCCCATAACGTTATGGACACTTTTAGATATGGAAAAGGAAAAGGATATTTGGAAGTTGCAAGTGATGGGTGACTCAAAAATGGCAATTGACTGGGCAAAGGGAAAAATCACTATCCAAAACACTAGATTGGCCACAATTATGAGAGAGATTCAGCTAAACTTTCAGGCCTTAGAGTGGCTATCTTTTCATCACATCTTAAGAGAGCTTAACACTAAAGCAGATGAGATTTCCAAAGAAGTTATGGAACTGTAGAATAGAGCCTTCAGATTTTATGAATTCCTTGATGAAATAGAAACTGAGGCTATGGAATTCCACTTTTGATTTTTCACTTGTAAATGATCATGGAAGGTTTGCACAAAACAAGGAGATGACAAAAGTCTCTAAGAATGTGGAGTGAGCCTGCAAAGGCCTTTTAAAAGAACTGGAACATGTATATTATTTTTTATGAATATAATATTTTTTTTCCTTGAAAAAAAAATTAAAAAAACTTAAAATTACCACGTATTAGATTTGGACGCTAGTAAATCTCGAAAAAAATCTTGCAATATCATTTTTGGGTATGTGAGCAGTTTTGATAAAGCCAATGGCTATGTATAATTTTTTATCCCACCCAATGGTTATGCTTCACATTAAATTTAGAGTTTGGAGCCTCATAAATGAGTATGAGCTTATATTTGCATTGGTAAGACCTAGGAATAGTGATGTTTGTCCAATTCCCACGTGAAAATAACAATATTTGTGATGGCATTGTTTACCCAAATAATTTTTTCTCTAACTCGTTCTAGAGATTTTCCTTAAGTGGGATACATGTTGTTCAGAACATTTTTAAATCCACACATATGTTAGCTTGTTGTCATTTAAAACCATTGATAAAAAAAACAAATCGGTAAATATTGGTTCAACGCCCATCGACAAACCCTTCTCGTTATCATTTTCTGTAGTGATGATGGTGACAATGCTTTCGATATAGTGAAAAACAAAATCAAGTTTTTTTAATAAAACATATGCATGCCACAATGAACAATGGATGGTTGTGTCAGAAGGACAATTTTATAAAATAAAAAATTGTGACCTTCACTAAGAGGAGTGGGACCTAGAACTTCAACACATTATAACTACTTTTATCATAGAATTCTAATAGGGATAACAAAAATCTTTTTTTTTTTAATTCTTTTGACATCACACTTTTAATGTGATCACACTTGGAAGGAAATATTACTACAGTGAGAGTATGAATTTCGTAATTATTTAGACTATAGATGATCCAGGTGGATATTGATGGCCACCCAGCTATTCCAACTGGCTCCTCTTGACAGTTTTTTAGTTCAACACGTTCTTCTGTACTTCTTTGTAATTGTGGGTTCTTCACTTCCGGGGCTGTCTGAAGCCCTACACATCTTCCAGGTGGATACTGGTGGCCTCCCACCTAATCCAACTAGCTTATTTTGTATGTTTTCATGTCAGCACATCTTGTTGTACTTCCAGAGCCGTTTTGGGGCCCTAAACAATGTTTTTTTGGCTCACCACAGTCAAACTGTACATTAAGTTAGAGTTTGATGGTGTAATGTGTAGTTCTTGAAAAGACCTTTGCAACGGGCTATCACGTGCCTAAACTAGAGGTCGTATGCAAAAGTTACGAACCCCAGAAGTTGATGTACCAACTTACCCATAGGGATCCACATAACTTTTGGCGTTTCATCTCCTAGGGTTAGGTTTTTGGATCTCTAGGGTTTTGGAATTCATGAGTAGTGTTAAAAAGACCTTTGGAGCCTCATTGTAATGATTATGCTCAGACAAATGCGTGTAGCAGCCACATCTCTTCTCAGAGATAGCTACCACCATTCGAGCAAGTGTTTTAGTTATGCAGTTTCACAGTTTTAGCCTATTTCATTCATTCAATAGAAGAAATTGCTCACTGGATATATGTGTTGTTCTTTATATCTCTGTGTTTATTGTTTTCAGTCTGTTAATCAGTTTGTTCCGCTGCTAAATCCAGATCAATTGTATCAAAGTGATCTTCTCTTCATTTATTTTTCTTTGTGCATGTCCCTGACAAGATCTGGGTACAAGAAGTTGGGACTCAAACTAATTGAGTCATTACAAGATCGGTCGCGTCGAGCCCAAAAACAACCCATGGGAGACGAAAAGAAAGATGATAGAGTAGGAGATCCTTTTAAAATGTTGCTCGAGGAAGCCCTTGCATGACAAAGGAACGAAATGTGGACAACTTTGCGCAGATCCTTCGACAAGTGCCCACAAAAGAAGCATCTTCATCAAGTAGCCATGCAACCCCCTTCAAGGTATAGGTAAATTTTGATATTCCATATTTGAAGGATTGATAGATGCAGATGTTGTAGATAAATGGTTGAATCTGCTCAAAGGATATTTTTCGGTCCACAATTTTTTCCATAGGGAAAATATTACTTTTTCACTCCTCAAGATCGTCCCCCATGTTAAGCACTGGTGGGACACTTACTTTGAGCAAAGGGACATAAAGGAATCTATAATATTTGTGGTTGCCCCTACATGGTATTCCTTCCGGGGTGCCATTAAAGAACAAAACTACCTTGTTGGAAGCTACGAGGACCAGTACAACAGATGGACCACTCTGCATCAAGAAAGGGACCAGACAGTGCCAGATATCACCAATATTTTCCATACCCTGCACACCAAGTTAGGTATCAAAGACTCTGAGCGACATCTAGTGCTCAAATACCATGGTTGTTTGCATAGATACATTCAAAACATAGTTACCAACTTAACGAGAACTCTCCAGAGTTCTCGTTTTTTTGGGGGTCCAATTTTTTACCTCATTTTTAAAAATGGTGCTACCGGTAGCACCCCGTCTCTGTTTTTCGCTGATTTTTGATATTTTAAATTTTTCGATCCACAATGTTTCCACATTATTTTTTTAAATACTCATTTTTCATCTATTTTCAATTTTTTCTATATATATATATATATATTGTTTTTATTCAACTCCTTTTTTAGTCATTTTTCATGCTTCTTTCAATCTTAAAAATGTTTTTTACCATTTACTTTTTCGAAGTTACGATTTTTCA
>JZKD02S2308812.1:3400-13715 GCA_000966675.3 Picea glauca | reverse complement strand
TTTAGAATGGGTGCTACCGGTAGCAGTACTTTTCAATTTGATGGTTGATTTTGAGGTTTTGGTTTTAATGGTACCAAGTGATAAAAACACGATTTCAAATGATCTCAAAATTTAACGTTTTGAAAAGAAAAATAAAAATAAAAAACATCTTCTTCTTTTTTAGGTGTTGATTTTAAGGTTTTTCTGAGCTGCTGTTTAAGTTTTGAAGGCCATGTTTGAAAAATGTTGTAATTTTGACCCCATTTTAAAAAATGGTGCTACCGGTATCACCACTTTTTGATTTGGGGGTTGATTTTGATGTTTTTTATGCAAAAATATGGGTTTTTTGGGCCAGAGTTCTCGTTTTGAGGTCACAGTTCTCATTAAGTTGGTAACTATGTTTCAAACAAAAATGGATTTTTTAGACATCGCCTCATTGGGTAAGGCTTATAGATATGTTGTCAAGATTGAGCAAAAATTTAAGCAGAAGAAGCGAGAGTTTGGATCTGCAAACTCCTCACAGTCGAAGCAGGGAAAAGGTGGTCCCAACCCACACAACAAGGGACAGAGTAAAGATGGCCACTCTCAGGACAACCAGTCTAAGTAGCAACACAAGAAAGGCAATGAGAAAACGAAGAAGGACATGAGAAAATGGTGTGAATACCGTAAAATCCCTTGGCACAACACTGAAGAATGTCGCTCCAAGAAGTCACTCATGGTCGGGCTAAAGGCTTCCGAGTTAGAGGTCGATTCTGATTTTGAATCAAATCCAGAAGGAGGGAAGCAGACTATCGATGTTGAACCCAGTGCCATTGTCGCTACCACCAAAGTCCAGCCAAGCGAACCAGAAGAACCAGAGGAAGGGGAACGCCTCTTTCACTCACATATGTGGGTAAAGGGGGCTCCGCTTCATTTCATTGTCGATAGCGGCAGTCAAAAGAACTTGATCTCAGCAGAGGTCTTCAAGCGGCTGGACCTGCCGATGACACCGCACCCGCAGACCTGCACCATCGTTTGGCTTCGCCAAGGAAGAGATATTTGTGTTAGCCAATAATGCCATCTGCCCTATGGCATCAAGCCTTCCAAAGATGAGGTATTGTGTGATATTGATCCCCTTGAAGTTTGTGATGTTCTTCTAGGACAACCATATGTGTGGAAACATCATGTTGTGTATGAGTCTAGACCTTGCAGTGTTATTATTACTTTGGGTAGATAATTGTACAGGATACTAGAGGTAGCGCTGCCCACTGTTATTTCTTTAATTTCTGATAAGCAATGCAGTAAGGTCATTTCATAGACCAGGAAGTTTGTCTTCTTTGTGATATGTGCTCACAGTAAGTAGAAGGTCATTACCACATCTGTGGCCTCTACTCAGAGCCTCTCTTTGCAGCAGAAGCAAGTGGACAGGATCGTGGAAGAGTACAGAGACATCTTTTCCTCACCCACCGGGGTACCGATGCACTGCCAAGTCAAGCATCCAATTGATCTAACCCTCCATGCACCTCTGCCTAATATACCAGTCTATCATCACTCGCTGATGGAAAATGATGAAATCAAGCGTCAAATCCAAGAGTTTCTTCAAAAGGGGCACATCAGACCCAACTCCTCCCCTTGCGGAAGCCTGATTGTACTATCGCAGAAGAAGGACGGGACCTGGCGACTCTGCATTGATTACAGAGCATTAAAAAAATCACAGTAAAAAACTAGTACCCAATTCCCAGGATTGATGACCTTCTTGACCAACTCAAGGGGGGAAAGTTCTTCAACAAGATTGACCTAAAGTTTGGCTACCACTAGCTTCCCATTGAACCAATTGATGTCTGGAAGACAACTTTCAAATCTGAAGAAGGTCTCTTCGAATGGTTGGTCATGCCCTTTGGCCAAATAAATGCACTTTCCACTTTCATGAGGTTGATGGATGATGTATTGAGACCCTTCACCAACTCTTTTTCGGTGGTATATTTGGATGACATCCTCATTTTCAACAGAATTTGGGAGGAACACATGTGGCATATTCGACAGGTTTTGAGCACTCTGTAGCAGCACAAACTATATGCCAACTTGGAAAAATGTTCCTTCGGCATGAATAGGGTCCAATACTTGGGCTACATTGTTGATGAGCAAGGGGTACATGTTGATCTCGCTAAGATCCAAGTCATCAGTGACTAGCCAACCCCGACCACACTAACCGAGCTTCGAAGCTTCTTGGGACTAGCCAAATTCTATCGACAGTTTGTGTTGGGATTCTCCCATATTGCATAGGCCCTCATCCACGTGACCAAGGGCGGTGACATGGAAAAAAATCATGTGGGAGAAGGAACAAAAACAAGCATTTGATGATCTGAAGCATCTCTTGTGCTCCTCTCCAGTATTCTCTTAGCCCGATTTGCAACAACCGTTTGAAATTGAGAATGATGCATCTAACTATGTTGTAGGTGCAATTCTCACTCAACACGGTCATCTGGTGGCATACCATAGTGAGACACTCTCAGATATTGTCCGGAAATACCCCACCTATGACAAGGAATTGTATTCCATTATACAAGCCTGTCGTTAATGGAAACATTACATTTTGGGAAAGGAGACGATCATCCACACTGATGACAAGCCTCTGCAGTTCATACAGACACATGGGAAGTTGTAGAACAACCACCATTAGAAGTGGTCCACCTACCTGCAATAGTTCTATCTCAACATCAAGTATGAGACAGAGAGAACAAATCGTGTTGATGACTGCCTCAGTCGACCTTCCGTGGTTGCACTCACCACTATGCTCCATTGCTGCGGACATGAGGCACTTGAGTGGCCCCAACTTTATCAACAAGATCCAGACTTCACCACCACCTATAAGCTCTTGGGTACAGGCACGCTTGTCACTAATTTTCACATTCAAGATGGGATTTTATGCCATCTGGGCCATCTTTGTGTTCCTACAAGTGAGCATGCAAAGATGATTTGGGAAGCCCACTACAGTCGTATGGCAAGACATTTTGGCATGGAGAAAACTGTGGTCGTTCTCCAGAAACATTTTATTGGCCAAAACTTCGATAGGACGTTAGCAAGTATATCAGATCTTGCATTGCCTGTGCCATTGCCAAGCCAACCATCAAGAAGCAAGGCTTATACACCCCTCTTCCTACCCCGAGAAGCCTTTGGAATCCATCTCGATGGATTACATGTCTAGCCTTTCATCCACCAAGCACTACAATGAATGTGTATTTGTGGCCATTGATCGATTTTCGAAGATGGCCATCCTCACAGCCTGCAAGAAGAACATCACAATGACATATACTGCTAAGCTCTTCTTCGAACGAGTGTGGGTCCATTTTGGGATACCACAGACCATCATCTCCAACCGGGACAATAGGTTCATCAACACATTTTGGTCGAATCTCTGGTCATTGTTGGACATCAAGCTTACTAAATCCACTGCTTTCCACCCCCAAACAGACGACCAAACAAAGGTCGCCAATCGAATGATTGTGCACATCCTACGCATTTACAACTCTAAGCATCCACGTACATGGGATGAGAGTCTCCCCTATGTTAAACACAGTTATAACAGGGCTCTCCATAGCTCCACCGGCCATATCCCATTTCAGGTGGGACTCGTATTCTAACCCTTGGGTCCCATTGATGTTGCACTACCTCTGGAAACCACACAGACAGGCTCTTCCCATGTTCAGTCTAAGACCGACAAAGCCACCAGATTCATTGAGCAAATTCAACACATCCGCCAACAAGTGCATGGGATTTTTCATAAATCCAATGCTAAGTACAAGCAGTGCCATGATAAACACAGGGTACCACACCAATTTCAGGTTGGAGACATGGTTTGGTTACATTTGCAGAAGGAGCGTCTTACAAGTCCCCATCAGAATCTCTGCCCACTTTGTTATGGGCCCTACACCATCACCAAGGCTGTGGGTAGCAATGCTTTTGAGCTCAACACTCCACCCTTCCTTGGCTTGCACCCAATGTTCAATGTGGACCTCCTTCGGCCATATTTTCCACCATTATTGGACACCTCAGAGATCGCAGAACAATTGACACCAACATAGCTCAACCCTGAATGCATGGAACATACATCCACTGATTATATAGTGGACACATAGGTCAAGGGCACTCGCCAACAAAGGATCCAACTTTATCGTGTTGTCAAGGCAGGGCAACTCCTCCACTAAGGAAAGTGGCTCACCCGGGGCCAAATTCAGCAGAAGTTTCCTCACATGATGGGGAACTCAACACAATGGAGACAATTGCTTCCTAAGGGGGGAGGACTGATCCAGGTGGATATTGGTGGCCACCCACCTATTCCAACTAACTCCTCTTGACAATTTTTTAGTTCAATGCATTCTTTTGTACTTCTTTGTATTTGTGGGTTCTACACTTATGAGGTTGTCTGAAGCCCTACACATCTTCCAGATGGATACTGGTGGCCTCCAACCTAATCCAATTGGCTTAATTTGTATGTTTTCATGTTAACACATCTTGTGTTGTACTTCCAGGTCCGTTTTGGGGCCCTAAATAATTTTTTTTGGCTCACCATAGTCAAGTTATAAACAAAGTTAGATTTTGATGATGTAATGTGTAGTTCTCGAAAAGACCTTTCCAACGGGCTATCACATGCGTAAAACAGAGGTTGTATGAAAAAGTTACGACCCCGAGAAGTTGAGGTACCAACTTACCCATAGGGGCCCACATAACTTTTGGTGTTTCATCTCCTAGGGTTAGGTTTTTGGATGTCTAGGGTTTTGGCAGTCATGAGTAATGTTAAAGAGGCCTCTGGAGCCTCATTGTAATGATTATGCTCAGACGGATGCACGTAGCAGCCACATCTCTTCTCAGAGATAGCTACAATCGTTTGAGCAAGTGTTTCAATGCTGTAGTTTTACAGTTTCAACCTATTTCATTTATTCAATAGAAGATATTGTTCACTGGATATCTGTGTCATTCTTCATATCTATGTGTTTATTGTATTCAGTCTGTTAATCGGTTCATTCTGCTCATAAATTTGGATCAATAGAGGAGGAATTAAATGGACCCTGTCAGACTAACATGGAATCACTTGATAGACGTAATTGCACTGGAGCTTTAGGATAGTAATGTCACTCTTTACTGAGTAGATCCCCGAAGGATTTGCACGACACAATATCTTATTATCAGGTTGTTTTACCTACCTTCTATTGTGCATTCTCATTCTTACAACAAATGTGGAGGTCTTCGAGGATACCAATGATACTGTAATATTGTCAAAGGTTACTCTAACAAAAGTATTGGATTATTTAGTCACATTTCCCCTAGAAAAAGATTCCTCTAAATTGAATTTATTGGAGAAATTACTTGAGCAACAAGCCCAATTCAACAATTTCTCTTTAGTAAAGACAAACTCTTCAATGTCCATTGGAAAAGGATACAATAACATTGTAGCTAAGGTAATAGTTGCGGGCACATGGCAGTTCGTGAAGGGATTGTTTTTTGTAGTAATGTTTATTCCTCTAATATGAACAAAGTAGGGAAACTCCTCATTGGTTGCATGGAAGGCAATTGTGAGGCTAAGCGTGTATGAAGAGTGTAGACAACCACTCAATAATACCACTCGGGTTGTTGTTTTTTAAATATCTACATAGCAACCAACGTAAATTTTGGTTATGTGAAAATTCATAGTGAATTAAAAGTTAGAAAATTAAAATTCTATTGTTTTGTAAATAGATCCGCCTAGTAATCAAAGTGAATTTTGATATTGTGAAAATGCATAGCAAACTTAAAAGTTTGAAAATGGAAATTTTGTAAAAAGTAAACTTACAGTCGCTCTAACATGGTTAAATTGGTGAAATTTGGCAATGGTCCGGTGAAATGATTATTGCTAAGTGACTTGTTAATTTCAACACAAATGGACAAATGGGTAAATGTTGCACAAATGATTACCGATTGATATAATATTCAAACACAAACTATGTTCCCTGCAAAAGTTGAACCATACAGTTCTGTGTCCCTTGTTGGAGACTTATAAACAACCAATACTCTCCACACATTATTAAGAATATTCTCAAACATCTCAATTGTATTGCCAACTACAAAATTATATTGTCTCCGTCATCATTTTTTTCTTGAAATATACTTTTCTTTTTGTGATATCATAAGAAGGGCATTTCTTCTGATCATAGTGGTGCTTCTATTAGTTTATTTATGAGTATGGTTACTATAAGTAGAAAAGATCTAACTAGACTATTTCAGATTGGTTGACACAATTGGGGTTCCATACTTTGTTGCCATACGTTCGTTTGTTGACGCTTGGGGAATGGTAATGGTTAGTTATCCCATGATCATCTTACATATGTCTTTATTTAGCAATATGTTGGAATATGTCATAGATTCCAACTTTTGCTTGATGTGTTATAAACATTCTGACCAAATTTGGATTTTCTTTTGCAGGTTGGCAAAGGAAACACTTGTGCACACTTCAGAGACAACGAGATATATTTATGGGCATGGCACTAGTTAAACCCCACATTTAATCTTGAGCATTTGTAGAACCGGTTTTATTAATATAAGTTTAGGCACTTGAGGAGATTCCAAACCTCTCTTATAGATCATTATCTCTTTACATTGAGACACTAGATTATAAAGGGGTTGATCTTGGAATTTGACTTTGTATCATTAACAAGCCTCCTAAAAACAAAGCACATATAGGTATGTTCTTAGTCCCCGCCATGCAAGAAAATTTAATCAACTTCATTGATATTATACAAAAAAATTATATAGTTCGTTAATGTTTTATAAATTTTAATAATTAAAAGAAATTTGTTTTTAAATTCTACTACCTATNTGTGGGTAGCAATGCTTTTGAGCTCAACACTCCACCCTTCCTTGGCTTGCACCCAGTGTTCAATGTGGACCTCCTTCAACCATATTTTCCACCATTATTGGACACCTCAGATATCACAGAACAATTGACACCAACAGAGCTCAACCCTGAATGGATGGAACATGCATCCACTGATTATATAGTGGACACACAGGTCAAGGGCACTCACTAGCAGAGGATCCAACTTTATCGTGTTGTCAAGGCAGGGCAACTCCTCCACTAAGGAAAGTGGCTCACCCGGGGCCAAATTCAACAGAAGTTTCCTCACCTGATGGGGAACTCAATGCAATGGAGACAATTGCTTCCTAAGGGGGGAGGACTGATCCAGGTGGATATTGGTGGCCACCCGCCTATTCCAACTGACTCCTCTTGACAGTTTTTTAGTTCAACGCGTTCTTTTGTACTTCTTTGTATTTATGGTTTCTACACTTTCGAGGTTGTATGAAGCCCTACACATCTTCCACATGGATACTGGTGGCCTCCAACCTAATCCAACTGGCTTATTTTGTATGTTTTCATGTCAGCACATCTTGTGTTGTACTTCCAGGGCCGTTTTGGGGCCCTAAATAGTGTTTTTTTGGCTCGCCACAATCAAATTGTGAACAAAGTTAGAGTTTGATGATGCAATGTGTAGTTCTCGAAAAGATCTTTCCAACGGGCTATCACATGCGTAAAACAGAGGTCGTATGAAAAAGTTACGACCTCGGGAAGTTGAGGTACCAACTTACCCATAGGGGCCCACATAACTTTTGGTGTTTCATCTCCTAGGGTTAGGTTTTTGGATTTCCAGGGTTTTGGCAGTCATGAGTAATGTTAAAGAGGCCTCTGGTGCCTCATTGTAATGATTATGCTCAAACGGATGCACATAGCAGCGACATCTCTTCTCAGAGATAACTACCATCGTTTGAGCAAGTGTTTCAGTGCTGCAGTTTTACAGTTTCAACCTATTTCATTTATTCAATAGAAGATATTGTTCACTGGATATCTGTGTTGTTCTTCATATCTATGTGTTTATTGTATTCAGTCTATTAATCGGTTCATTCCGCTCCTAAATATGGATCAATAGAGGAGGAATTAAATGGACCCTGTCAGACTAACATGGAATCACTTGACAGAAGTAATTGCACTGGAGCTTTAGGATAGTAATGTCACTCTTTACTGAGTAGATCCCCGAAGGATTTGCACAACACAATATCTTATTATCAGGTTGTTTTACCTACCTTTTATTGTGCATTCTCATTCTTACAACAGATGTGGAGGTCTTCAAGGATACCAATGATATTGTAATATTGTTAAAGGTTACTCTGACAAAAGTATTGGATTATTTAGTCTCATTTCCCCTAGAAAAAGATTCCTCTAAATTGAATTTATTGGAGAAATTACTTAAGAAACAAGCCCAATTCAACAATTTCTCTTTAGTAAAGACAAACTCTTCAGTGTCCATTGGCGAAGGATACAATAGCATTGTAGCTAAGGTAATAGTTGCGGGCACAGGGCAATTCGTGAAGGGATTGTTTTTTGTAGTAATGTTTATTCCTCTAATGTGAAAAAAGTTGGGAAACTCCTCATTGGTTGCATGGAAGGCAACTGTGAGCCTAAGCGTGTATGAAGAGTGTAGACAACCACTCAATAATACCACTCACGTTGTTGTTTTGTAAATATCTACATAACAACCAACGTAAATTTTGGTTATGTGAAAATTCATAGTGAATTAAAAGTTAGAAAATGAAAATTCTATTGTTTTGTAAATAGATCCACCTAGTAATGAAAGTGAATTTTGGTATTGTGAAAATGCATAGCAAACTTAAAAGTTTGAAAATGGAAATTTTGTAAAAAGTAAACTTACAGTCGCTCTAACATGGTTAAATTGGTGAGATTTGGCAATGGTCTAGTGAAATCATTATTGCTATGTGACTTGTTAATTTCAACACAAATGTACAAATGAGTAAATGTTGCACAAATGATTATCGATTAATATAATATTCAAACAGAAACTATGTTCCCTGCAAAAGTTGAACCATACAGTTCTGTGTCCCTTGTTGGAGACTTATAAACAACCAATACTCTCAACACATTATAAAGAATATTCTCAAACATCTCAATTGTATTGCCAACTACAAAATTAGTATTGTCTCCATCATCATTTTTTTCTTGAAATATACTTTTCTTTTTGTGATATCATAAGAAGGGCATTTCTTCTGATCATAGTGGTGTTTCTATTAGTTTATTTATGAGTACAGTTACTATAAGTAGAAAAGATCTAACTAGACTATTTTAGATTGGTTGACACAATTGGGGTTCCATACTTTGTTGCCATACGTTCGTTTGTTGACGCTTGGGGAACGGTAATGGTTAGTTATCCCATGATCATCTTACATATGTCTTTATTTAGCGATATGTTGGAATATGTCACAGATTCCAACTTTTGCTTGATGTGTTATAAACATTCTGACCAAATTTGGATTTTCTTTTGCAAGTTGGAAAAGGAAACACTTGTGCACACTTCAGAGACAACGAAATATATTTATGGGCATGGCACTAGTTAAACCCCACATTTAATCTTGAGCATTTGTAGAACCGATTTTATTAATATAATTTTAGGCACTTGAGGAGATTCCAAACCTCTCTTATAGATCATTATCTCTTTACATTGAAACACTAGATTATAAAGGGGTTGATCTTGGAATTTGACTTTGGATCGTTAACAAGCCTCCTAAAAACAAAGCACATATAGGTATGTTCTTAGTCCCCGCCATGCAAGAAAATTTACTCAACTTCATTGATATTATACAAAAAAAATTATATAGTTCGTTAACGTTTTATAAATTTTAATTATTAAAACAAATATGTTTTTAAATTCTACTACCTATTTCGATTATTTGAGGCAATATCTGAGTTAATCTTTTATTTTTCAAAATGAAATCCTCCATTACTTGAAGCTTCTTTCATCAACTTAGCAATTGTTGACTCATGATTTCTCACCTACCATAAAAGCTCGCAAAGAGTTGTGAAGCCTATAACTTATTTAAAATTTTATATAAATATAATAGGTGGGGTCCTCTAGGAAACAAACATTTAAATTATTTGACATTTACTTTCTCAACATTATGACATAACATTATTATGGATTATCATCACTGAACATGGTATAAAATAAGTTATTTATTGGAGATCAGTCTAGCTTGGTATATGTGGGGTTATGATCCTTTGTTTTTACATGGTTATATGCTCACTACACTCAATGGCATTGAATTTTTTGCAATTTAATACTCATGCAAAAACATGGTATTGTTTGGTATAACAAGTTTTGGGTTAGCAGTTTATTTTTCTCAAAGCATATACAATGGTATATATAGAATTGCCAAGCATAAAGATTGCATAGAATTTTTACCTTTGATGAACTTATCAGCTTTCTCGATTCATGAGACATTAGAACTATGGAATAAACATAATACGTAAACTCTCTCT
>JZKD02S2308790.1:22270-33346 GCA_000966675.3 Picea glauca | reverse complement strand
CTTTGATACCACTTGTTAGGTACGATATCTATTATATTAAGAAAAAAAAAGAAATATTGTAGAAAATACCAGTGGAGCAACAAAATGTAGAGAACCACAACAAAAAATTATACCTTTATTGATAGAAATCAATGTTCACTTTCCTCTTCAAGGAAGCAACCTCCAAGATAGCAGTTCTCTATTACAATAATTCTCAAGACAAGGATTTTTCATGTATCCTACTCTTATTTTTACTAATTCTATCTTCTAAAGAACATTCTAGAGGAAGACATTTCTAGAAGTGGTATCTTATATTAGGTATTCTTACATTGACTTGATCACATTTATTAAATATGCCTTATTAATTAATGTCTTCCTTTATTAAATGGAAAATATATTATTCTACCTACGTGAGGGGTTAGGGAGGCTAGGTCCCTAACACTAGAAGTGAGCCAAAAAGGTTCACATGGGCTGACTTGGCTAGATTTGGTCAAGGTTTCGAATGCAAAGTTCAAGGTGGAGCATTGAAGGTGTCCAAGTTAGAAAGGTGGGTCTATATTTCTCTATAGAAAGGCTGATGTGTTTAGATATTTGTGGTGAAAAGAGTACGAGAAAGTCAATCAAGTATTTTGAGAATAGATGATGGAGGCAACTTCACATCCTTGAATTGGAAATTATTGTAATGAAGCTAGGATCGAAGGGGTATGTTCAATAATGCCACATTGCAACAAGAGTTGTGGGAAAAAGTGGTTGTTCTATCTGGTAAATCGGTCACCATCGGTTGCAAAAAATTGGAATATTCTGAAATAGGTATGAACATGTCATTGGTGATTACTCAAATGTGAAATTTTTAGTTGTGATGCTTCTGCTCTTATCAACATTCTAAGTAGGGCCCATATCAAATAGGTATATCTTTATTGGTTATGGTGATGGTGTTAAGGGATACAAATTTGTGGGATCCTACTACCCAAAAAATCATCATTAATAGATATGGAGTGTTTGATGAATCTCATCTCATAAAATCATGCATAGTAAAAGATGAAAGTTACAAAGCATGACTGGTAGCATAAGGATATCTGGAAGGTATTAAATTCCATGAAATTTTATCATCAATTGTTAATCTTGTTTCTATTCATGTTGTGTTAGCACTAGTTGTGTTACTTGATCTTGAGTTAGTGCAGCTAGATGTTACAACAATTTTACAAGGATTTTTTTGGATCATGAGATGTATTTGGAACAATCAGAAAGGTTGGTTCAAGATCACAACATAAGGTGTTTTTGAAATCCATTGCATGCCCTGCAGCTAGAGCAGATAATGGTGCAAGATGTTTGATTCCTTCATGGTAAGCCAAATTTTACAATAAGTGAGTATAACCATTGCGTTTATGGTATGTTCATTATCTTGGTGTTATATGTTATACTTGTAGAAAGCACACAAATTTTTCAGATCAATAGGTTGACTTAGTTGGCTAAGAAGTTTGATATGAAGGATCTACAAGAAGCTAAAACAAATCTCGGGCATGGAAATACGCAGAGATAGGAAATATGGTAAGCCTTGGTTAACACAACAAAAGTATGTGGAGAAGATACTTATGAAATTCAGTATGAATAAAGTGAAACCTGTAAATATCCCTTTAGCTTTCCATTGTAAGCTGTCTTTAGGTTTATGTCCTAGTAATGAAGAAGAAAAGGGTTATATGTCTTGTGTATCGTATGCTAGTAGGAAATTTGATGTATGTTATGAAATGGTAATATATTTTAAATGCAATTGGTGTTCTCAGTGGATACATGGAAAATCTAGGTAAAATAGTGAAATGTGTTGTAACGTACCAAATCAACAAGGTCAAACCACGCTACTCCAAGAACACACTTTTTTGAATTGATTTCAATTTTTTTGATAACATTTAATTAATAAATAAGCATGAAATAATCACATGTAGTAATCAAGATTCATACTACATCATAAAAGAAACAAGCAATATACCAATCATAGCAATAACTGGCAAGCATGCATATTATAAAAACTAATCTCATAGATAATAATTAATACAAAGCGGAAATAAATATACAAGCATAAAAACACATAACAAAGGACACTTATCTTAAACAAAATAAATCACCAATTGGTTGTGGACCAAGGACGTTCCACCCAACCTTAGAAATTTGTGTTCTGAGTTTCAACAACAGGTCACCCCCAAGTGAGGGCTATGAATCCACAAGGACTGGTTCCAAAGAGACACTCATCTTCCCAAGATAGTCAATCACCCAAGATCTCACATGTTTCTCAAAACAATAAAACAATCCAAAGTACACCAACTCTCTTCTCTCCAGCCCACACCACCGAAAGATAATGAACCCCCTTCACTGCCACATAGTTCCTCAGGTTTTCCACTTCTTTCCAAGGCTCCAGTGCATCTGGTCAAGAATCTCCATGTTGGGACTCTCAGGATTTGCAATTGTGATCAAGTTTTAACACATGCCAATGCATCTCAGGCACACATGCTCTAATTCATGGCTAGGATACACTAGTAATTACTATAGACAACAAAGAATGGATCATTTCGCAACAATTTATTTTTCCTTCCCAAGCCAAGATAATAAAATGAATGAGTAAAGTGAATGTAAGAGTGAACCCCCAAACACCCCAAAGATGGGTTTATATATTTACATGAAATCAAGAACCACATGGCCTTCCCCCCAAGAAGCTCATGTAATCAATTTTCTTAATTAAAACTAAGATGGATAAATAGAATATAATAAAAATACTTAGCTCCTTTATCCCCCTCTCTCGTGGAATAATACCCCCCTATAACTATTGTCCTTGTGTGTGTGGAATTCAACGATGTATTTATTATTAATAATTATCAAAGCATTACATTTCTTAGGAACTCTATCATCTTTTAATTGTTTGGGTGCTCGGACCTTTCATAAAATAAGAAAAATACATTTTTTAATATGGGGACTCAAAACCAGGGTATTACATAGGTGTTTTTGTATTTTCGAGGAACTAGTATCACCTACACTAGTTGCATTGATTCAATCTGTGGTTATGATTCAGAATATTTAGAAAGGAGGAAACCTACCTCAGGTTATGTTTCGTAGGAACACAAGGATATATTGGGCAAGTTTGGACAAGTACATGATAAGGCATTATGTGATGGTCAAAGCATTGTGCATTTGACTAACTGTTTAGCATATCAAAATGGGACAATGCATCATTTTATAATATATGTCATTGATGGAGGTGGAGTGGTTCATACTAGAGGTGCATACATTTTGAAGAAACTAGTATTGTTAGGTTGTTGTGGTGTTTGGCTTCTCTTAGCTTGCAAAAGAGGTGATGAATGCTAAAAATAATTAAAAAGTACCTAGGAAAGTGTTTCTCATCATCTAGGCACCCAGGGGTGGGAACATGTCTAATGAGGACCCTAGTCATTTAATTCATGTGATATGAATTAAAAGTGACTTTATGAATTAGGGAAAGTGGGTGAGTAAAGTGATTTAATCTCCACCATTCATCTTATCCAATCTAAACCCTTAGATCAGATGACCCTTCAACTTCCATCATTGAGTCAATTAGGGTGAGGAGGTGACCCCCCATTACTCTCTTTTTTTCATGTGTTTTGAAGAGAGCAAGAGAACGAGAGAGAATTCGAGCAAGATACGGATAAAAGGTTGTTGGTAAGGGCACAAATACCAAGGAAAGAGTACAACACATAATTCAAGGAAGAAAGTACAACCAACAAAGGGTCGTAGAGTATGGATTTTTTGTGAGGTCATACAACAAAAAAGGGAACATAAATCGAGGAGGCCATATTGCAGATTTTTTAGGCAAAGTTAGCACATATTTCAAGGCTTCTGTATAATAGTTTTGACAAAGAAATTGAGACAGCATTGACTGGCACGAATTTCTAATCAAATTTTGTACATTTCATACAACAAGAGGGAACGAAATTCGAGGGTCGTACAACATTGTTTTCTGGGCATGGATTTCAAGACAGTTTGGCACTGTTTTCAAGGAATATTGTTGGGCAGATTCTTGAGATAAGTTTGTGTGAATTTCTAATAATTTGACTGCTGTAAATATCATTTTCTCAGAGATCCAAAATAATAAAAATCCCCTCTCTCACTAGTTTTCCCCTTGTGGGTTTTTCGAGGGTCAATGTTAGACCAAAAATCTATTTGTCTTTAATTTATGGGTTAGTGTGCTTATAATAGAATTATTTATTTCTTCATTTAATGTTGTTCAAAATCCTCATGTTTCATTTCTCAGAATTGTTTATATGCTTAGAAATTGATGTTGTTATAAAAATGGGTTTTTGGGCTTTAAACTATGATTAGTCTCAGTGAGACTTGAAACTGTGTGGGGTCTGAAAATTTTACATCGTATCAAAGATGAGTTGAAGAGGAATTTAGAATTAAATCAGCCATATAGAGAGAATGACATAAGTTACTTCACGGGACATAATTTTGGAATTTTTTATTTTAGTCGAGAAGGGTCAATGGCTACAGGTTTAAGAGTTGAGGATAGACTTGATGGGGCAGTAAATTTTGGTGCATGGAAGGAGAGAATGATTTTTCTTCTGTAGGAGAGAGAGTTATGGGACATTGGGGACATTGGGGACATTATTGAGAACTCCACAACTAACCCAGTAACAGTACGTAGAGATGCTACACTTCTAGCAGCATATACCAATAAGAGTATTAAGGATAAAAGAATCATCCTTGATGCCATCAAGAACCATTTGATTCCTCATGTGACAAGGAAGAAAAAATCATATGAGATGTGGGATTCATTGACAAAGTTCTATCAAATTACAAATGAGAACCGGAAGATGGTTTTGAGAGAGAAATTGAAGAGTATTAGAATGACAAAGGCTGAAAATGTGGTCACATATCTTACCGAGCTAACCCAGGTAAGAGATGAACTTGGTGTTGTTGGGGAGGCCATTTTTGAAAGTGAATTGTGAGGAAAAAATTTAATGGGGTGACCAAACAATGGGTTGTTTTTGTTGAGGGAATTGTGGTAAGGGAGAGTATTACCAAGTATAAATGTCTTTGGGATGAATTTGTTCAGGAGGAAACCCGAAGAGAGTATGTGCATGGTAGTTCATCTACTGGTAATGATGAAGAGAATGTGGTTCTTGTTGCTAACAACAAGAAGAAGTTCAAAAAGGTTCCAAAGGCAGGGAACAAGCCGAAGGGTGAAGGAAAGAAGGACATGAGAAAAGTCAAGTTCTTTGCATGTCACAAGTTTGGAAACTATGTGGGGCAATGTCATAATAAGAAAAAGAAACAGATTATAGCTTCAACAAAGGTGGAAGAGTTTTCCACCAAGTTTGACAATGATTTTTCCTTAGTGGTGTTTATTTCCACTAGAGCAACACATTCCAGTGTCTGGTATATTGATAGTGGTGCCTCTCGCCATATGGAAGGTGTTCGTGAGAAATTGATAGATATTACACAAATTGGTGATCTTGAGGTAGAGCTTGGATATGAACGAGTGGTCAAGGCAGTTGGTAGTGGGACAATATCATTTCAGAACGAGTCTCAACCTCCCATGTGTAAATTCTAACCTTGTACAATATCTACTGCAAATAGATATTCAGAAAAAGAACAGAAAAGATACAATGGGAAATACAAACATTACACAGAGATTTTTCCCCTGGAAACCCAAACCGGGAAAACCAGCATATTCTATATTCATCCATTCGTGATACATTGTTTACAATACAATATACATATAGGAGCCAACGACATCCAAAAACCTAACCCAATGTCCTAGATTAGTTCAAAACCCCAATTCCTTAACCGGAAAAAGAAAACCATCGGAAAAAACCATGTGTCAAAAAACCACCTAAATACGTGGCACGTTTCCGGAGGCAGGTGACATGTTTCCCGAGGCAGTATTTTTCTTTTGAGGGCATTGCCCCCGAAACCCCACACGGGGGGCTTCGCCCCCCTATACCCCCCTCTAACCCCCCTATGCGTCGATCACAGACGTTCAGACACTACTACTCGTGCAAAGAATATACCACATACCCAACATTCTCCCACTTGTTGTTTTCTTTGCATACAGGGGGTTACAGGGTTACATAGTCAACAATTGAGGGCAAAAATGCCCATGGATCCTCTAAACCAAGAGAACTTCTCAGTACTCATATATTTTTTTAATGAGTCTGCAACATTCTTCAAAGTATCCACCTTCATCAATGATACTTTATTTTCTTCAACCATGTCTCTCACAAAGTGATATTGAACATCAATATTCTTTGTCTTTGAATGATAAGACGGGTTCTTCATCAGAAAAAATGCACTCTGACTATCACACTCTATCCTTACATCTTGTTGTTCCAACCCAATACCTGAACACAATCTTTGTAACCATATTGCTTCCTTACTTGCATGAGTGGTTGCCATGTATTCAACTTCTGTAGTTGAAAGTGCCACTACAACCTGTCTTTTACTCATCCAACTTATTGCTCCTCCAAACATGTTAAGCACATACCCGCTTATAGATCTCCTATGATCCAGATCTCCAGCTCAGTCTGCATCCACAAATCCATGTATATCCACCACTTTTTCCAATCTCGGTCTTCCTTTGTAGCACAATCCATAGCTAGCAGTTCCACGCAAATACTTGAAAACCCTTTTTACTGCTATCCAATGCTCCTTCCCTGGTTTTTACATATACCTTCTCAAAAATCCCACTGCATGTGCAATGTTCGGTCTAGTACAGATCATTGCATACATCAAACTGCCAACTGCACTCGCATATGGAACATGAGACATGTCCTCCTCTTCTTCATGTTTCTTGGGACACTGATCCACAAATAACTTTACACCAACATGAATAGGAACCTTGATCGGCTTACATTTGTTGGCCCTTGAACAAGTTTTGAGGATCCTTGGTCATGTTTGGCATACTTTTGGGACTTCGACAGCCTCTTGAAGGTGGAGCGCAAGTCGAAGCGAAGATCGTGGGATATTGACCCCTTTTTAGGGATTTTTGGGTTTTGAGCTTATGTAACGGGTGTGGAGATGTCGGCCCATGGGTTTACCCATGATTAGGCCCTTTTTGTAAATCATAAATAGAAGTCTAGGTGATGTGAGACTTGCTAAGTGCAAGTGACTAGTCGGTGGTAGGTTGTGCTAAGTGCAAGTAATGATTGTAATTGCTTTGTGCATGTTGTGTGAGACTTGCAAGGCTACGTGCAAGTGACTACAAAAGTCTGTGTAAGGCTTTGTGCCTAGTTCTACTCAGGGAAGGAGGATCTGGAGGAGTGCGAGAAGATCTCTTGTCCTATGCGGGGTAGGATTTTGTGGCTCTATGCATGTAGAATATTGAGAGAAGCTAATAAAGAAGACAAAGAATTTGTGGACATAGCCCCGGGGTGGGTGTGAACCATGTATATCCTATGTTGTGAATGCTTTGTGCTTTATGGTTGCTCACTTGTTTATATGATTAAATGCTTCGTGCACTATTATATGATAGATGAATCTACTATGGTAGCTTAGTGTTGAATAATGTGAATGAATGCTAGATCTAATCTATATTAGTATGCTTGGTGCTTGTATCTATTGGAACTATGTGAATATTGTGTTGATTATTTATTAGGGTTTAATTGTGCTGTAAACTAAGACTAGATATTAATGAACTATAATTGCTAAGTGCTCTATTAAGGTGTTACAGTCACAGATCTGTGTCCCAGCTAAGGTTGTAGACATATGAGTCCTGCAACCACCCCTACCTCTACCTCGGGTGAGACTTCATCTTCTTCGTAGGTGTTGTCGAAAGGGTTGGTATTTAGGGTTTTGTTGGTGCTCTGTTGTAGCGTTGAACCCTGGGTTTGACCCTATTCCAACAAATGGTTTTGTTGTCAGGATGTGAAACCGTGATTGCTGGGAATTGAGGAAGAAGACTCTTTTTACAAAGACCTGACCTGGAACTATGATTTTTGGGAACTGGGGAAGAAAAATCTTTGTGCGAAGATCAGACCTGATTGTCGAGAACTGAAAAAGAGTAAAGATCTTTGCATAGATCTGTTTCCCTAGTACACCGTACTACTTGACCTGTGAAGCTTTGTGCCAAGAAGAAGGGTCGGATCTGAAGAAAAGAGGTAATATCTAAAAGCTTTGTGCTCTGATAAAGGTAAAAGTGAGAATTTTTTATTAAAGAGGTAAGATCTAAAAGCTTTGTGCTATGATAAAGGTAAAAGTGAGAATTTTTTATTAAAGAGGTAAGATTTGTAAGCTTTGTTCTTTTTTAGAGGTAAGATAAGTGGAAATTTTTGTTTCTAAAGTATGGATCTAAGTATGTTTGATAAAAAAATTCCTAGCTTGAAAAGTAGGGAACAACTAGATGAAATAAGATTTGATATGAGTAGATCTGACAAGAATAGTGAAAGATATGTTATACCTATGCATAGAAATAATGTTTGGACTAACAAATGGATGCAGGATCCTAGAGAGAATTTTTTGCAGGTTAGCTACCATGATCCTAGTGCATAGTACAGGAAAGTTTGGGGATCATTTAAAAGAAAACGAGGATTAATCTTTTGTTACAGTTGCGGAAGACTGGGACATATGGATAAGGAATGCCCTGGTAGAAGACCTAGTTGTCTTTGTTGTAAAGCTACGGATCATGAAGTTTTGGATTTCCCTAGAATGATTGCTAAGCTTGACAAAATGAATATGAGACAAGAAGACCCTAAGGAAGGTCAAGACACTGAGACCATGGCGGAACCCCAGAAAGAATCAGAGGATGTATTGCTACAAATGAAATAAACCCTAAATGATCACCGAAATATCATCTTATCAGAGATTCAAAGAAAAAGAATGCATAGAAGCAAGAATAGGAGACTTCAACATTGACTGTGTTCTGGATGAAGAAACAGAAGTTAATATCATGACAAAAAGAACTTGGGAAACTTTAGGAAAGTCTGCTATGATTCCTTCATTGAGAGGAATAGGATTATTTAGAGGAAATCAGATAACCCTTTGTGGAAGACTCACCCAAACATATATGAGTGCTCATGGAACTTCTATAGAGGAATATTTTGAGGTTGTTAAATTTATTGAGAACAACGCCCAATTTTCTATGTTACTAGGAAAAACCTGGGTCGAGAAGGATCAGACCCAAAGAAAGGAAGAAGAATACCTCAAATAGAAAAAACAAGACCTAAGATATTTCATGACCAAGAGGATAGCACACTTGATTGAAGAACAGGAGAACAGATTGAAGGTACTTCGAACCAGAAACTTGGATGTTGAAGTTAAAAGAACAGAAGAAGATTCATAGAAGACTAAAGCACCTACCCCAGATAGAGAAGACGTATTACTCTCCAACCCTAGTAAAAACCATCAACAACGCGAAGTTACTATGCCAAGAGAAGTTAAGAATCAGAATGGAAAAAGGAATACCAGAAAGAAGGCTAGAAAGCTCAGCAAGAAGAAATCCAAGCTAGAAAAATTACAAATAGCACCAGAAAGAACTTCGCAGAAGGAAGGATTTCAGAATTTGAACTTCGTTGGGATATTAGTACAACATAGCATGGCACTTCACCATGGCGAAGGAATATAAACAATATAGCCATTAGACTGACACCCCGAACGGTTAGAATGACATTTATGGTCAGAAAGCTTGCCATCATACCGTTGGGACCGCGCCGTAACAGACATAACTGCATTAATGAAGGCTTCTCGCCCATTAGAGAGATCCATTACCTAGTTGTCTACTTATTCCGTTGAGCCTTGCACCAAGAATTTTTTTTCCAACCATGATTATATGAGCCCGCAGATTAGTTGATTTCGCACAGTGATCATCAAGCTATCACCATCCATCCTGTTGCATTGAGGAGTTTCTCTTCAAACTCGAGATATTCAACCACGAGCATGTATGTTCGAAGAACTTAGTGCAGTCGAAGAGTCTATGAAGGAGGTACTCATCGACCTCATGACTGAAAGAGTAATGTATGAAAGACTAATGTATGTGGGTGTACAAGCTTCATCGACGAGAGGAGTGCGAGCCTCTCCGTCGACTGCTCGTGGATATGGACCATCCCGATCGACAACGGAGAAGAGAACCAAGCAAAGAGATGACCTAGCGAACAAGAAGTTAATCCCAACCATATTACCTGACTATATCCCGTTTTGGTCGGCATGGTGAGTCGTGACAGTGTCCCGAGGGACTTTGATTACACCATGGTTACTACGTACCTCATGAAGGGGATACATGCAGTTAGAGCGCAATGGGATAATATTGCGACATTGAAGTTCAACAACTTCAACCTAGGAGACAAAAAGAACCATAGTATGCTCACCCCTTATAAATAATTGACCAGGACGAAGGGGAAGAACTCAAAAATAATCCCCCAGCCATGGACGATGAACCTCGCGCAGTCCACCCTTTTGAATGTAATGAATATCCCACATTTTGGAAGGCACCAGGAGGTTAACCCCTGTGTTAATCTCCTACTCTCATGTTACCATGGTGGCTACTTATGGCTATACCAATGTATCACAGTCGATATGACGCTAATCCATAGGATCACCGGATTAAGCATGCAAATACCCGACCCACAGGACTTCTATCCAGGGAAGGCTACAAATCGTGCATTAGCACAAAATATCAAAGATACATACGACGATGTTGATAAGGGGATGCGAGGCTACAAGGTAGCTTCCATACAGAATGATGTAGTGCGCCTAGCATGCCAATTAATTGGAGGAAAGCTAGCAATGAAGAACAAACCCACGTAGGTCACAGGGTTTGTTATTGAACTCACTAGGAAATGCGTGCAAGGCCCACAAATGAATTGGGTGAAGTACCTAGTTAACTAGCTAGAATTATACTATCTCAAAGCTCAGGATTAGGGCTACGAGTTCCACTTTAGCTAGCTCCTGATCCTCATCGCGTTTACTGCTTGGGAGATGCCGGAAGGTGTGACCTTCCCGGACATTGAGCCATTCGAGCCACTTTCTATGAAGTTCACCACACTCTATTACTCGAGTGATATGGAAAAACAATGGAATTCAAACGCGGTATTTCATATGTATTATCTCCAACTGAAGAGGGCTATCGAAGCTTAACCTCAC
>JZKD02S2308789.1:381530-394893 GCA_000966675.3 Picea glauca | reverse complement strand
CCTTTTTCAACAATTAGTAGTTACTTTTATGTTTTGTTAATTACTACAATAGATCAACAATAGACTTGTTTGCAAAATCAATTATATAAATATAATTAATAGGAATTACAAGGATTTTAATTCACTAAGAGTGTTTTTCATAAGTCGATCATAGGTATGGATCAATTTATTTAAATCAATTCAATGTCTCTTCAAATATTGCAGAAATTGAATTCCTTCTGAGGCACTTCCTTCAAACCATTTACATGTGACCTTATGCGCAAAACCACATGCTTATTTATTAAGCGATGTACCTACCACCTCATGGATTATGTGTTCATAACCCATGACTGGGGGCTGGAACCTAGTCCTCCAATACTTCGGCCTTTGGGAATTTTCTCTCTCATCTAATATTCTGAAGTTTCATCTCTCCGAAGTGGTTACCTCTCACAAGGGTTGATTCGATGGTTGGCATGATTTCTGGAACCAAATCAACGACTAGGATATGATCCTTAAACTATCCTTCCATTGCATAATCCAACAACTATGAATTAATCAAAGGTTGAGATGGATGACCTGTTGGCAGCCCTACATGATTTTTTCCTTTTAAAGTGAAAAATAACAATTTCTGTAGCTGCCTATGCTTCATCATGTAAATATTGCTATTTGCAGGTGACTGCTTGGTTGTAAAGAAGATGTTTTGATTGTTCCTAATTTATTATTTTCGTTTTCATGCTTCATTCATGACTGAAATCATGAATGAAACATTGAAACTTATAATCAAATTGCAATTATATCCAAGGCTTGGTCTTTGTGTAGGGTCAATATTCTCACAGCTCTTTTAATGAATGTTGTTTTGCTTTGAAGCTTATCATATATTAATAAAACATTTGTTTTTGAGTTGCTCCCGGGTTATAAGCTATATATTGAACACATCAAGAATAGATTAGCATTAAGACTACAAGATTCTTCATTTCTTTATAGATCATTTTCGATTTTAAAATCCTTTGATTGGTATTTTGATTTTTGGATCGCATCCTCTCCTAACCTTGGCAAATCAAGGTGCCCATTACATATGATGAGATTCAAACTCGGTCGTACCCTGTACTCTCTTTGAAGTGGTAGTTTAAATCGACAGATCCATCATTCGAAACTAAAGTCTTGGGTTTCGTTCTGTACTCGTGGCATTCATTACCCGAAACGCCCGATTTTCATGGTTTGAAACCCCCTATGCTCTCATTTTGGTCACGCTAGGGTAACTGTGGGTTTTATTCCTTGTTACTTTCTCTGGCCTTCTTCTGTCTCTATTATCCCTTATGCTCATAGAGAGTCCTGGTCACCTTTGTGACTGCCTATCCAAACCTTTATGGCCCCTGTCATTCGTGTTGAGCCAAATGGCTCCCAAAATTTGTTGTTGTATGATGACGCGAGTGCAGACCTTAAAATCCTGGGTTGGGTTGTGTTTCTTGAGAATTTTTAGGGTTATAACTTACAAGCAACCCAAGAGTTTGCCCTCACATTCGATGGATGCAGAGCTAAAGTGGGCGATATTCAATTGGAAATCACCGAGGAATTCCTGAGTGAGGCAACAGGTCTTCCCCTTACCAACCAAAAATGGTTTAAAAATTCAAAGATGGACGAGGTACCATGGGGTCTGTTCATCACCTCCCGAAAAATTCAATGCCGTGAAAAAGGTATGCCACTCTCTCTGTTGAAGGATAGATGGAATGGTTTATTTGCAGTGTTAAGACATTTTTTCACTTGTGAAGGCCGCTACGGCCTCGTCTTCCTTTACAACATAAGACTGCTCATGCATTTTATAGGTTTCCAGTTAAACATACATTTTTACTTATTAAGAAGTTTATATAAGATGTCAAAGAGATATAAATGGAAGAAATTGGATTCCATCTTGTTTCATCATGGGTTAATTAAGTTGTTGATAGTTCATCATCTCAAACTGCTTAATGATGATTGGGATGCTTTCGTGACTCGCAATGGATTTGTTACAATACACCCTGTGGACACTCCAATGGTTGATACACCTATGATAGAAAAGTCTCTCTTTCCCTCCAGTGATAGGTCCGTTTTCTTATGTGAAAACCCTTGTGAAAGGGCTATGCCCGATCAGTCTGTGTGTGAACAGCAAGATGTCGGCTCCAAGCTTGTTGAAACTCTTAAGTGTGAGCAATTCATTAATCCTAACCTTAACATCAAATCCACTAGTGAAAACCCTTCCAAATAGTCAAAGAAAAATTGAGACATGCGAGGGTTTAATAACAAGAGGGATGGGAGACTGATTTCTAGGAGCCTACGGAATAGATCAAAAGCTCATGTGAGCTCAATCGAATCGATCGAGGTCTATGAGAGCTTTGATTCTGAGATTGAAAAAAAATTGGCAACTGAAGACCCAAATTACTCTAAACCAGATCTCGGTCAAACTTCCAATTATGTGGATAACTTACCACCGTGTCTGAAGCACAACAAGGATTTTCCAAGAATTAAATTCAGTCAAAAGATGACAGTGGATAATGGAAGTGTTTTAATACACAGTCATGTGCTTGCTCAACCATTTTCCCTGCTGTAAATTGTGAAGTGTGCTTACATTGGATCGATCTATATTACACAGACATTCCCATCATTCAAAAAGAGATCAAGGCTCTTACGGCTCAAAACCGCTCATTGACAATTGAAAACCGCGAGCTCAAGATAAATTCACAGAGGCAAGGAAAACGCTTGAAAAGAACTGGCAATATCATAATAAAAAACGTCGATAGTGTCGAGGTTGTGATCAACTCTGAAATTTTGTGATTCGAATTTGATTTTTAGTTGAATGGTAAGATTATTTTTTTTATTTTTTTTGTTCTTTATTGTTATTTTTATAATTAATATAGAGTGATTTAGATTTCTGTTGTCAATAATAATAATGTCTACAAAATCGTGAGATTCTGTAGCCAAGTCAAATTTCTCATATAAAAATTTGGAAATTGCTAGTTAAATAAATATCTAATTTGTACATTTCGTTTTTCTTTTAGGATATGATGTGTTTTGTGGTGATCTCATAATATGGAGCATTGCTAGACTTAGTTGATTAGTCACCTCTTTTGGCTTATTCTAAAACCCAAAACAAAACTTCTGTAATTTTGAAGATTCTGTTTGATATTGAGTGGCTTTTTAGACCCTCCATTGTTGTAACTGTGAGATATTTTTGAGATATGATCCTATCTTAGAAGATAGGATGCTTAGTTTACCTGAAATCTTTAAATACACAGTATTTTTTACTAGAAATCGTCTTGGCCTGGGGCAGAAGATGGATGATTAATTCACAGACTTAAATGGAACAACAATATGCATTTTGGCTTTAGCCTCTTGTAAATGGTGTTTTCATTTATGTTTTGTTTATTATCATATACTAATAGGTTTTGATAGCTTTAGACTTCACGATCTATTATGTTTTGGGATAATTCTTTTATAAATATCGTCCATATTTGATGCTTCAAATATCAACAGTGTGATCATCCATTCAACTTAAATGACAGGATTTCTCTTTAATTTTTAGTTGAATGATCAAATGTAATGTTGTTACAACCAGATTTATCTTAATGTAATTGCTTGCGATCATAAGATCATAGGACCTATTCGTATCATCTATTATGTTATTAAAACTCAACTGCCAACACATTGTTTTGGATTTATTGAGAATAGTATCAAGGTTCATTGCAGGTTTCCCTCTTGGACGTGGTAGTTGGATGTTCTCTAATCATGCAGATGCTTGGATACATATCACTAACTTACTAACATGTTAGCTCATTTACATTTTTCTGTCATTTACTTATCACTAAAACTCGAATGTATGGTTTAGCTTTTGACTATCCACACGTTTCTGTTTCATAGTATTTTTTTTATATTAGTTTAGATTTATAAAGGAAAAACGAAAAAATATTTTTATGTGCTTTCTTTATCTGTTTCTTCGAAGAAATCATTTTTCACACTGAGTTTCGTAAGTTTAGATTGAAACTTACAGTTTGTATATCATGTACATAAGTAAGATAAGTAAATCTTCCGTTTAAATATATCTACAATAGATACATTATATATATATATATATATATATATATATATATATATATATATATATATATATATATATATATATATATATATATATAATGATTAGTAATTAGTTAGTTATTTCATTTCTTTCATTTGTTTATTTTAGGAATTTTAGATTGGCTAACAGAGCCATTAAACCCGTCAGAACGAGTTACACCAAATGGCTTGGGTTATTTAGACAACCCCATACCAGACTCGTTCTTCCAGTTGACGGATGGTCATTTTTTCCCGCCAACAAATGGTGCTAGAAGGAGGGCCTGAATACAATTGATGGCACATGGAGGTCGCAAAACTCCACCCCCACACACTCGTTCCCCCATAGTAACACGTAGTCACTCAGACAACAACATTACCTTTGAAATAGAAACTACCTCGAACGAAAATCCTGAGATTCCCGTTGAGCCAGTAACACCAAATCCTCAAGCGACCGACGTACAAGAAATCGTTCGTCAGTCACTCTTAAGGAAAAATGATGCTTTGGCCCGTATTAGACAACCTAGTAGGCCTCTCAATCAACCTTTAGATTTCTCAGATATCCGAGAGCAACTCGAAGGCACTGGTCTACATTTAGATCCTTTAGGAGATAATACCACAAACCCCGACCACACCCCTACTCTTGCAGTCGGAGGATATGGTATTCCACCTTCCCCACCTCATTCATCTCCTTCCTCTTTAGGAGGAGAGACATCTAACGAAGGTAGTTCTTCAATTGAATGATCTCAACCTTTGACACCACCTACACCCATGGAAAACCAAAACAATCCCGCTAGACCTTGTCTCGATCAAGATGTTGTGGATGTACCTAGACCCCAAAACCCTTTACTGAAACACCCGGAGAAATGGTTACCTAAGTTCAATCCAGATTCTAAACAAATCGTCGAGGACCACATAAAGAAATTCATGTTATCCATTAGACTCTAAAGCATAGAACATGAAGATGTAGTATGTAGGATTTTTCCTTACACGTTTGAGGGCAATGCCTCTACATGGTATTTCACTCAACAACCTCACACTATTGTATCTTGGGACATATTCGAGACCTGTTTCCTAGAGAAGTTCAAAGATGATAAATCCCCAGAATTATTAGTCATGGAACTCTCCATCTTAATGATGAACCCTAAGGAGAAAGTAAAATATTTTAACCAAAGGTTCCTCACGTTAAAAAACCAAATCCCCATCGATTCAATGCCCGCAGAAAACCTTATTGTGGCATATTACACTAAATCTCTACACAATAATATAGAAATTTGGGTTAAAAGGTCTAATAAGTTAACGTTACTGGAAGCCTTCGAGGAGGCGAGCCAAATCGAAAAAGATATTTTGAGCTTGAAAGATAATCTTAGTAATGAGGCAGAAATAACCCCATTTTCTAAGAAGAAAATATAAATTCTTACTAGACCTCCCCAAACCAAAACTCAACCAGAAACCTTAGACTTAGAAAGTTTACAAAAGGTCGTCCAAAAATGATCAAATCAAGCCATAGACTTGAGGAGATCAGCTAAAGAATCATCTTCGAGCAAAGGAAGTTACAAACCTCCTTTCAAAAAACCTTTTCCCCCAAACCAACCGAATCTGACCCTTGAGGGTCTGAATTTTGAAAGATTACAATACGCTCTACAGACTACCCTTGAAGCACATGATAACTTAGTCCCCCTTGAGAATTCTAAAGACGTGGTTGAAGAAGAAACAGTCGAAGAAGAGGAATCATCTCCCAATGTCTTCGGACATTTTTCCGATAGTATTTTTCAAGCCAATTTTGAAACTGTTCATCCTTACAACACTAGAAGAAAAACTTAGAGTAAACCCTCTTCCGAAATAAGTACTAATGTGCCTCTAAAATAATTTAAACTAACTGAAACAAAACAGAATCTAGCAGCCCCAAGTTTAGAGTATGATTTGATTGAAGATCTAAAGAAACTTAGAGCTAATATTTCTGTTTACGAACTTTTGAAGTTTCCTCTTCTTCTGCAGAAAATGCTTCAGAACATCGCAAAAAATAGAAAAAACAACAATCTGAACAACAAGAAAATTGCAGAAATCAGTTCTAAAATAGCTCAAAAGGTCCTCGCTAAAACAACACCTGAACTCCCAGATAAAAGGGATCTCACTGAAAAAAATGTATCAAATGTAGATAAAATAATTTCAGGGACAACGACTAGAAATCAATAGAATTCTACTGTTAATACTCACAAAAATGTCCCACCTTTCTTATTAACTTCCGAAATTTTCAATAGAAATGTACATAATTGCATGGTAGATTCCGGTGCATCATCAAATGTGATTCCCTTGTCTATTTTCCAAAAAATCAATGCTGAAGTTCAACCTTCTAGTCTTAAAATCATTCATCTTGACCGGATGAATGTTAAGGTAATTGGTGAACTAAAGAATGTGCTCGTTAGGCTATCTTCTAATCCTAAGGTTCACCAAATTATTGATATCATTGTTGTTGACATCCCTGAAGTCTATGGTTTATTATTAAGCAGGGATTGGTCTAAACAACTACATGGATACTTTGCAACAGATTAGTCTCATTTGTGGCTACCAGAAAATGGAAAGCCAAACAAAATTAGGATTAATCATGAACGTTACCTCAAGCATATCGTAACCTATTTGAATGATGCTAATGAACCATTTACTACTTCCACTAATTCACTTGAAATGCATGGAATGAATACCTTCTTCGATAACTTCATGGTTGAAACCTCCCCCATCACCGATCCGGAACAACAGTCAGAGCTCATGACATGTACCCAGTCAGCAACTTTACCGAATGTGCCAAACACTGCCGATGAAGCTCACATATGGTCACTTTACTTCGATGGATCCAAATCCAAAGAAGGAACTGGTGCAAGATGTGTACTCATCGACCCGACAGGTAATAAAACTTTTATCGCCTGCCGGTTAGAGTTTGAATGTACAAACAACACCGTGGAATACGAGGCACTTTTGCAAGGACTCAAGAAATCTGTAGATATGAACATAAAGAACTTAATGGTATTCGATGATTCAGAAATTGTGGTAAGACAGGTAAGAAATTCCATACATTGCCTAACACCACACCTGGAAATTTATCGAACTGAGGTATGGAATCTAATGCACAAGTTTTCCACATTTAACATCAATTCCATTCCTAGATTAAACAATTATGAGGCTGATTTATTAGCTAATGTCGCTTCCAAACTTTTTCCCACAGAAGGTCTTTCTCCAAATCCATTTTCAATTGAGTTATTGTCCAGACCATCAATCCCATACAACGTCACTAATTGGAGAGTGTTTGATGATGATCAATAGATCATCAATTTTTTTCACATGGAGGACACCTTCCAAGGTGCAGTTATTGATGAAGGCACCCACGATGAAAATCTCCACAATTTTACGGTAATATTAGAGTCAAGGTCTCCCAAATCAACATTTGATCTGGTAAATTCTATCCCTAAATCCATGGTAAGACTAGAAAATTTTTATGATTTGCATGATAAATTCAGAAAAACTGTAAATTGTAAAACAAATAGTTCTTCCTTGACTCATGAAAAGGTAAATCTAGGGACTAAAGATAATCCACAATATATCAATCTGGGAATGGGATGCTCCAAGCAAGAGCAGTCCGCTTTTATAAAACTGTTTAGATAATTCAAGGATGTCTTCGCTTGGACATAAGATGATTTAAAAACTTTTGACCCTAACATAATACAACATATCATCCCCATGAAACCCCAGACTCAACCTTTTCAGCAGAAGCTGAGAAAGATGCACCCTAAGATGGAACCAATAGTCAAGAAAGGACTAAATAAATTATTGAATGCAAAGATAATCTTCCCAGTAAGACACACACAATGGGTGTCTAATCTGGTTCATGTAAGGAAGAAAAGTGGTGAAATTCGACTTTGTGTCAATTTTCGAAACTTGAATCGGGCGTCTCACAAAGACAATTATCATGTTCCTCCAATGGAACAAATTCTTTAGCAGGTATCTGGTTCCGAAAGACTGTCACTGCTAGATGGTTTTTCAGGATACAACCAGGTCTTCATGTCTCCCCCAGACCAGTTAAAAACCACTTTTCGTACCCCATGGGGTACTTACGCCTACAGGAAAATGCCTTTTGGGCTTATAAATTCCGGGGCCAATTTTTAGAGAGAAATGGATATTGCTTTTCGTGGTCTCATAAATCAATTTGTAGTGGTCTATCTTGACGATGTTATTGTTTTCTCCAAAAACAAGAAAGATCACTTGTCTCACCTTAGGTGTATCCTAGAACGATGTCGTAAGTACGACATATCTCTCAACCCTAAGAAGTCTATCTTTGCAGTGGAACAAGGAAAAATTATCGGATTCATAGTATCTAGTGATGGGATGATCATTGATCCCAAAAGAACTCAAGCCATTGACAAACTTCCTCCCCCCTCCTCCAAAAAATATATGCAATTTGTTTTAGGCCAGATCAACTTTGTCAGAAGGTTTGTCCCAAGTTTCTCAGAAATGGTAAGGCCATTGCAAAACTTAATTAAAAAGGATGTTCAGTATCATTGGGGACCACAGGAAAATCAATCTTTTGATTCCATCAAAAAATCCATAGTGGAGGCCCCTTCCTTAATGAGTCTTGATTTTTCACAAGATTTCACTCTTTATACTTTCGCCTCTAATCGATCTTATGCCACTGTGTTGACCCAAAAGAACGCTGAAAGCAATGTAATCCCCATTTCCTTTATGAGCTCAACTTCAAAGGAGAAGATCTTAACTACTCGGCTATATATCAACAAGCTTATACAGTTTTCAAAGCAGTGAAACATTTTCGATCATATTTACTGAAATCCAGAACTAAAGTCATTGTGCCTTATCCTGCTGTCAGAAACTTGTTAGTACAAAAGGAATTGGGTGAAAAACGGGCAAATAGGATGACATCGTTACAAGAGTATGACCTCGAAATTACCCCTGCACAAATTGTCATAGGTCAAGGTCTGTGCAAATTGGTGGTTGATTCAGTTGAAGAGCAACAGAGTCGAATTAATCTCTTAACTATAAATCAACATAGTCAAAATCAAATCTGATGTACACAAGTTGTTGCTAATTCTTGGTTTGATGATATTAATTTTTATCTAACACACGGTTCTTCTCCTTTCCATCTCAATCCAAAAAAGAGAATAGAAATAAGACTAAAATCTGCACCTTTCCAGCTGGTAAATGGTGTATTATTTCGTAAAATTTTTGATAACGTCCTCATGTGTTGTTTGGAAAGAGATGAAGCAGAGAAAGTATTATCTAAACTGCATGCAGGTGAAGTTAGTGGGCACCTCGACAGAGACACCACTTCTCACAAAGTATTAAGAGATGGGTACTATTGGACCACATTTTTCAAAGATGCCCATGCATTATGTCGTAAATGCATAATCTGCCAAAAGGCTGCTGGACGAGTACAGAAGGAAGCATTCCCTTTGTAGCCTGTTTTGGTAGATTCTCCTTTTAAACAGTGGGGTCTTGACATTATAGGGCCGATTAACCCCACTTCCTTGCAGTAGCATAAATACATCATTACAACAACATATTATTTTACCAGATGGTCCTAGGCTGCACCACTAAAAGTGGTAAACAGTATTCAGGTAATATCGTTTCTTAACTCAAACATCATTACTCAATTCGGGATTCCTGAGTGTTTGGTCTTAGATAATGCTTCCTACTTTTCAGCCCTCGATATGAGTGTTTTTTCTTTAGAAAGAGGGATCAAACTGAAATATTCTACCATCTATTACCCCCAAGGAAACGACTTAGCAGAATCGACAAACAAAAACCTGATCAAAATCATAAAAGGACAGTTTCCAAAAACCACAAAAACGGGCACAACGTGCTTTCTAATGCACTCTGGGTTGATAGGGTGAAACCAAAAATTTCTGTTGGTAATTCTCCTTTATTTCTCATCTACGGAAGATAAGTGATTCTCCCTCCTCATGTTCTGCTTCCCTCTCTACAATTATCGCAGAAAGTTCAGGAAGAGGATTGTCCTCCTCTTGAAAGTTGAATTAATTCTTTGTTGAAATTAGAGGAAGTAAGAGCACAATCAAAAGAGAGACTGGATCAACATCAACATATTGTGAAAAGTTGGTTCGATTCAAACTTTGCTTAAGATAGAAAGTTCGAGGTAGGAGATCTAGTTCTCAAGTGGGATAAACCTCATGAGGGAAAAGGGGAACATACCAAGTTCCAGAACCTGTGGTTGGGGCCCTTTGTAATCACTGAAAAAATAGGTCCTAGCTCTTTCCACCTACAAAATTTAGAGGGATGGCCAGACACCTTCTCGGTGAATGGCCAAGCTCTCAAGAGGCATTTTTCATGATAGTTCCAGATCCACCCTTTGTACATATTTTCTTGTTTTGATTTATTTTTATTTTCAGATTTTGGTTCTTTTCATCTTGTTTGTTTTCGCTGCTTTTTGGTTAAACTTATGTCTGTTTCACCTTTTAGTTCATGGAGGGAAACTATAATGCATCATTATGAAGCAATTGTTAAGGTCTTCTCAAGAGAATCAATGATGTGAATTGTTGAAACACAGACTAACTAAAGAAAATTTTTGTTTGAAACAGACTTCCTAGTCTCACTTTATAATTATGAGCAGACACGATCATCTTTAAAGATTTTTACGTTGTCCCTGCTTTTAAAGAAATAAACTCAAGTATGCCTTCCTGTTCTCGAAAAAATTGTTTCATCAAGAAAATAACTTCAGATCATAATGAAGGTGATTAAGCAGAAAATTAAAGGCTGAAAAATAACAAGTGTTCTAAAGACTTAAATTTTCAGCATCACCCCGCTCTTCTGAATATCTTTAAAATTATATCAGATTGTAAACAATTTTTCAAGAGTTGTGCGAAGTGTTTGTAAACCCGCCAGGTACTGAACAGGCCTGCTGGCAGTGAAGCAATGTCGGGTTCAAGAAAATTATCAGGTATAAATTTTGATATTAGCCTTAAGTATCCTTCATTTTGAATTGAAATTTCTTGGACATGATAGAGGTGTTAGAATGGGTTAAATGACATCCCTGTCGAGGATATGGATGCCTACTGGAAGCAGTGGCCCTATCAACAGTATTGAATCCATTTACTTGAACATCGTTGCTGTCACCGGATTTCATTTGGACATAAAGATATCTAAAGCTAGACTGTGTAATGATTGTTGAGATGCTTGATGTCCTTTAACTATGCTTTGATCTGTAATCATTCTAAACAGTCCTAACATGAACTCGTTGGTAATGCAGAGATAACTGCTTATTCCAGTAAGTTTCCATTGTTGGCAGCCCTACACGATTTTTACCTTTTAAAGTGACAAATAACAATTTCTGTAGCTGCCTATGCTTCGTCATGTAAATATTGCTATTTGAAGGTGACTACTCGGTTGTAAAGAAGATGTTTTGATTGTTCCTAATTTATTATTTTTCGTTTTCATGCTTTATTTGTGACTGAAAGCATGAATGAAACATTGAAACTTATAATCAAATTGCAATTATATCCAAGGCTTGGTCTTTATGTAGGGTCAATATTCTTACAACTCTTTTAATGAATGTTGTTTTGCTTTGAAGCTTATCATATATCAATAAAATATTTGTTTTTGAGTTTCTCTTGGGTTATAAGCTATATCTTGAACACATCAAGAATAGATTGGCATTAATACTACAAGCTTCTTCATTTCTTGATAGATCATTTTCAATTTTAAAATCCTTTGATTGGTATTTTGATTTTTGGATCGCATCCTCTCCTAACCTTGGCAAATCAAGGTGCCCATTACATATGATGAGATTCAAAATCGATCGTACCCTGTACTCTCTTTGAAGTGGCAGTTTGAATCAATAGATCCATCATTACAAACTAAAGTCTTGGGTTTCATTCTGTACTCGTGGCATTCATTACCCGAAACGCCCGATTTTTGTGGTTTGAAACCCCCTATGTTGTTAAGGTCCTAACCCGCACATAGGTAGATCAATGTATTCGAATGTAATAAAGGTCAATATTAATAAGGCCTTTCAATAAAATAGAATAAGGCAAATGTAAGAATACCTAATAGAAGCTTCCATTTCTAGAAGGATCTTCCTCTAGATGCTTCTCTTAATAGACATATTTAGTATAAATAAGGGTCGAGGGTATGAAAACCCTAGCTGGGAGATTATTGTAATAGAGCGTTGCTCGACTGGAGGTTGCCCCCTCGAAGAGACCTGTGAACATTGCTATCTGAATCAAATTGTTATTTCTATTGCTATTTCGTATATCATTTCTATGTATTGTGAAGATTATGCTAGATATTTTACTTTTATTCTGCCATTTCTAGCATTTCATTTATGTTTTGCATATTTTATATATCTGGTATCTTGCAAGTGGTATCAAAGCACTTTCCTTGGCAGAAATTGTGGGTATTTTTTTTTCAGGGTAGAGACGTATTCCTACGTCTTTAATCCACAGAGATCTATTGTTACGCGCATAAACCCGCGGTTGAGGGATTCAGACACGCATGAAATACAAGTGGTTCTTAAGCGCACATCTGTTGGCCACCCTTGTAACCCCTGTTGGTACCCCTTCGAGTGGTAGCGCATCAGACAACACCTATGTACTACTATTGGACCCCGCACATATATCAGAGAGCTATAGCACAGGGCAAACCCTTGTCTATAGAACCGTTGAATACCTAACCCTTGGGGAACATAAACAAATTAAACCGGCAAGATCTATTGCCGCGCATTTGTGTTTGGGTTGCTAAGTAAATACACATTTCTCTCTGGTTCAGAATTTGGGGATTTCAACACTGTAGCATTCTTTAGACCAAAGTATAACCCCGCAGCAAAAAAAAAAAAAAGGTCTGGAAAAATTTTCACCATTATTTGAGACCTATTCCATTAGATTCATCTGTTCTCCCTTATCACATTCCTCCATATCATTTTTCTGCAAAAATTTCTGACCTCGTCCACTCCCTTTTCAGTTCACCCATCCTCATGGCCCATACCCATAGCCAAGAACTAGAGTCTCGCTTCAATACCTTGCAATCTGGTTTCCTCGAGACCCAACAAGAAGTGCAACAACTCAGTGCTACTATTGCCTCCCATGATGCATCCATGAATGCCTCTGTAAATGTAGTTGTCCAGTCCGCAATGGAGGAATTCAAACACGAAATGACCACCCAACTTGAATATGTCTTTGCATCACTCTGCACCAAACTAAATATCCCTACCGATGACTCTTTTCCTGATGCACATAAAAAGACTGAAGGTGAAACTTCTTCCCATTCCTTTCAACCCCATCACTTT
>JZKD02S2308789.1:366390-377890 GCA_000966675.3 Picea glauca | reverse complement strand
TAAAGGTCAATATTAATAAGGCCTTTCAATAAAATAGAATAAGGCGGATGTAAGAAGACCTAATAGAAGCTTCCACTTCTAGAAGAATCTTCCTCTAGATGCTTCTCTTAATAGACATATTTAGTATAAATGAGGGTCGAGAGTATGAAAACCCTAGCTGGGAGATTATTGTAACAGAGCGCTTCTCGACTGGAGGTTTCCCCCTTGAAGAGTCCTGTGAACATTTCTATCTGAATCAAAGTGTTATTTCTATTGCTATTTCGTATATCATTTCTATGTATTGTGAARATTATGCTGGATATTTTACTGTTATTCTGCCATTTCTAGCATTTCATTTTTGTTCTGCATATTTTATATATCTGGTATCTTGCATATGCTCTCATTTTGGTCACGCTAGGGTAACTGTGGGTTTTATTTCTTGTTACTTGTTCTGGCCTTCCTCTATCTCTGTTACCACTTGTGCTCACAGTGAGTCATGGTTGCCTTTATAACTGCCTGTCCAAACCCTTATGGCCCCTGTCGTTCGTGTTGAGCCAAATGGCTCCCAAACTTTGTCGTTGTATGATGACGCGAGTGAAGACCTTAAAATCCTGGGTTGAATTATGTTTCTTGAGAAGTTTTAGGGTTATAAATTACAAGTAGCCCAAGAGTTTCCCCTCACAATTGATGGATGCTGAGCTAAAGTGGGCAACATTAAATTGGAAATCACCGAGGAATTCCTGAGTGAGGCAACAGGTCTTCCCCTTACTGGCCAAAAATGGTTTAAAAATTCAAAGCTGGACGAGGTACCATGGGGTTTGTTCGTCACCTGCCAAAAAATTCAATGTTGTGACAAAGGTATGCCAATCTCTTTGTTGAAGGATAGATGGCATGGTTTATTGGTAGTGTTAAGACATTTTGTCACTTGTGAAGGCCGCTACGGTCTCATCTTCCTTTACCACATAAGACTGCTCATGCATTTTATCGGTTTCCAGTTAAACATGCCTTTTTACTTATTACGAAGTTTATATAAGATGTCAAAGAGATATAAAAGGAAGAAATTGGATTCCATCTTGTTTCATCATGGGTTAATTAAGTTGTTGATAGTTCATCATCTGAAACTTCTTAATGATGTTTGGGATGATTTCGTGACTTGCAATGGCTTTGTTACAATACACCCTGTGGACACTCCGGTGGTTGATAAACCTATGTTAGAAAAGTATCTCTTTCCCTCCAATGATAGGTCAGTTTTCTTATGTGAAAACCCTTTTAAAAGGGCTACACCCGATCAGTCTATGTGTGAACAGCAAGATGTCGGCTCCAAGCTTGTTGAAACTCCTGAGTGTGAGAAAGTCAGTGACCCTAACCTTAATATCAAATACACCAGTGGAAACCCTTCCAAACAGTCAAATAAAAATCAAGACATGCGAGGGTTTAATAACAAGAGTGTTGGGAGACTAATTTATAGGAGCCTACGGAATAGATCAAAATCCCATGTGAGCTCGATCGAATCGATCGAGGTCCATGAGAGCTCTAATTCTGAGATTGAAAAATTTCTAGCAGCTGAAGACCCAAATTACTCTAAACCGGATCTCGGTCAGGATTTCGATTATGTGAATAACTTACCACCGTGTCTAAAGCACAACAAGGATTTTCTAGGAATTAAATTCAGTCAAAAGCCGACAATGGATAGTGGAAGTGTTTTAACACAAAGTCATGCACTTGCTCAACCATTTTCCCGTACTGTAAATTGTGAAGTGTGTTTACACTGGATCGGTCTATATTACACAGAAATTCCCATCCTTCAAAAAGAGATCAAGGATCTTACAGCTCAAAACCGATCATTGACAATTGAAAACCACGAGTTCAAGATCAATGCACAGAGGCAAGGAAAACGCTTGAAAAGGACTCACAATATCATAATAAAAAACATTGATAGTATCGAGGTTGTGATCAACTCTGAAATTTTGTTATTCGAATTTGACTTTCAGTTGAATGGTAGGATTTTTTTTTCCTTTTTGTTGTGCTTTATTGTTATTTTTCTAATTAATATAGAGTGATTTAGATTTCTATTGTCAATAATAAGAATGGCTACAGAATCGTGAGATTCTGTAGCCAGGTCAAATTTCTCATATAAAAATTTGGAAATTGTTAGTTAAATAAATAGCTAATTTGCAAATTTCGTTTTGCTTTCAGGATATGATGTATCTTGCGGTGATCTCATAAGATGGAGAATTGCTGGACTTAGTTGATTAGTCACCTCTTTTGGATTATTCTGAAAACCAAAACAAAACTTGTGTAATTTTGAAGATTCAGTTTGATATTGAGTGGCTTTTTAGACCCTCTATTGTTGTAACTGTGAGATATTTTTGAGATATGATCCTATCTTAGAAGATAGGATGCTTAGTTTACCTGAACTCTTTAAATACACAATATTTTGTACTAGAAATCATCTTGGCCTGGGGCAGAAGATGGATGATTAATTCATAGACTTAAATGAAACAACAATATGCATTTTGGCTTTAGCCTCTTGTAAATGGTGTTTTCATTTATGTTTTGTTCATCCTGATATACTAATAGGTTTTGATAGCTTTAGACTTCACGATCTGTTATGTTTTGGGATAATTCTTTTATAAATATCGTCCATATTTGATGCTTCAGATATTAACAGTGTGATCATCCATTCAGCTTAAATGACAGGATTTCTCTTTAATTTTTAGTTGAATGATCAAATGTAATGTTGTTACAACTAGATTTATCTTAATGTAATCTCTTGCGATCATAAGATCACAGGACCTGTTCATATCATCTATTATGTTATTAAAACTCAACTACCAACACATTGTTCTAGATTTATTTAGAACAGTCTCAAGGTTCATTGCAGGTTTCCCTCTTGGACGTTGTAGTTGGACGTTCTCTAATCATGCAGATGCTTGGATACATATCGCTAACTTACTAACAGGTTAGCACATTTACATTTTTCTGTCATTTACTTATCACTGCAACTCAAATGTATGGTTTAGCTTTTGACTATCCACACATTTTTGTTTCATAGTATTTTTTTATATTAGTTTAGATTTATAAAGGAAAAATGAAAAAATATTTTTATGTGCTTTCTTTATCTGCCTCTTCGAAGCAATCATTTTTCACACTGAGTTTCATAAGTTTAGATTGAAACTTGTAGTTTGTATATCATGTACATAAGTAAGATAAGTAAATATTTCATTTAAATATATCTACAATAGTTACATTATATATATATATATATATATATAGTGATTAGTAATTAGTTAATTATTTCATTTCTTTCATTTGTTTCTTTTAGGACTTTTAGATTGGCTAACGGAGACATTAAACCCGTTAGAACGAGTTACATTAAATGGCTTGGGTTATTTAGACAACCCCATACTAGACTTGTTCTTCCAGTTGACGGACGGTCATTTTTGCTCGACAACACGACCACAGTTTACTTCGAGACTTCGAGACTTCGCAATATTTCAACCTTCTGGAGTACATTTTGCTGAAGTGCTTATTAACACTTTCTACTTCATAACCTCCACATGTCCAGGAGCTAGGACCATGGGCTTAACCATTCCAAGTGTTTTTTTCTATCAATGATCTCAACCATGAATATTCCTTCTCAATGGACGGTCATATCTTACTTCGGAGCTTCAGAACTTCGAGGGTTCAGAGGTCTGGGTAATTTTTGTTCCAATTTCCACCAGAGTTGGTCATCGTCGAAGTGGTCAACATAGGAGAGCTTACATCATGTTTTGATCTAACGGTCATGATTCATCGTGGAGGATCTTAGATCAACGATTATCATTGACTTTGGCCTTTGATTCTTCAGTTAGTTGTTGGTTTCCCCCGAAGGACAAAATCCTAGAGTGACATAACTTGCTAACATCACTGTTGACTTCGTACCGGCTGAGTGGCTGCCACGTGTCACTTAGATTTATGTCTTACATAACCTTAAAGTGCCAAATGGACCTAGAAAATTTTCACTATCTGATTTCACCACATGTCCTTGCTGATGTGGATCTACTGATGTGGCACATGTCCTCATCCTGGATCTAATGGTCGTAAGTTCATCTGAATCCTTGATCCAACGATTGTGATCAGTTCATTTCAGCGTTTAGGACATTGGGTTATATGCTCCCATTTCCAAAATCTCCCGAAGTGAGATTTGTCGACTAAACCTCAAGCATCTTGAATTCATCTAACAATAATCCTTTGACACGAACAACCTAACATGATCCAATGGTTGTCGAGATTTTGGCTATTTCGGGATCTCGTGAATCCTTGATCCAACGACTGTTATTAGTTCAAGATCAATGGTCTAGATTCATTTCGACCTTCAGGACTTTGGTTTATTTGTTCCCAATTCTAAATTATCTCGAAGTAAGATTTCCCAAATAAACCTAGAGGAACTTGAACTTCATATAACGATCCATGTTTGACATGAAACGCTAAATAAAATCCAATGACTGTTGAGATTTTGGCTATTTTGAGATCTCTTGAATCCTTGATCCAACGACTGTGATCAGTTCTATATCAACGATCCATATTTATTTCAGCCTTCAGGACTTTGGGTTATTCGTTCCCAATTCTCAATTTCCCTGAAGTGAAATTCCTCGATTAAATCTTGACTTCATATAACGGTCGGGAATGCTCCCGTAGTAGATCAACGATCAGGGATGATTTCAAAACCAAAATTTGTGCAATCTTTAACTCAACCCTTGCATCCCGCAGTGGTTCCTTGCCTTTGATCTTCCCTTATTGAGATCCAATGGTCAGGACTTAATGAGATGTTTGATCTGAAGGTCCTTCTCTATAACTCCCAGATCTGAAGGTCCTTGTTTGTCTTGAAATCTACATGATTGGAAAAGATTCTCCCTTGATTATTTTGTAGTTTTACTATGGGGATTTCAATCCTGATAACGTTTATGTAATGTTCTTTCCCTTTTGATATTTTTGGTAGATTCCTATGCATATTTTTTATAACAACTCATCATCATTGCAATGCACTTTCCCTTCTGATCTTTTTGGTTTTGTGCTTGGATTGTAAGTGGTCGAGATCATTGATATTTTTGGAATTCGTTACCAATGGTGTTTCTTCATTGTGTTGATCTCGCGAAATCTAATACGCTTCCTCTCCTGAGCTTTAGGTATATTCCTCTACATGTTGTTCATAACAACTCATCATCACATCATAATGACATCGGTTGTTGACATCAATGATAACACATCAATGACAATATGTCCAACAATCTCCCCCTTTTTCATTTAGGGAAACATACTAACTTCGTACACAAACTACCCCTGTGATGATGCTTCTCTCCTCTGAAGTTGCTCTCCCCCTTTGACGGCAATGGAAAAGGGTTGCTTCCCCTATGATTAATCATTGTCTGTCTGTATGATGGTAACCAACATATGAATTTGGGTAACTCCCCCTGCAATCATGCTCTGCCCGCCATAACTGAATGACTCCCCCTGTCAATCTGCTCTCTCCACCTCTGGCTGTTCTCCCCCTTTGTTTCTAAAAGGGTGGTTCTTCCTAAAAATGTCTCTCCCCTTGTCATCTCTACAATATTCCATGTACAACATGATAACTTCCATTTAAGGTTTGTCCACTTATAAACACTTTGGGACCAATGCATGATCATATCACATGACTTTACTAAGAGAATACATAACCTACATTGTTCCTGGGCAGATGAAGACCTGCAACAAACCATGTCAGAACCTGCATAGATTTATACCATCAAACCATGATGCTTTCAATGATCCTAGTTATCTATTCATTTTTTTTGTGCCTCAATGCTCATAGGAGTATCAACATGAACAATCTTCCCTAATTTCTCCTTCCCTTCTTTGTTTCTAATTTTTGAGAAGGAGTTTTAGTGGATCATTAAAAAGCATTGGAAAACTTCTGATATCATCATCACTCAATTATTCTGGTTGTTCTACTCTTTAAGATTCATCATCATTGTCACCATTTAGTGCACCAGAAGCTTCTTTATCCTTGTTTTGAGAATATTCCTTTTTTAATTTCCATTTTTTGGGTAATGGATACTCTTCTTGTATGACATTATCAAGTTCTAAAATTGTGTCATATTTTTCTTTAGGAGTTTTCTTGTCTTGTGCTTGATCTACTTTATATGTGTAAATGTGTTGAACCTGCACATAATATATCTAGATAGAAAATACTACACACATTTGCAGAGAGAATTGGAGAAAGAAGAAGAAGGAGAGAAAGAATGGAAGAATTCTCATTAACCATTGTGAATAATGAATAATTTACACACGATATACTTCGTATAAATCAATGAGTTTGACTTGAGGTGAACCAATGCACCATAGTGGTGGTCTAGAGTGATCTAGACACACACCAGTAGTTATGGGAGTGAACTGCCACCTATTCTAGTCTCTCAGACAGTTACGGGAGTGAACTGCCACCTAGTTGAGTTAACTAGTCAACTAGTCTCCAGTTAACTGACTGAACAAAGAGTAGTGAGGAGTTAAATCAAGGAATCAAGGCTAATGCACCACTCTGGTGATGATACCTAGGCAAGGTCAAATTAGCATGGTGATTATCCCAATGTTGCATGGTGATGATCCCAATGCAACATCTAAACTCAACTCAACTAGTCAAACTAAAGTGTCAACTGAAAGAGAATATTCTCTAGGTGGAATATTCTCCCCTAAAATATAGGATACTAGATAATGACTAATTATGACTAATAAACAAGGAATAACCTTAGGAAAAGGAAATCCTATGTGTGTGTGAAGCAACTCCAACACCCCCCCTGAACATCACTATGGTGAAAATAAAGATTGGGTCCCGACAATGAGGCCATGTTAGGTACCCAAGTACAAAAGATACACTGAAAATAAAGTGAAGAAAGAGGGAAAACCTCATGGGAAACCACCCCCCCCCCCCTCAAGGTACAATGTATGTAAAAAGAAAAACTATAGTTGCTAGGCAATTGTGTCCTTCACTCCAAGACGACCTCGCAGAGAATGGAATTACTGCTCAGTGAAGGTCTTGGTGAAAATGTCTGTCATCTATTCTGCTGAAGGAAAAAAAAGTAAGTCGATGATCCCCTTGTGTACTAAGTCCCAGATTTAGTGCATGTGGATCTCGATGTTCTTCATCCACTGCCTCTAAACTGGATCTCTGCAAAACTTCAGAGTGCTCTGGTTGTCACACCAGATGACGATCGGTCGATTAAACTGAATGCCCAACTTAGTGAGAAAATTTTGTAGCCACATAGCTTGAATGGTTATGTTAACTACCCCTTTGTACTCTGCCTTGGCTGAAGATAGAGAAATGGAAGCTTTCTTCTCACTCGACCAACAGATAGGCCCGAAACCAAGATTGAGTGAGTAACCAGATGTGGACTTGTGATCAATGCTATCGCCATCCCAGTCGAAATCAATAAACCCAATGAGATCTAATGTAGAGTCTGATGCATAATGAATCCCAAAGGTGATGGTGCCCTGTATGTATTGAAGGATACACTTTGTATCCTTCCAATGTAGCTCATGTGTCTCTTGCATGAACCTGGAAACTGCACCAACTGCATAGGATAGGTCTGGTGTAGAGTGTGTGAGATACAACAATATGCCCACTAGTTTTTTGTACAATGTGTTGTCAACTAGTGGAGTCTCCTCGCCATCCTCAAGTTTGACTCCTGATAGGAAAGGAGTTGGAGAAGACTTGTAGTTTGTCATGTGAAATCTCTGTTATTGGATAAATCCGTAAGTGTGGACACAAACCGATCTCCCTAGATCCACCTAGATCTAGAACAAAGCAATACAGTAATATGATTATTTCCTATAAATATTGTTGTGTTTTATTGTATGATTCTTTGATCACATACATAGGTTTTTATTGAGTTTATGCTATTGCTATCACTTTGGTTGGTTTGTGTTGTCTTGGTCTTGACCTCATGAGAGCACCAGAGCGAAACAAGAGCAACAAAGACCCTAGGAAGCGATACTAAGGTATGTTACTTAGTATCAAAGCAAGCAATCAAAGCAATCAAAGCAAGGGAAACTAGACCAACTAGTCCAAGTTTTGATTGCTTGTTTTCTAGTCTAGTTTCCCTAGGAAGCGATACTGACTCAACAACATGGATCACAGACCAATTTGTAATCTTATAGGAGTATGATCAAGAGACAAGTGGATTTTCCAACCTAGACACAAAGTGAGTGAAAGGGTGTTATGTTCAAAAGCGACTCTTCCACATAATACAAGTTTAGATACATTTCTGTCCCAAATTTCCCCCCCACCATTTTTGGTGAGTACCTCTTTATTTTTACGAAAGCTTGAGGAGGATAACATATGCTTGTCAATTTAAGCTCATCCTTTGGACGAGTCCCTCGGAGTATGTTTAACGAACCCTAGGAAGGAGTGGTTCGGTCCCATTTGGGCCTTTTGATGTTTGTTTAACGAGTCCAAAGAAAGAAAACTCATGGGTTTTTCATGTTTAGAGAGTCTGAAAAACACTTAAAGAAAACTCAGGTCCCATATGGGTCTTTCAATGTTTGTTTTAACGAGTCCAAATAAAGAAAACTCAAAGGTTTTTCATGATTATAGAGTTTGGAAAAACACTTAAAAGAGAACTCTCTCAGTTCCTTTTTCGTAAAGTAGTCCGATGAGACCGAAAAAGAGATAAATTATCATCCAACGGATGCTTTCTTCAAATACTTTAACGAGCGTGAAAATAGCAAGGTCGCTCGACAATCTTTTCATGTTTAGAGAGTCTGAAAAGAGCTTAAAGAGGACTCCGGGGGGTTCCTTTTTCGTATAACCTTTACGAGTCTGAAAAAGTGATAAAAGTATACTCGATTGAATTCTCATTGTTTTATGAGCACGAGAAAGAACAAAGACTAAGATCGGTAACTTATTCTCATGTATTTACGAGCATGAGAAAGAAAAAAGACTAAGCTTGGGATTGTTTTCATGTTTACGCAAGCTTTAAAACAAAACAAAACTATGCTTGGGATAGATTTTAATTTTTAAACAAGCTTAAAAACTAAACAAAACTGTGCTTGGACCTGATTTCATTTTTACACAAGATTGAACCAGAGGAAACTATGCTTGAGGTAGGTGGTTTCATTTTTACGCAAGCTTGAACCATAGAAAACTATGCTTGCAACTTCCCAACGCATCATTGGTACTTAGCCCCCAGCTTAAGAAACTAGTGGCTCAACTTCAACATGAAGTCCAGAGGCTGAGGAAAATGCCCCCCAAGATTCGTTTCATCCAACTGCAAAGGAGAATGAAATGAAGCTTCAAATACTAGACGAAGGAATTGACTCAAATAGAGAGGGGGAAAACTATTTCATTTTTTAAATGAGCTTGACATAGAAACAAGAACTATGCTCATAACCTCTGTTTCATTTTTTAACGAGGTCGCCACAGAGACGAAAAATTATCCTCAGGTGGTTTCATTTTTTAACGAGCTTGAAATTATAAAACTATGCTCAAAGACCTCTGTTTCATTTTTTAATGAGGTTTCCTCAAAGATGGAAAAACTATCCTCAAAACCTCTGTTTCATTTTTTAACGAGGTTGCCCCAGAGACGCAAAAACTATCCTCGAAACCTCTATTTCATTCTTTAACGAGGTTGCCTCAGAGACGCAAAAACTATCCTCGGAGTCTCTCTTCTTGATCATGGATTCTAAGAGGACAATGCTCTGGAATGACACCATGTCAAGGAACAAAACTCGGTCATGGCTTCCAAGAGGTCTTCACTGGAAGGAAGAAACACACTCTGGAAGGACACCATGTCGAGGGTCGTGACAAGAGTAAAGAGATCAGGCTCTAACAACCCTATCGAAGAGATTACCATGTCAACTACTGGATCTAAGTCATCAGAATTTGAAGCCATGGGAGACAATGCCACATAATTGATCTGTGGCGGGGGCGATATTGTCTGCATACAAGAACCATTCAGGGAAGCAATCCAGGCGGGGTCAATGAATGAAAGTTTATCAACAGTCACAACGCATCCATCGTGAGGGAAAGATATCACACAAAAAAGAGTAGACACAATAGCTTTCATGGCATAGACATAATCTCGCCCAAGGAGTAAAGAAAAATCCAAAGGGTCTTGAACTACCATGACATCAATGAAGACATTTTTTCCTCCCAAAGTTACAGGAAACTGAGGAAGGGTCCCTAAAGGTTGACTAGTTCTTCTGTTAAAAGCTAACAGATTCTGCGTAACCAGCGCAAGCGGAGGATAACCCAAGGCTTTCCAAGCATTAGAGGACAAAATACTAACAGACGAACCTTCATCTATCAATGTTTGAGGAACGTCCCGACCACAAACCTGTACTGTAATCTGGAAAGGAATGTAAGAGGGAAGACGAGGTCCAGTTAGTACACCAAAATCAAAATGGATGGCCTCATTACTTGGAGGGGGTTCTATGGGAGAAAGAGGAATACCCCTTGACACGGGAGATTCTGTATCAACGAGAAGAACATGGGCAGTATCGGGTTTACTCTCGAGCGAAAGAGTAGGATCGACCAATGAAGAGATCAGATCGAACACTTGAGTTTCATTCTCCAAGGGGAGAATGGGGTTGACAGGTGGAAATGAATCAACCGTTTGGGTTTCACGTTCTACTGGGAGAGTGGAGTTGACCGAGGATGGTATCAGATCAACCACTTTGTCAACTTGTTCAACTAAGGACGTGACCAGATTGACGACATGATCAATTGGATTGACCGGTGAAGGGACCAGAGTGATCATGCCATCAACTACAGGTGGGTTGAGAGAAAGCTTACGGTAAGCAGCTGGAAGTTGAGGCTGTGAAACAGTCATTTCTTCCAGCAATTTTGAGGCTTCGTCCATTTGAGAACAAAGGTGAGTGAGATGACTCCCTTTGCATAACATACATGGGAACTTGACTCTACTTTTCTTCTTCCCAACCGTTTCATGACTGGTTGACGGGAGGTCATCATCATGTTGTTCAGAGGCTGACGATATGGGTTGGCGAGGATGTGTATACCATGCTTCTATAACCTTGGGTAGACCAGGGCAATCCTTAAGAATATGGATACCCTTACAAAGCCTGCAAGGGTACTTGGGCTTACGGGTTGTTTGGGTGATCTTGACATCATCAACACTCCCAGCACGATTAACAATAACTGGTTGTTTTCCAACATGTTTGACAGTGGTTGGAGGTTTGGATCCTTGCTTAAATTTCTTCTTCTTATTCTTCCTTTTCTTCTTCTTCTTATTCATCGAGTTACTAGCTTCAGAGCTTTTGCTCGATGAAGAAGATGGAACGGAAGGCGACCTTGCAAGTGAAGAAGGCGAAGAAGACCTTACTGGTGAAGATGGTGAAGGATCAACATGAGGTTGATTCTCTTGGGGGGAAGTGCTCACGACCGAAGCACTTACTGCATTCGAGATTACCTGAGTGGAAAACAACCACACCGACAATCCAATTGTGAGACCTGGAAGGCTCAAAGTAGCGATGTGAGGAGGACCAATGTTTC
>JZKD02S2308789.1:321218-364741 GCA_000966675.3 Picea glauca | reverse complement strand
TGCATACTTGGCTTGAGACATTTTGATGCCTAATGCATCCTGATTGATCTCGAGTCCAAGGAAGAAGTGTAGCGGACCCATGTCTATCATAAAAAACCTCTTATGAAGAATCCTCTTGACTGCAACAATCGCTGAAGTCGAGCAACCGATGAACAACAAATGATCGAGATACAAAACTAAAAGTAGAAGTGAATCAACCGTCCTGAGCATGTATACATTCGAGTTTGATTTACAATGTAAAAAGTTATGTGAAAACAGGTAGGAGTCCATCTTTTCATACCATGCCCTCAAAGCCTGTTTGAGGCCATAAAGTGACTTCTTCAGTCGACAGACCAAATATGAGTCCTTCATAAATCACTGGGGATGCTCCATGTAGATCTCCTCAGAGAGATCACCATGAAGAAATGCATTCTTCACATCCATCTGATGGAATTCCCATCCCTTGGATGTTGCAATGTCAAGTGCCAATTGTATGGAATCCATATTCACTACTGGAGAGAAGGTGTCATCATAGTCAATACCATGAACCTGTTGAAAGCCTTTGGCGATAAGCCTAGATTTGTATCTATTGATTTGTCCATCCACTGCACTCTTGGTCCTGTAGACCCATCTGTATCTAACAAGTTTCCTCCCAGAAGGAAGGGGATCTAGATCCCAAGTCTGGTTCTTGAGGAGGGATTTGTACTCCTCCTCCATGGAGGATTCCCAAAAGGGATTTCCAACAGCCTTTCCATAAGACTGTGGATCGAAAGACTGAACCAAGAAAATATGCATGTAGGGAAATGGTTCAGTGGAAGTGATTGCAACAGGAGGCTCCTCGAAATTAGATCGAGTCCTCCATTATCGGTTGGATCACCAACGAGATCCCCTGCATCCGGAAGAGTTGTCTGTGCCCACTTGGGCCTCTTCTTTGGCTCTGTAACTGCATCTGGATGCTCTGACTCTACATCTGATTATACTGACTCTGAATCTGAATGTGAATCATATGAGTCCTCTGAATCAAAACTCTCATCTGAAGAAGAGTCAACATGTGCATGCTCATCATCTCGGACAGGTGGAAGAGTGAAGGTGTATGCATGCGGCTATTGAGGTACATGTGAGACACTTTCCTCTAATTGGATAGTATGCTCAATGATGAGCCAGTCTGAAGAAAGATCAATAAGCCGATATCCCTTCACATCGTCAAGGTATCCAACAAAAATGCACTCATTTCTCTGTGGATCAAGTTCCTTCCTCTTTTCAGAGGGAATCTGGGCCCATGCATGAGAACCAAAAATGCGAAAGTGGGTCACATCCGGTTTGAGGCCGCTCCAAGCCTCGTAGGGGGTCTGATCCTTGACATATCTATGGGGAGATATATTTTGGATGTATGTTGCACATTTAAGTTCTTCGTCCCATAGTCTCTGTGGTAGTGACTTTGCATGCAACATGCAAGATGACATATCCTTTAGAGATCTATTTTTTTGCTCAGCAACTCCATTTTGCTACAGAGTGTAGGGAACTATATGATGCAACTGAATCTCTTCCTCATGGAAAGGATTATGGATCTCATGATTTACATACTCTCCCCCATTATCAGTTCGGAGGAATTTGATCTACTTTCCGGACTATGTCTCAACCAAGGCTTTGAAATCTTTGAGGTGTTGAAAGGCCTCAGATTTTTTCCTGAGAAAGTAGATCCAAGTAAAATGTGAGAAATCATCATAAAAAATGAGAAAAAACCTCTCTTTGTTGATGGATGGATGTGGAAAAGGACCCATAAGGTCATTGTGGATCAGATCTAAAGGTGTGGAAGTTCACTGAGACTTTCCTTTGTCGAATTTCTCTTGAGGGTGTTTCCCGAGAACACATCCCTCACATACTCCCTTGGAGAAATGGATGTATGGTATACCATCAACTAATTTGTGTTTGCTAAGATGTTGCATGTATCTGAAATTCAAATGTCCAAACCTTTCGTTCCATATCTTACTACTTTCATCAGCATGAGTAAGTAGTAAAGAAGAATCAGGTTCAATGAATTCAGAAAATGTATACAATCTAGACTGATGATTTACCTCACTGGTAGCAACCCTGGAGTTTGTTTGCATGTCGTATATGTCCATGACATTTGTTGTGAATGAAAATTTCTTTCCAGTGCCAGAATTTGTCATCTGATATATGGAGAGAAGGTTGACAGAAATTTTGGGAACATGCAACATGTTCTCGAAGCTTCCATTGGTGAGTTCAATCCTTCCTTTGCCGGTGACTTCGACAGAAGAGTTGTCCCCCATCAGAATAGGAGGACCTTTTCATGCATCCAATGAAGAATAGAATACTTCTGAGGAATCCAATGAAGAATAGACTACTTCTGCTTGAATCTACGATCCAAGCATCGGGAGAGGAATTGATGGCAATCAAGGCATGGCTAGAATTGCCTTTCTTGGAATTCAGATCGTTTGGCTTCTTCTTATTTGCACCCTCGGGGATGCGATATCCAAGGTTGTTTTGATGAAGTATTTGGGACATCAGATATATTTGTTTTTTTCATGCATGCGGATTCTGAATGGAATCCTTTGTGACAGTATGTGCATTTCTCTCCTTTTCTTCCCTTTTCTCCTTTGGATCTGGAGGCATCGGTGAAGGGTTTTGTGTACCCTTCTTTCTTCATATGTGCATGAGATTTCCACTTATCTTTATCTTTAGATTTCTGATATTTTTGGCTGCCATCATGCACAGTGAGTGCATATGCTCTTGGGCCTTTGATTGCACCCATGTTGATGAGCTTGGTTTGCTCTTGTGTAAGGGATTTGATAAATTCCTCAAGAGAAGGCATCTTCCAGGTGGCTCCAGAGGTGAATCTGAAAGTATGGAATGTAGATACGAATATAGATAATTCAGTACCAAGCTTGGAGAGAATGGTGAGAATCATTTGTTTCTCCTCCTTCGATTTATCAACCCCGCAAGATTTGAGTTGCGACAGTAAATCCTTGAATTTTGTAAATAAATCTTGGATATTCTCGAAGATTTTTGGATCCAATGTGAGCAGATCCACCTCTAGCATGTGTCCCCTCATCTCATCTTGTTTTCCAAATATCCCTTCCAAGATGTTATAGGCTTCATTGGGAGTCTTACAGGAAGATATATGAAAAATGAGATCGGGAGAAATAAGACTGCAAATTGTTCTGAGTGCCTCATCCATGCGATTTAAGTACTTGGATTTTTATATGGTTGATGTCAGCTCTGGATATGTATTCATGGTTAACCTGTACAACCCTCTGGACTGGAGACGTATGGATATTTTATCCTTCCATGCAAAATAGTTGTAAGGTGTAAGGATGAATTCTTTTTGGAATTCCATCTTTCCGCTGTCTTCAATATTTTGTACCTGCAAAACATTTTGGTGTAGATTTTTCTTAGAAGTCCATCGGCTCTGATACCATGTAAATGTGTTGAAACTGCACATAATAGATCTATCTAGAAAATACTACACACATTTGCAGAGGGAATTGGAGAAAGAAGAAGAAGGAGAGAAAGAATGGAAGAATTCTCATTAACCGTTGTGAATAATGAACAATTTACACATGATATACTCTATATAACTCAATGAGTTTGACTTGAGGTGAACCAATGTGCCATAATGGTGGTATAGAGTGATCTAGAAACACACCAGCAGTTACGATAGTGAACTGCCACCTATTCTAGTCTCTCAAGTAGTTACGGGAGTGAACTGCCACCTAGTTGAGTTAACTAGTCAACTAGTCTTCAGTTAACTGTCTGAACAGAGAGTAGTGAGGAGTTAAATCAGGGAATCAAGGCTAATGCACCACTCTGGTGATGATACCTAGGCAAGGTCAAATTATCACGGTGATGATCCCAATTTTGCATGGTGATGATCCCAATGCAACATCTAAACTCAACTCAACTAGTCAAACTGAAGTGTCAACTGAAAGAGAATATTCTCCGGGTGGAATATTCTCCCCTAAAATATAGGAGACTGGATAATGACTAATTATGACTAATAAACAAGGAATAACCTTAGGAAAAGGAAATACTAGGTGTGTGTGAAGTAACTCCAACAATATGCATAGCTTTGATTATTATATTCCTTATTATAAGTTTTACCCACCAATTTCCTATTATTAACTTCATCAATTTCAAGAGAAATATATTCATCATATTTCTTGCTTGGTACTTTAGATTTTCTTTTCCATATATTCTTATTTTGTTTTTTAGGGTTTCCTATCTTTAAGGATTGCATTGGTAATCTAAATTTTCTAGTTTCATGACCATAGTTGTTGTATTTTTGACATTCAATATTGAAGTTTTGCAAAGGAGCAAATGAGTTGTAGTTTCTCTTCTATGTATTGTACCTATTGTTCTTATATATTTGGACATTTTTGTTATTGTATTGTCCATAAGCTTTGCAGTGTACTTCCTTATGAACAAACTTATTGCAAGAGTAACATTATCAAATAAATAGATATTTATTAGGGGGATTCCTTATGGTGATTGTATTCTTCTTGTAATTTTTTAATTTAGTAGGAAATCTTGATTTATGTTTATGTGGAATAGTTTTCAATGGTATCATGTTTGATTTATTATCTTCTCTTATTGAGGATCCCTTTAGAGCATCTGCGTAACTGATTGGTATTTTGACAGATCCTTGTGATGTAGAAGTTGAGTCTTGGGTGTATCGCAAACCAGTCTTGTTGTTTGGTGACCTTTGACTACTGAGAATTTCATCCAAGATCTTTGAACTATTTCCATATTTTGATCCTTTCTTTTCTTTCTCAATTTCATTTTTTAGCAGCTTAATATCAACTTCTAGTTTCTTACATACTTGTTTTTTATCATTAATTTGTTGTAAAATGACTTCTTCAATTTTATTAGCTTCTAGGAGCTGGGAATTCAAATCATTGATGGTTTGTTATGACTCTTTGATGGTTTTGGAAACTTCCCTCTCTCTTGTTTTAGTAGCTTCTTTAATCTCTAGAAGCTCTCCCCTTAGTACCCTGTTTTGTTTTTAAGTTTTACCTAGTTTTTCAATTACACTAAGGATTTCTTCTTCGAAGTTCACTTCTTCTTCATCTTCTGAATTTTTATCATCTTGATTTTGTATTCCCGTAAATAGAAGCTCCGACTCGTCTTCTTCATTTTCTTCTGATGCACTGTTGTCTTCTTGGGTAAAGAATGTTTTATTTTTCTTGTAGAAATTCTTTTTATTATTAGTGTAGCTTTTCTTCTGATTTTTGAAGGTGATTTTGTCATCACTTTCCTCTTTCTTAGGATGGGGAAATTTATTGGCAAAATGTCAAATTTTTCCACAGTTGAAACATATTAAAGGTAAATTTCCTTTATATTTTCCAGATCCTTTATAGAGTTTATTTATAAAGTTGGCCTTTTCTATGTCGGATATGTCTGACTGATCTTCATGAGACATATGTTCATGTTTCTTCTTTACTTTAGGTGCTTTAAAGGATGTTTCACCTTTTGTTGATTTATCATCCCCTTTTCTCATTTCATATGCTGTAAAAACTCCATGAAGCTGATCAACTGTGAGTGTGTCAAGATCAGGCCTATCTTCAATTGTAGAAATATTTGCATCATATCTCATAGGTAATGACCTTAGTATCTTTTGCACAATAGTTTTATCTGTAAGTTCTTCTCCTGCTTCTCTGATTGAATTAACCACTTCATCTACCCTATGAAAGTGTTCAACAATGTTCTATTCTTCTTTCATTTTCAGATTTTCAAATTGAGTTCTATAGGTCTGTAGTTTAGATTCCCTGACTTTGTTATCTCCTTCATATGCAACCTCCAATTTGTCCCATATTTCTTTGGATGACTTACAATGCATACATTTCACACATACATAATTTGTCAACCCTCCTATAATTGCATTGAATGCTCTTGAGTTGTCATTGCAGATTTTATTTCCTGCAACATCTGTGGGTGGAGTAGTTGGTGCAGTGTAACCATCTACAACAGATTTCCAAATATCACAACCAAGAGCCAACAATAAGTTTTTCATTCTTATTTTCCATAGAGCATAGCCACCTCCATTGAACAATGATGCTTTGTTTCTAGACATACCTTCTTGTTGATCCATCTTCAGGATCTACCTTCCAGTTGTTAGACTGTGTTGAAACCACCTTCTCTGATACCAATTGTTGGTATACTAAGAGGGGGGGGGGGGGGAACTATTTTACCCTTTTTCAACAATTAGCAGTTACTTGTATGATTTGTTAATTACCACAATAGATCAACAATAGACTTGTTTGCAAAATCAATTATATAAATATAATTAATATGAATTACAAGGATTTTAATTCAGTGAGAGTGATTTTAATAAGTTGATCACAGGTATGGATCGATTTATTTAACTAGATTCCATGTATATGCAAATATTTCAAAAATCAAATTCCTCCTGAGGCCTTCCTTCAAACCATTTACATGTGACCTTATTCACAGAACCATGGGCTTATTCACAAAACCATGAGGCTTATTCACAAAACCATGAGGCCCAATTCCTCATGGCTTATGTGTTCATAACCCATGACTGGGGGTTGGAACTTAGTCCTTCGGTACTTCAGCCTTCGTGCATTTTCTCTCTCATCTAATATTCCAGAGTTTCAACTCTCCAAAGTGGTTACCTCTCACAAGGGTTGATCCGATGATTGGTGTGATTTCTGGAACCAAATCAATGGTCTGGATATGATCCTTACACTATCCTTCCACTGCATAATCCAACGGTTATGAATTAATAAAAGGTTGAGATGGACAACCACAATTTACTTCGGGACTTCAAGACTTTTCAATCTTTCAACCTTCCGGAGTGCATTTTGCTGAAGTGCTTATTAGCACTTTCTGCTTTATAAAATCCACATGTCCAGGAGCTAGGACCATGGGATTAACCATTCCAAGAATTTGTTCTGTCAACGATATCGATCGTGAATCTTCCTTCTCGATGGACAACCAGATCTTATTTCAGAGCTTTAGGACTTTGGGGGTTCGGAGGTATGGGGAATTGTTGTTCCAATTTCCACCGGAGTTGGTCAGCGTCGAAGTGGTCAACATGGGAGAGCTTACGTCATGTTTTGATATAACGGTCATGATTCATCCTGGAGGGTCTTAGATCAACGATTCTCATTGACTTCGACCTTTGACACTTCAGGTAGTTGTTGGTTTCCCCCGAAGGACAAACTCTTAGAGTGACATAACTTGTTGACATCACTACTGACTTGGCACTGGATGAGTGGCTGCCACATGTCACTTAGATTCATGAATTACGTAACCTTAAAGTTCCAACTAGACCTAGAAACTTGTCACCATCTGATGATGCCACGTGTCCTTACTAATGTGGATCTCTTGATGTGGCACATGTCCTCCTCTTGGATCTAACATTCATAGGTTCATATGAATCCTTGATCCAACGATTATGATTAGTTCATTTTGGTGTTTGATACTTTGGGTTATATGCTCCCATTTACCAAATCTCCTGAAGTGAGATTCTCCAACTAAACCTCGAGCATCTTGACTTCATCTAACAATCCTCCTTTGACATGAACAACCTAAAACGATCCAACAATTTTTAGGATTTCTGTTGTTTCAGGATCTCATGAATCCTTGATCCAACGACTGTGGTCAGTTCAGGATCAATGGTATAGGTTCATTTTGGCCTTCGGGACTTTGGGTTATTCATTCCCAATTCTCAATTCTCCCGAAGTAAGATTTCTCGAATAAACCTCGAGAAACTTGACCTTCATCTAACGATCCATATTTGACGTGAAATGCTAAATAAAATCCAATGACTGTCGGGATTTTGGCTATTTCGGGACGTTTTGAATCCTTGATCCAATGACTATGATCAATTCTAGATCAACGGTCCATATTTATTTCAGCCTTCGGGACTTTGGGTTATTCATTCCTAGTTCTCAATTTTCCCGAAGTGAAATTCCCCAATTTAATCTTGACTTCATCTAACAGTCGAGAATGCTCCTGTAGTAGATCAAAGACTAGGGATGATTTCAGAACCAAAACTTGTGTAATCTTTAACTCAACCCTTGCATCCCGCAGTGGTTCCCCGCCATTGATCTACCCTTACTGAGATTTGACAGTTAGGACTTAAATGGATGTTTGATCTGAAGGTCCTCCTTTGTAACTCCCAAATCTGACAGACCTGGTTTGTCCTGAAATCTACATGAGTGGACAAGATCCTCCCTTGATTCTTTTGTAGTTTTACTGTGGATTTCAATCTTGATCGCGTTTCTTTAATGCGATTTCCCTTCTGATATTTTTGGTAGATTCCTCTGCATGTTGTTTATAACAACTCATCATCATTGCAATGTGCTTTCCCTTTTGATATTTTTGGTTTTGTACTTGGATTTTAACTGATCGAGATCATTTATATGTTGGGAATTTGATCCCGATGGTGTTTTTTCATTGCACTAATCTCATGAAATCTAATACATTGACTCTCCTGAGATTTAGGTAGATTCCTCTACATGTTTTTCATAACAACTCATGATCACATCATAATGAAATCAATTGCTGATATCAATGGAAATATGTCCAACACTCTCCACTGGGATGGGTCTTGATACATCATATACATGTATCCCTTCCCATAATTTTTTAAATTCATCGATCAATGGTTGGAGGTAGACATCCATTCTAGTCACTTATATTCTACTCGGGACTATAAGAGCCAACACAATATGTTCATTCTTCATGGATAAACATGGGGGGATATTTTTATTGATCACTACCACTGACCAAATAGAATAGTTGGCATTTTAGAGAGAACATATGTTAACTCCATCCATAGTTATTCTCAATCGTAGGCTCCATACTTCATCCTTGAATTTATCGGGCCATGTATCCTCTATATGTTTCATGGCTACTGAATCAACTTGGATTCACATAACTCCTAGCTCACTTCTATGTGAGCCATGCCACCCCTACAACGTAGCTAATTGTTTGCAATGAAAGAACCTTTGAATCCTTGGAATTATAGGCATGTGCCATAATATATTATGAGGAGGACCATGTGCCTTACCATTTTTTTTACTATTTATGGTACCTATCATGCCCACATTCTGGACAAATCTCTTGTCCACATATTCGTTATTATATATAATACAATAATTCATACATGTGTGGTATGATATGTACTCAACATTCAACATTTTCATCATTTTATTTGCCTCTGCGCAACTATCGGGCAAGACAATATCACTTGGAAGTACCTTATCTTTGAGTAACTTGCAATTAGTGGGAAATAGAAATGTACAATGTCATTAAGCATGAATAAATCAACCCTTTTCTTCCTTCATTGTGTGACAATATTCCTTAAACAATTAGGGGAATTAATGTTTAGTTACCTCAAAAGTGTCGAGAAACACGCTTCTTCCATACCATACAATTATTTCAAGTTGTAAAATAGCATTGTTGTCCCTATTTGGGTATACCTTGACCCCTATTCGACCAAAGAGAGGGGTGGTCGAAGGAAATTACATGCTTTTGAAGAATGTATCTACGACATCAGTGTCATCCCCTAGTTCATTTTGCTGGAATGCATCTGACAACATTCCCTCCATGGCTTGGGTATACCATAAGAAATCATCCATACCAACCTCTATATCATTGCCTTCATACCTAAAATGTGAAGAACTAGTGTTACTGTAGAGGTTTTGAATTGGTGACTTAGGACGTAGATGGTTGTTTCAACCATTCTTGTTATTCTTCCTCTCTAATCTATTCTTGTTTAGCAACAATATCGCAACTTGAAATCATAATGGGGTGCAATGGTAGATGGTGGACAATTCACTCGTCATCAAAATTCTGATTGTAAAAATATTGAACATTACATCGATAATATTAGTAACATAATGCATTTACTATGTTCAAACATTATACCAAACACTTATTAGAAGCATGGAAATTTTTTTCCCAATAGGAAACATGCAACCAACCAATTTATAAAACAAATTTCAAATTAAGAAATACATTTACATTAGTTTCAATGAAAATAAAAAAATACAATTACTCAATCATAGTTTTCTTATGCCCTACAAGGTTGTCTACATAAAAGAGATCTAATTCATGGTGTAATATCATTGACCTAGGTTGGTTGCTGGAATATGGCTTGTTATGATTGGTAGGGTAAAGCAGCTACCCATTTTCAACAAACATCTACTTGTGGTATCTTTATCATGATAAGAGCTTACAAAATTTGGGACTACTCGAATATCTTGAGCATCTGAACTCGATCCTGAATCTTGATCCTACAAAATTCAATGAACAATTATTCAATTGCACTTGCATTCATAACATAAATTCAATGAGATAAATGAATTATAAATAAAATTTATATGTACTACAATTTGCATGAGAGAACTTGAAGGACTTCCAATGATATGGAATGAGCTAGAATCTGAAGAATTGGTCATTTGATATTATAATTCTTGTTTTCCTGCATTTGATCCAAAACAGTTATCTTGGGAAGCATAGAACAATCTAACTTCAAACATAATTTCAAATAAGTTTTATAAATTAACGATGTGCTCAATCATATAAATACTCATCAATGCATATTGATAAACAAAACACACCCATGCATTTAATTGAGCGAAGCACCAAAGATTGGCCTCTGTTATTACCTCTACAAAGCAAAACCTCCTCAAAATTTAAATGTGGATTTTGGCATTTGAATTTTGCAAATTAAATTGTTCTATGGCAAGTTATTACTTACACACCGTATCGATTCTTTTCTAATTGTATAGGGCATCGACTTAAGCAAGTTAGAAAAATAATGTGTGCTTACTATCAATGCATTGAAATTTATTGTGAAAAATAAATTGATGTGTTATACGTACACACCGCACTGGTGCACTACTCACTTTATAGCACACTAAAAATGTGAGTTTAGAAAAATAAATAATGCACACATTTATCATCAAAGCACCGAAATATACAATGAAAAATTGAGTGGGAAGCTAAATTTTTGTGTTTATAAATGAAAACCTTTTATTATCCAACGCCTTAAAAATGATAAAAAGTCAATAATTGTAGTCCACTTCAAGGGGGGAAACCTCCTTTCACAATATATCCATTTTAGAATACAATATGAGATGAGATAATATGATCCTAAGACTAGTTCTCCTTGGTATATATATATATATATATAGGATAAAAATGGTACAAATATAACGAAAGGGTGTGATGGAGGGTTTCATAGCCTACTTGCAAATATAACACATGAAATGTAATAATTTGATAAGGGGCTTCATAAGGGGTTTTATACCTAACATGGGGTATTTGTATCGCGATTTGTCTAGGGTTTAGCATGCCCCTCCCCTTCAAACAAGTGTTGTCCTCAACACTTGACAACCGCAGTTGTGTCTGCATGAAGAAATTATCTTTTCATGTCACCTGTTCTATTGGTAGGTTCTTACATTTGTCTGGGTACTGGGTAATTTCTCAATTTCCCAGCTTCTTAATAGTTTTGACTAGAATCTTTTCATTGATTATCTTCATTAAGAAAGAAAAATGGAATAATGAATTTATAGTTCCTGGTTGCAGATGAATAGCATGGTCATGATCTTGAGTAGGTGGAAGACCCTTAGGTATCTCGCCAAATACCTTGTAATGATTTTTGATAAATTTTTGGAGATCCGTTGGAGTAGAGGATATAAATGTTTGAACATATATTGATATCAATTGTGGAATTACACTATGGTGTCCCTTTTTGATAATTTTTTTCATGTTGTTAGAGATTATCACTTTAGAGGGTTTCCCTTGGATACCTCTAAGATCAATTTCCTTTCCTTCTAAGGAAAATATCTTGAAAATTAAAGGCCATTCTTCCCTATGATTGTAACCATTGGATCCCTAGTACAACATCATCACCACCCATTTGGATGGAAATCATGGGACAATCCAATAAATACTCCCCCATATTGAGCTTAATACTATGGCACTTTCTAGAACAATTTATAGTATCTCCATCCACAATCATTACTTGGAACTTTGGTGTTGCATATACAAAGCAATTGAGATCTTTTGCTAGTTTGCAATTAATGAATTTATGGGTACTACCAGAATCAATCAATAATGTTACCTTTTTCTTTTTTATATATCCTTTATCTTGAGGGCTTGTGGAGTACTGATGTTGGTCAATGCATGACAAGATATTGTTGGAGTAGCCTCTTCTAGATCTAAATGTTGTGATGGTTTTGTGATCACTCTGTAATTTTCCTTGGATGCGGAAGGAAAACCAAGAGGTAACCACAAACCAACTTGTAGATTGGAAGCTATACCTTCCAACCCAGAGATAGCTCTCTCTAATAACTCAGCCACATAAAATATTGGTTATTTAATCAACACAATGACTAGATATTCAGTTGAGTAAGGTTTTTAAAATGTGGTGGTAGGGTTGAGTGAAACACCCATTGGGCATCGAGTCATAATAAAGATAGGTCAAATCAAAGCTTTCAAAACTGGTTGATATGAACAAATTTACTTCATAGGCTAGGTAGATAGAAATCTATCAATCATCATAGGCATTATAGTATGGTGGTGGGAAGAAAGAAACACATCAATGATAATAGAGCACCAAGCAGTGGATGAGTTTTGTCACAATATCAAAAGACTAATGTAGGAAAATTGAATGTGAGATAAAGGGAATCAACAATGAATTATCTATCTATAATCATTCACTCAGAGTAGAAGAATATACATAATGATGAACAAGATGGAAAACATTCAAAAAGAAAACATATTGCAGATCACCAACACAAGAATCTATGAGACAAAATGTCCAAAATATCTCCTCAAAATATTTTCTTTAACATTCCAAAATATATACAACAACCAAAAAGTCTTTTTCCTCAAGTTCCGAACCCCCTTTCAATACTTGTTTTCATTAAAATATATAACATTACATTACCATATAACTCCATAAGGTTGAAATATTTAGGGTTTCACATTCAAGGAGTTACAAACTAACTCTTATTTTTTATGGTTTAGTTTTTAACTAATTAAATTTGGAGAAAATATGGAAAAATGGGTTGTAAATATCCATTCGAATATCCTAAACCATGACACATGTGAAAAAAATGAGAGAGGCTTTTGTAGATTAATTCGTTATTAAGAAAAAAATATTTCCATTTTTTGATATCAATCACCATCTTCTTGGAAACTGAGCTTGAAGTTGACTGCAGAAACAATCACCTATAGGAAATTTCACAACAAATCTAGTAATTTTGTAGTAAGCAGGGTTAAATGATTTAAAAGGTGGAAAAAAAACTTTGAAAACTTTATTCTGTGGTTGGATGAATTTTCCATATAGGAAACACTAACTCCCATGCTTTGACTTTCTTTAATAAACCCTATCTAATCCAATTTGAAGGTGGTTGCAACAACTTGATGATGTGTGACAACTATATGACTTATCCAGAAGCCTTCTGGAATGCTCTGGAACCAATATGAAGCAATTTAAGGATATTTTCATACTTTCTATCAATAAAATATTTTTTGGTAGCTAACAGGGTCAAAACAAAGTGCACTTAGTTACTGATTTTCTAGGAATAACATTATGGCAGCTAAGCATGCAATCTGAATTGTGTTTTAGCTGCCAAAACCTGAAACTACTTCTAAATTTGTCAAAAATTTTGATGATAGATATTTAACCCTGCTCCATCTATATAATAAGCACATCATTGCACCATGAGTATTGATATGGACTAAAAAACATCAACTCTATTGAAATCAGGCTAATGATGGTTGAAGGTGATTTAGACAACATGCAGGTGAATTATAACAAATTATGCCAATTGTACAATCGATGGTTAAGAGTGTGATAAGACCTTTAAGTCGTTTATTATACTCTTCACATTTGGTAGCTTATGATGGGTGTCAATAAGCCATTTAGCTACCGAATGCTTTGACTTTCAACAACTAATGGCCATGAAATTTTTAGCTGTTGAAAATCGCATTTGTTGCCAAAATTAAAATATGAGTTTTAATCATGAAATCTCTCACTATTCTACTTAAAAAACCCATATGGATGCATCATAAACACAAACTTTCGAGTTTTGGTGTGCCAAAACTGGCTCCATGAGGCAAATTTATAATTTGTCCACTTGCAAGAACATTTGAAACTGTAGGTGCTACAATTTTTTTTATGAATTGACATGAAATTTATGAAGTGCCAATAGGTTCCAATTCTCAATATTCTTTCTCTTCATTATCCACGTAGAATACTTTCTTCTCATTTCATTTATGTCCCTTACTATACTTGTTTTTACGATTGAAACATAGTCCCTTTACTCTTGTTTCATCCATTTGTTGAGGTACGATTCTCTTATGATCCCCAAAATGATCTTTGCTTCCTATGTATGCTCAACTGGTAGACTTGTGTTATCCTTATTCTTGGCTTGAATATGATGAACATTTTTCATGGCTTCCATAATATTTGTAGGATGTATTAATAAAAACTCATGTTTGATGTCTTGTTTTAATGCAGCCATGTAAGCTTCCAATAATTGTTGATCACTTATGTCATCCACCCTTGTGGCCAATACTTGAAATTCTAAATTCTAATATTTAATATCACCTAAGTGCTTGATTCTCATCAATTCAATGAATTAGTATGATTCCCACACTTTCCCATATTGTGCTTCTAAGTCTATTGTAAATAAACCCCAAGTATAATAATAAAGAGGGGGTTTCCTTTTCACTATCCATTGACACCATTGATATGGTTTTATATCGAAGTTCAAAGTTGTTATGTGAATCCTTTTCGTATCATCCATAATATTATGTAGTTCACAATATTTATCTATTTGGTTCACCCAGGTAAATACCTTTGTTCCATCAAACTTCTTTAATTCAATCTTAGGAAAGTTGAATTTAGGACCCCCACCATAATTAACTCCACTATTAGAGTCAAATTCATAGGTTGAAAATGACTTGTTATTGGTAGTTTGTTCAACATGAATACTACTTTTTATTTTCATGAGTTTCTTTCATTTTTATATCTCCTTTAGGGAGTCTCTCATCTAGAGCTTGGAAGATCATGGAAGACATGGAATTTTGCATTTCCTTAATGGAATTTTGTATTTCTTCTTTAATGCCATTCTTATTTTCTTCCATCTTATTTTCCATTTCACCCATATTCCTTTCCATTTATTGAATTTTCTTTGTGAGTTTACCCAATTATTAGACTTGTCACTCAAATAATTAAGTTGTTCCTCCAATTTGGACAACCCGTTATGTATGTCCTCATTTTCTTCTTGAGTCATAGACGAGACGTCTAGTGGTTTAATGGGTGTTGACATATTTTTGGGACTCATATGGAATAATAATAATAATACTCCTATATTTTATCTTTATCAACAATTTTGAATCACCAGAAACAACTATTCCAATAAAAATTTATTCCAATTGTAAGTTACGTACCTTTCAAACCCTTAATTTGGAGTTTGTCCTCTTGGTCAACCTTCCTTATGATGTAATTATGAAATTTTTGTTCTTGTGAGTATGAAATTTCAACCTATATTACTCTGATATGTCCTCTCTTTAATGCCATAGGTCTGATCAAAATTGGATGTGCCAAGTGGATGTTAGGGTAACTTCCCCACACCTTGCTTATTTTTGTCCTTTCCAGGAGAGAAAATTTGTACAACGTGCCATATGCACAATATTTGATATATGATTCTAAAACATGTGCCAGGAATACTATAAACTTTCCTTTTTCCAATGCAACTAGTCTCACTGGATTTGGATCCTCTTTGAAGAAGATATGGAGATTTTACCTAGAACACATGTTTGATACTAGCTAATAGGACTAGTTAGATACCCTATCTTACACTGGGTGTATCTCCAAAAGTGTGATGACCTAGACCCTTAATTGTTTACCATAGATACTTTGATATGTCCTGTTATCACTCCAAGGAATTGTTTGTGGTTGTGGGTCAAAGATGCTTGGTAACTTAAAGTAAACTTGCTTTTTATTTTGTATGTGTGGATCAATGGGATGACTCAATTATAGTATGGTATTTAGATAGTCAAAATGAGAATCAAATGAACCAGTGCTCTCAAGGATCAATAATCAGATGATAGCTTTTAAAGTGGGTGAGAAGACAATGCTTATAAACCAAATACAAATGTAGGGTTTAATAAACAAGGATAAGAAACTATTAATCAAGTTATGAGATAACCAATGAGATGACAGTCATTTTGTAGATGAAACAACTTGAATAAAAGTACAGAAAGAAAGATGAGAATCTGACATCAATAGAGAGAGAAAACTGTGATTTGTATTATCATATGAAAGGTCTGTTTACAATATAGTATTTCTGCTATCCAAAATCAAACCATTTCTTTATCAAAATGATAAGTATTTATAACCTTTACAATAGATCTAAGATCCCTGAAAAATGGATATGGATTTCTCAAAATAGAAAATAGAAGACAAAACTAAATACAATAGGATAACTAAGAACTAGTTCCTATGAATCGAACTATCTTCAAAGCTTGTATTCGACATCTGGTCTTCATCATTGCTATGTTTCTGATGTGTCATGGATGAAAGGACACATGTCTTTAGTAGTTGGAAAAATTTCAACAGCTGTGAACAAAGCTTTAGTTGACCAATTTAGCATTCTCCTCCAAAACCTCCACGAATCTTTGAAACTGAATATTTTATGATTTGGTGATTCATATTTTAGATGTCCTCTTATCCTTTAAATCACCCAAAAACTGCTCTGTTAGAGCTCAAATCTTCAAAATTCTTACTCTGTAGTTTCACCAGCTATTTCGCCTTAGGATTTGCTAATTAGTTGATGAAAGCTCTGCTTTTCAACAACTAATTGGTTATAATTGCGCCTTCTGTGTTGGTGAAAGATTCGTTTTTCAAAAAGGAAAACTTTTGTATCCAAAACTGTTGTTCCATCACAAATCATTATTTATTTGATTGATCTCCCTGCAAATTTACAGCAACCTGTGCCAGCACCTGTAAATATTTATGTGTGGTAATTTTTTCCTTCAATTTTTTGATCTTCCTCTTCAGGCTCTTAGCTAACCACCATAAGTTGTTATAATCCTTTGTGATCTTTTTCTTCTTCTTTTTCTCCTTTATACTTTCATGTGCTAGCTTCTCAAACTCTGCATTGGTCTTTGCAAAATTTCCTGATAAGGCTTTATATATTGCCTTTATCACCCTTTCTAAAACCTCTTGTTTGGCTATTACCTCTTTCAACTCCTTAATCTTCTGTGTTTTCTTTGATTTCTTATTTCTTGAGGTTTCACCTTCATCTTTGGAAGTAAAAAATTCAAAATCCCGTGCAGGTGCCATGGAGTACTCTGGACTTTGGTTGGCTAGACTTTCAACTTCCTTTTCTGGTTCTGTGTCTGAATCTGTGTATGCTAGATTCATAGCATTTGTCTTTTTTACTGTGGATTGCTCTGAGTTTGTTTCAAAATCAAGTTTCTTTTTAGCTTTCTTGGGATTTATGCTTGAATTTTTTTCTTCTGGTGGATTTGGGAGAGATCTCCTTCTCCTTTAGCTACTATGAGGGGTTGACCATTTCTTGCATGCTTTCTTCTGTTTATTTATAGGTTGAGTTTGGGTCTCAAAACCTTCCCAGAAGAGAAAGTGCTGCCAAGTTCTTTCTCTCTGTCTCAGTTCTTCCAAGATGATCATTTTAATCAGGCCATAATGATAAAGGGCATTTTTGATACTGAATGGTTTGGCTATGATATTATTACACACCTTGGTTAGGATTCTATGAAGAAAGAAAGGAAAATTTAGAAGGACCTTCCCTGTGAAGTGATCTAAGAGTCTGAAATGATATAACATTAACTTGTCATACCTGCCCTTTGAGGTTAAGTATAACTGAATGCCTTTGAATAGATCCTTCCATTCATCTTCAAGGTAAGAAACAAGGATTCTTTTCTTCCACGTTATACTTCGGATTTCTATCTTGAGGTATGATCTAAAATCCAAATTCTTGGTCACTGTTGTATTAAACCAATTTTGGCCTGTTCTGGGTAAACCGGTTGCTAAAGCGATGGTAGCTTCATCAACTATCAGCTCCAGCGAGCCCACTGTAGCTTTCTTTCCATCATAAGACTTTGCAAAATCCTCTGCAATTTCCTGGTGATAGCCTTCCTGTAACCTTTCCACATATGTCATACAACCTACATTTGAGAAACGCTTCTGCACCTCTGGATAAGACTACAAGAAGGATACATTGTCTAATTCTTTCCTCAGAAGTCGTCCTCCTTGATTCCTTGCCATCTGCAACTTAATCACCATCTAATTGTACATGGTTGAAACAACAAACTTCTTAATAAGGAACATGCTACCATTGGTGAAAACAACTCTGTGTTATCAATGAAAAATGAAACCCCAGAATAGAAATTTTTGAACGACGTGAGTTTGAAATAGGAAATGGTGATTTTATTTGATGTCATCATCTAACTGGTACTTTATCCTCTAGTTGCAATGATTATTAAGAGTGTGTCACGTCTTCAAATGCTTCTCTATGTGCCCCACGAATTTCGTGAACACAATCTATCATGATGTCCTGCTAAAACGTGATGAAAAGATGTCATCACACATTTGTGTCCATTAACTCTCCATGATGATTGTATGGCATGTGTCCGACGTATCCTTTTGTGTTTCTGGAGTCATTGGAGGAAAACCCGTGTTAGCGCTTTCACCGGCTTGCTTGTTGCTGAGAGTACGCTTTAGCCATTGAAACCTGGTGCTTTCACCAGCTAACTTCAACTTCAAAACAAATGTTAGCTGGTGAAAAGATTTTTTCTCATTTTTTTGAAAAGACCTTTTGATGATCGATTTATTTCTAGGATAACATCTTAGATCCTATTATTCTGACACTTGTAAAATTTAAAAATTTATATAGGACCCTAATTTATGACCATGCTATCACCTACAAAAAGGAACAAATAACTGATTCATTTTGAGAGATAACATTTGGCTCCAGCTGGGATGGAGACCTCCCTGTGAGGTTTCCAAGAACCTAGTTTGACTCAGTAGCCTTATTTACAATTTGAAATCAAAACTGATTTTACTCAATATTCCATTGGGCATGGAGTTATTGACGAAAATAAAACAAAAACAAAATTGAAAAGGATATGTACAAATAAGAAGGCTTTAAGGAAAGCCTCATGAAAAGTAGAGCTTCAAAAACTGCCCATTGAATGGGCCACCTGATACTTCTTCACCTGCAAGATCTTGGAGGACGAAAGTATTGTTCTGCTGAGTTGATGCTATGACAAATGGACCTATCCAGAGTGCATCAAACTTGCCATGTTTTCCCTTTTCTTGTCTTCCTGCATCCCATTTCAGAACCAGATCCCCTACCTTGAAAATATATGTCTTAACTTTTATGTCAAATATTTCTTTCATCTTCCTTTGGTGTAACTCGGTCTTCTCCAGAAGTTGTTCTCTGTCTTGCTACAGCTCTACCAAATTGTGGATCCTCCTAGTTAGATCATTTGGCTTAGAGTCAGCTTCTTGTAAAAATTTTGCAACTGGCAGTGCAAGTTGAACAAGAAATATGGCTTCAGTTCCATATACCAACTGGAAGGGGGATGTGCCAATTGAATTTTTATTTGTAACTCTGTCAGCCCACAAAGAAAATTTCAACTTGGAATCCCAACCCTTGGTATTTTTTTCAAGCAACTTCTTTATGATTATGACTAAACTCTTATTTGATGATTCAGCTAAGCCATTTCCCCGTGGATAGTAAGAAGTATAATGTACTAGTTGAATTCCCATCTCTTCACATAATTTTACCAAGTGTTTATCACTAAACACAACATCGTTTTCTGTGACTATTCTCTTAGGGCAGCCAAATCTAGAGAATATGTTTTCTTGCAGAAAATTAATGATGACAGTGTGATTGACATTTCTTGTAGGAATGACCTTGATCCATTTGGTAAAATAATAAGTAGCCACAAGGATCCATTTATGTTGATTGCTAGAAGCTGGATGAATCTCACCTATGAAGTCCAGACCCCATTGTTGAAAAGGACCCATGACCACAACAGGTTTGAGGGGAAGAGATTTTAGCTGTTATTTTCCTACAAACCTTTGGCACTTGACACACATTTTCACAAATTGACACACATCTGAAAATAAGGATGGCCAATAGTAACCAGCTCTTAGGATTTTATGAGTGGTAGTATTCCAATAGTGATGTCCTCCACACTCACTATTATGAAATTCAATCATGATTTTAGCTGATTCCTCTTGGTTTATGCACCTCAAGAGAATCCCTGATGGATTTTTCCAAAACAATAAGTTGTCATTGATGCATAAATTTATGGCTTTGAGATTTAAAGCTCTCCCTTGTGTTTTTGTCAAATATGAAGGAACTGATAAATTCTACAGAAAATAAATGATGTGACTGTACCATTCACAGTCAGCTAGGTGAGGAGAAACCTACAAATTATCACTACCTTTGTCTTCTGAAATCTGAATGTCTTCTGCATTTATACCCACAAAAGTTTTCTCAAGCAACTTACAATTTTCTTCTGTAAGGAGGTTGGCAAGGCCTTGACCTTTCACAATTTTTACTGGTTTGATCTCAACATCAAATTCAATTAACTTTGCTATCCACTTACTCCTTTATCCATCTATGTCGGGTTGTATAAGCACATCTTTAACTGAGATTGAAGGTACATAAGCTATTACATTGGCTTGAAGAATGTAAATCCTGAAGGCTTTTAATGACTTGATGAGTGCATATGCTTGTTTTTCCAATGGTTCATACTTTACTTCAACATCTCTCAAGACTTTACTGAAGAAGTCACTGGCTTCTCCTGATCATCAACATTTCCCTGCAATAGTATAGCTGCAATTGTATCTTTTGAAGCAAATGAAAAGATATAAAACTCCTTGTCAAAGTTATGATTGATTAAAATAGGGGTTGTTATAATGGTTTCTTTGATAGCATTGAAAGAGTGTTTAGCTTCTTCAGTCCATCTTACTTCAGAATTATTTCTTAACATACAAGTAATGTTCTTTGTAAGTTCTGCAAAGTTTGCTATAAACGTCCTGATAAAGTTTATAGTTCAAAGGAAAGACTGAATATCCTTTTTTGATCTAGGAAGAGACAATTTTTTAATGGCTTCTACTCTTTCTGGATCAATCCTTACCCCATCAGCTGAAACAATATGTCCTAACAATTTCCCTTCTTTAAGTGCAAAATTAGATTTCTTAGGATTAAGAGAAATGACATACCTCCTGCATTTTAGGAATGCCTTCCTTAAATGTTGCAAATGATCTTCATGGCTGCTTGAAAAAACAGTTATGTCATCAAGATATATCAGAACAAAATTGTCTTCCTCTCCAACAAATGCGATGTCCATTGCTCTTTGGAAACTAGCTCTAGCATTCTTCAGTCCGAAAGGCATCTTTTCATACATGAAAGTGCCCCATGGAGTGGTAAAGGCAATATTTTATCTATCATCTGGATGGACAACAATCTGATTGTATCCAAAGAACCCATCAATAAAGGACATCACACTTGACCCTGTTACCTTTTGTAAAATGTGTTCCATCTTGGGCAATGGGTAGTTGTCTTTCCTAGAACACTTGTTTAAATTTTTGAAATCCACACAGAGTCTGATCTCTCCATTTTTCTTTCTGACAAGTACAAGGTTAGCAATCCAATTTGAGTATCTGAGAGGTATAATAATTTTAGCATCCAATAATTTTTTGATCTCTTTTTCCATGGTAGGCAACAACATAGGGCTGAAAGATCTAAGCTTCTGCCTAAATGGTTTAGTATCTTTATTTAAAGGAATCTTGTGTTGAATTATCTCGGTGTTGAATGTTTTCAAGTCACTGTATTTCCAAGCAAAGATATCAGCAAATTCTCGTAGCAACTCACCATAATCAACCTTTTGTTCTTTAGACAGATGAGAGGCTAAGTTGACATATTTAGGATCTTGTTCACTGGCTACATTTAACTGAAATACATATGAGTCCTCTTTCTTCTTTTCCAATTTGACAGCTACATCATTATTATCAAACAACCTTTCTAAAGGGACCAATCCTTTAGGAATTATGTTGGTGGACAATTGAACAATTTCATGTGCTCCAATTTTACTTCTTAGCTTTGGCTTCTCAGCTTCTTCATCACGTTCATTCTCCAAATCAATCTGCAAATCTGCAAACTCATCCATCACTACAAGGAATCTGGTGAGTTCATCATCATCTTCAAAAACCTTCCAAAACTTTACATTATCAGGGAGTGATGGCCTATACTTTACTTGGACTTCATAGTTTAATTTAGGGGGTAATGGAGGTATGAAAGAGAAGGCTGAAACAACCAATGAATCAGCTAATTCATTCATGGCTCTAGGAACATGAGTAATCTTGAAATCTATAAAAGCATGGATTACTGTCAAAACTTCATCTCTATAGGCTTTTAGCCTAACATGTTTGGCCTGGAAGGATTTGTTTACTTGCTGAATTATTAGGTGCGCATCTCCAAATACTTGAATCTTCATCTCTTTGGCTACATTTAATCCTAGGAGTAGGGCCTCATACTCTGCAATGTTGTTAGTTGCTTTAAAATCAAGCTTAAAAGATAAATGAGTGGTTTCCTTCAATGGGGAAATGACGACTATGCCTACTCTAGCTGATTCTCTTGTACATGCCCCATCAAAGAAAATTGTCCATAAATCATTTTCACCTATTTCTGTTGGCTGCACAATGGGCTTATTAAGTAATAATGATTCAGAAAGAGTGTCGTCAATTTGAAGTATATATGAACCCATACCCGTGTCCACTGAATAAATTGGGTGATTGACTGGATTTTGGTCATCATTGATTATGTATGCAAGATGAGATTCTCTGTACAACGTTCTGTTTTCTCCACCGACCACTGGAATGGTGGTTTATGATAGATCCATTTGTAGAGTTCCACCAAGTCTTTTCATGAAAGATCTAGACAAGAGATAACCAAATTTGGGAGGGATGTCTACCACAACCACATCCATCACCATGGTTTTCATTGATGCTAAGGTCAAGGTCACTGCCAAATATTTAATAAGCCCAAATCATTTAAATCTCTTGGAGTCAAAAGAAAAAATATCATGATAAGTCTTAGTGATTTCTAGACCAAGTTCTTCCATCACATCCTTTGGCATCAGATTATGAGATGCACCTGAATCTAAGAGACAATTGTGCAAGATTTTGTCATGAATGTTCAAGGAAATGTAAAATGGTGGACAACTCTCATCCCTATATTCAATCACAAGTCCTAGGACAATAGTAGGCTGATTATCTTGAATGTTGAGGATATAAACAAAGTCATAAGTGCATCTAGGATCAAGGGTGCTCAAAATGTTTTTCTTAAATTACTCATTTTTCATCAGCTCAATTAGAGGGATTGGAATTTTAATTTTTTGGATTTCTGCTTCAAGATTAAAAGATAAAGAGGTCTTGTAAGATGTTTTTACCTCTTGGTATGGTGATTTTAATGAAATATGTGGTTCCTTTAAGTTCTGCTGATCTGGATTCTGCTGCTTGGCAGGTACATGATTTTTCTTTTGAGGAGGAGGTGTAGTACTCTATTTTGCAACAGTTTCCTTAGATCTAAGATTGTATCTATTTTTCTCATCTACCTGAAATACACCATTGCCATCAGAGAGTTCATTAATTTGTTCATTTGTAAGGGCCTCCTCATAATCATTTTGAGTCAAAAATGAATTTTCCAACTCTGCTTTGAAACAATGAATATGGTCTTCTTGATTTTCAGGACATTCATCTTCGTCATATTCTTCCATCACAACATTTTGAAGAGGATCCTTTATCTTATGATCCTCAGTAGAATTTCTTTCTCTCTGCGAAATCTTCACTTGATGATTATTTCTCCTGAAGTTGTTGGGATTCTGATTTGAATTTCTTTTTGTATAATCATAAGTACCCCTTCCTTTGACAAGATGCTTGTTTTCAATTTTAAGTTTAGATATCTCATAAGTTAAAGACTCTAAAATTTCAGCCATCTTGTCTAGTTTTGGATTAGTATGGGATGAAGAAGAAGCTTCATCTTTAGGCTTTCTTCTATCAGTGTTTCCCTTCAACTTATGAGCAACCAATATATTTGATTCCACTTCAAGGGTAGAATATTGCATTAGAGATAAGGTAGGTGACCTTCTTTCTCTCAACAACAGACAAAATTCTGAATCAAAAGAATTTGCATATGTGATTTTGGCAGAGGTATCTGAAGGTTTTATCTTGGCTAGTATTTTACTGTACATCCTATTGAACCTTTTAGTGAAATCAGAGACTGATTCACCATTTTCTTTCCTGAGATTTTCAAATTCAGTAATATAGTGCAAGAAATCTCTTCTATCACCCCAATGCTTCAAAAAAATACCATCCAATTGCTCTATGCCAACTATTGAACCAACAGGAAATTCTTTGAACCACTTCCTGGCATGTCCATCTAAGATTTGGAAAAAAACTCGAGTCCAAACATCTTCTTCCTCAATGTTAAGGTTTTTTTCATAACTGTAAAAGGCTTCTATATGTTCTTCAACAGTCACATCACCTTCACCTGTGAATTTGGGCATATACTTCTGATAGTCTCCTGTAGGCATGGATGATACTGGATTTGGCAATATCAATGGTGCATACCTAGTAGCTAGGATTTGTTGCATCTTGGTCAAAGGAGGAGGTGCAGTCATGATTATTGGTGAAAGAGGTGATAGACTTTTCTCTGATTCCTCAGCGCTGGGGTGGTTTAATTTAAAAGGGGAAGAGCTCTCTGATAGGAAAGAAGTTTTGTATGAGGCTATATAGAATTTTGTAAGTTGTTCAGCCAAGTTTTCCTCACCTTTAGCAGACAGTTATTGAAGAATATGTTCTACAACAAGGAGGCTAGTGTGAATGTGTATATGGTCTTCTTCCTACTGTGAGTAAAAAGACTCAAGGGATGATGAGCTGTGATTTCTTTCTAAAGTTTTAGATGATTATTCAACCAAATTTGAGCCTATCACTTTTTCTATAATGACATTTTCCTCTTGATAATAAATAATTGATTTTTCTGCAGTTGTTACAGATGCTTTTTCACTGACAATTTTAGAGGAAGAAGATCCAATGTTTTCTGTTATGAACTTCTTAGACTGAGAAAGAGAATTACTTTGGGCACCTGATTTTGAAGTCTGACCTTGAAATGATCTTCCTCTTATGAGAATTAGTTCAGGGTTGGGAACTGGTGTGACAGGTGATTCTTGTGGATTCGCCCTGGTACTAATCTTCTTTGGAGCTAGGATGAACTTGTGGAGTCGTCATATAGATGATTACAACCAATGTAATGTCTAATATTTGTCTATCATCAAATATCATCTCTGTGTCATATCCCAGGAAATATGAGCTTCAGTCTCCTTTCCCTGGCAACGACACCAATTTGTTATCACTCCAAGGAACTCTTTGTGGTTGTGGGTCAAAGATGCTTGGTAACTTAAAGTAAACTTATTTTTTTATTTTGTATGTGTGGATCAATGGGATGACTCAATTACAGTATGGTATTCAGACAGTCAAAATGAGAATCAAATGAACCAGTGCTCTTAAGGATCAATAATCAGATGATATCTTTTAAAGTGGGTGAGAAGACAATGCTTATAAACCAAATACAAATGTAGGGTTTAATAAACAAGGATAAGAAACTATTAATCAAGTTATGAGATAACCAATGAGATGACAGTCATTCTGCAACTGAAACAACTTGAATAAAAGTACAGAAAGAAAGATGAGAATCTGACATCAATAGAGAGAGAAAAATGTGATTTGTATTATCATATGAAAGGTCTATTTACAATATAGTACTTCTTCTATCCAAAATCGAACCTTTTCTTTATCAAAATGATAAGTATTTATAACCTTTACAATATATCTAAGATCCCTGAAAAATGGATTTGGATTTCTTAAAATAGAAAATAGAAGACAAAATTAAATACAATAGGATAACTAAGAACTAGTTCCTATGAATCAAACTATCTTCAAAGCTTTTCTTCGACATCTGGTCTTCAACATTGCTATTCTTTTGATGTGTCATGGAGAAAAGGACACATGTCTTCAGTAGTTGGAAAAATTTCAACAGTTGTGAACAAAGCTTTAGTTGACCAATTTAGCATTCTCCTCCAAAATCTCCACGAATCTTTGAAACTAAATATTTTATGATTTGGTGATTCATCTTTTAGATGTCCTCTTATCCTTTAAATCACCCAAAAACCGCTCTGTTCGAGCTCAAATATTCAAAATTATTACTCTACAGTTTCACCAGCTATTTCGCCTTAGGATTTGCTAATTAGCTGATGAAAGCTCTGCTTTTCAACAACTATTTGGTTATAATTGCGCCTTCTATCCTGGTGAAAGCTCTATTTTTAAAAAAGGAAAACTTTCGTATCCAAAACTGTTGTTCCATCACAAATCATTATTTATTTGATTGATCTCCCTGTAAATTTATAGCAACCTCTTCCAGCACCTGTAAATCTGGATGTGTGGTAATTTTTGCCTTCAATTTTTTGATCTTCCTCCTCAGGCTCTTAACTAACCACCATAAGCTGTTATAATCCTCTGTGATATTTTTCTTCTTCTTTTTCTCCTTTATACTCTCACATGATAGCTTCTCAAACGCTGCATTGGTCTTTGCAAAATTTTCTAATAAGGCTTTATATCTTTCCTTTATCAGCCTTTCTAAAACCTCTTGTTGTGCTATTACCTCTTTCAACTCCTTAATCTTCTGTGTTTTCTTTGATTTCTTATTTCTTGAGGTTTCACCTTCATCTTTGGAAGTAAAACCTTCAAAATCCTGTGCAGGTTCCATGGAGTACTCTGATATTTGGTTGGCTAGACTTTCATATTCCTTTTCCGGTTCTGTGTCTGAATCTGTGTATGGCAGATTCCGAGCATTTGTCTTTTTTACTATGGATTGCTCTAAGTTTGTTTCAAAATCTAGTTTCTTTTTAGCTTTCTTGGGATTTATGCTTGAATTTTTGTCTTCTGGTGGCTTTGGGAGAGCTCTCCTTCTCCTTGAGATACTCTGAGGGGTTGATTGTTTCTTGCATGCTTTCTTCTGTTCATTTATAGGTTGATTTTGGGTCTCAAAACCTTCCCAGAAGAGAAAGTGCTGCCAAATTCTTTCTCTCTGTCTCAGTTCTTCCAAGATGATCATTTTAATCAGGCCATAATGACAAAGGGAATTTTTTATACTGAATGGTTCGGCTCTGATCTTATTACACACCTTGGTTAGGCTTCTATGAAGAAAGAAAGGAAAATTTAGAAGGACCTTCCCTGTGAAGTGATCTAAGAGTCTGAAATGATATAACATTAAATTGTCACACCTACCCTCTGAGGTTAAGTATAACTAAATGCCTTTGAATAGATCATGCCATTCATCTTCAAGGTAAGAAACATGGATGCTTTTCTTCCAGGTTATACTTCATAATTTTGTCTTGAGGTATGATCTAAAATCCAAATTCTTGGTCATTGTTGTCTTAAACCAATTTTGGCATGTTCTGGGTAAACCAGTTGTTGGAGCGATGGAAACTTCATCAACTATCAGCTCCAACAAGCCCACTATAGATTTATTTCCATCCTAATACTTTGAAAAAACCTCTGCAATTTCCTGGTGATATCCTTCCTGTAACCTTTCCACATATGTCATAAAACCTATGTCTAAGAAACGCATCTGTACCTCTTGATAAGACTACAAGAAGGGTAAATTGTCTAATTCTTTCCTTAGAAGTCATCCTCCTTGCTTCCTTTCCATCTGCAACTTAATCACCAGCTAATTGTACATGGTTGAAACAAAAAACTCTTAATAAGGAACAGGCTAGCGCTGGTGAAAACAACTTTGTGTTATCAATGAAAAATGAAACCCCAGAATATAAATTTTTGAACGTCGTGAGTTTGAAATAGGAAATGGTGATTTGATTTGATGTCATCATCTAATTGGTACTTTATCCTCTATTTGCAATGATGATTAAGAGTGCGTCACGTCTTCAAACCCTTCTCTGTCTGCCCCATGAATTTCATGAGCACAATCTATCATGATGTCCTGCTAAAACATGATGAAAAGATGTCATCACATATTTGCATCCATTAACTCTCCATGATGATTGTATGACGTGTGTCCGGCATATCCTTTTGGGTTTCTGGAGTCGTTGGAGGAAAACCCATGTTAGCGCTTTCATTGGCTCACTTGCTGCTGAGAGTACGCTTTAGTCGTTGAAAATTGGGGCTTTCACCAGCTAACTTCAACTTCAAAACAAATGTTAGCTGGTGAAAAGATTTTTTATCGATTTTTTGAAAAGACCTTTTGATGATCGATTTATTTCTAGGACAACATATTAGATCCTATTATTCTGACACTTCTAAAATTAAAAAAATTATATAGGACCCTAATTTATGACCATGCTATCACCTACAAAAAGGAACAAATAACTGATTCATTTTGAGAGATAACATGTCCTATAAATAACCTACAAATTTCATGGTATGGATCTTCACAAAACAAAGTTACAGTGAAAATTCTAATATGACTTCCTTGGAGGAGAAAAACCCTAGGATCAATGAGCTTTGATACCAAATGTTATGATCCAATGCCTTGAAAATGATAAAAATTCAATAATTATAGTCCACTTTGAGGGGGGAAACCTAATTTCACAATATATCCACTTCAGAATACAATATGAGATGAGAAAAGGGTAAAATGATGACGGTGGGTTACACTTTTGTGAGAATCAGGTCTATAAAATTCCTAGAGGCCTTTTTTCGGCCGAACTCCTAATTCTTTCGGTCGAAAGAAGGGTTTTTTCGGCCAAAACATTTTTTGGCTGAACGTTTAGACGTCAAATATAATGACACCATGACATATCCCTCGACAGTCGTGTACAATATTTGTCGAACGTATTTTTTCGTCTCGTGCAATATTTTCGGCCGAAATATGTATTGGCCGACATATTATTTCAGCCTAAAAAATTGCTATATATCCCCTACCTCTTGGCCACTTGAACGTTTTCCAGACTGTTCATTGTCTGCAAGCATTTATTTTTGGTGGTGGTGGTTGAAATTTGTGGGTGGTGTTCGATGCAGTTGGTGGCGGGCATTGTTGCTGGTGGTGTCAGTTGGCGAGGGCTCCATAGGCTTCACTAGCCCAGAGAGGTAAGTATAAACATGTGTTTTTTGTTTTTGTTAATTTTTTTATGAAATTTAAATTATCGAATATGGAAAGGCCCCAGCCCTGTCCATGTACATGGACATGCCCAAACACTATAAGGGTCGTATATTACTAAGATTTACTAAGGATCTGTTTTGATTACTGATATAGAACTCATATTAGTTGTTGTTATATTTGACCCGTTATGAATATGTAATCTATCTATGCTTAATTATGGAGAATACTAAGCTATGAAACTAATGATAAGTAAGTTTATAATCATTTATGTAGGTAACCAATAGAAAGAGTGGTTAAACAATGATCATTAGACCAATCAGTCAACTTATTACCAGTAACATCACTTGAATAATGCTTGTATCTATGGGAATCATAGTAATAAACACGCTTAACTTGGAACCTGAGCTTGTTCACCCCATGTCAAATCAGTAACCTATTAGATTATGGAAAGCTTTGTACTAGTGATATACTAGTATTCCAATCACCTCTAATACTAGTAGAGTTACCATTCACATTAAATCTCAATGGTAATCATAGTGTAAGAGTATACCCATAAGTAATGATGATAAGCTTGTACCTAAGCTTAGCTGTAATAGAGAGGCAGTGATTACGTGCTCATCAACTTAGAGCTAATAGAGTTAATTAGGGTAAATACACTATATTGATGGGCTATTGTGACATAAGCAATTTGATCCTTATCTATAAGCATTGGTGTTTCTATTAATAATAACCAACCACATTTGACCTTATCGATATGTGCTTATAATCCCATATATAGCCTTATATTGTATGTACAATCTTATTACTATGCCATGCTTTTTAGCTGAACCAAACTTTAAGCTTTATTGGAATACAACATGTGACCTTATCTGCCTAATTAGGGATAGTCTCTTATGTGATTATAGTGGGTATTGGTACTCTCCATACTTGATATCTATACTTTAATAGGGAGTTTGATCAATACTAATAGCTAATACATGAATATGCTTTACCTTATAAGCATGTTGAACCTTATAACCTATGTTTCCTTATACTTTACTATTACCTACTTACAGAGCTTAACCTATATAAGATATGTGTAATTATTTGAATAGGGTTCCTTAACCATAAGTAATACTATAATCAATACCTCTCATATTGAGTGCTTAAGGTGTAATTAACAAACCTTTGTATTGTATCCAGCTACCTGTGTTCATTTTACTCATATTGATTCATACACGAAATCAAGTCCTCGTACTCAATAAATGGTTGAATATGTTGTAAGTCAATACCATATCACATATCACTCATTATGAGAATACATGAACTCTTACCACCTAATAATAACCTTATTCATTACATGTTAGCAGTGTTACTAGTACAATACCCATTGGTTGTATTATTATCATATAGTATTTTTCTAGTAGTAGTTAGAGATTCATGAATAAACAAGTTGCATACCTAATGCAGATATGTGAATACAATGAATATATTACACTACCTACTACAAAATGGGGGTAAAATAGCTTCCATAAGTATCATAAGCCTAATCAAAGCATTATGTCCTAATTCCATATAGAGAATCTATGCCTATTCAACTTAACAAGAGCTTAGATAAGAAGAGTGTGTTCAAGCTATTATGGAAATCAAACATGTTCTTATCATAGTAATACATGTAGAATAAGGAGCTTTTATATTACTAATACTAAGTACATGTAACATGAATAATCAACATGTTAGAATCCTGGATCAATACAACTTCATTATGCTTATTCACGACACTAGTAGTAAAGTGATTGCATTCTCAATACGTATCACAACAATTGTTTCCACTTAGATCATAGGTGTTTACCTAATATACTCTCTATATTGATCTTAATCTAATATGATTTTATTCTATTACGTACAATACCTAATAAAATCGATTGAATTACTATAACAAAGAGCTCTAGTTGAACCAATGGAATCAATAGTAGTGATATAATGATGAACATGTTTACTTTATTAGTAATATTCAACCTACTAGTAGATCTTATATCATAAAAATTCAACATCATTCTAGTAAGAGCTTACTAACCATTACTATAAGTTAATCATTAGGGGAATACCTTGGGGAACAAAGAGTATTTCCTAAGAGGACAATATGGGTATCAGGTTCTCACCAAAATAACTCGAAATCTCAACCAGGAAAAATCCTAGTGAACCCAAAAAGAGGATACAAGCCCAAAAAAAAATAATTTTTTTCCGAGACCCTGTTATAGGTTGTATCCAAAGCCATTTGGATTGATGATTCATAAAAAATTGTATTCAATTCCATCCTATTGAATTTGAGAATCGGGCATGTCCATGTACATGGACTTTATTACAAAATGTGTTTGTAATAAATAATTTGATATTTTTTCTAAATTTACTTACTAACATAAAAGTTTGATAGTTTGAAATTATAGTATAATTTCTTTTATGTATATATTCATAATAAAAAATTTGAAATTTACAATTTTATTTATTTTGTGTTTGTATTAAGTTATTTTTGAAGTGTAATAAATAGTTCACTTACTAAAAAATGTGTTTGTAATAAATTATTTTATACTCCCTTTGAATTTACTTATTAATGTGTTTGTAATAAATAATTTGATACTTTATTTGCGTTTGAATTTATTTTGTGTTTGTATTAAGTTATTTTTGAAGTGTAATAAATAGTTCACTTACTAACAAATGTGTTTGTAATAATTGTCCATGTACATGGACAGGCCCGATTTTGAGGGACACGCCCGAAATTAGGCCTGCCCTGTTTTGAAGGGTTTATCTCCCCCTCTTCAACTTGAAATATTGGGTTGAGGTATAAGGATTCAAGTTCCCTAACTAATTTTCCCTACAAAAAATACTTCATTTCATTTATGAAAGCCTCACCTACCTATTCCTTAGTCACATAAGCTTTGAATCTAGTCCTCAACCTTTTTTGTAGTTTCTTAAATATACTGAGAATGAAAACATAGAAAAAGTGAAAAATGGTTGAGATCTCAAACCAAATTGCATTGGACCCGTAACCAAAGATGTATCCATTGTTGCAATTGAAATGGATTGCACCTATGAATATGAGTAATGGAGGAAGACTCTCAAAGAGGGAAATCCCCTATCAATTTTTAAAGAGGGAAAAATACCCTAATAAAACTGTAAATAAAGGATTTGTACCATGATTTCACCAAAAGTTGTACCATGGTTTCACTACCTCCACACCTCCAAATGGTCATATGTCCATTTCATTGAATCCATCATTGTCTTGTGACTATTTATCTATCTCCCATTCAGTCTCCCCATCATTAAGAGTGAAAGGGTGACAAAACAATAGTGATAATACAATGATAGATTGAATGAAAGGGACATATTACCTTTTGGAGGTGTGGATGTAGTGAAATAACAATACAACTTTTGGGAGGGTAGGAAAGATATTTCCCATTTTGCACTAGATCACCTAGTGATCTCATGTTGAAGACACGTGTCTCACTTATATGAGGGTGGGGGGAGATATTGAGTAAAAAATACCCCCTTATGTTTTACTCATTATTCCCCCTACCCCCACCCCCATCCCAACTCTCACCCTTATACCCTCATATATGAGGATGCGGGTGAGGGGAGATAACGAACATATTATGTTTTACTATGAGGGTGCAGGTGGGGGGAGATAACAATAAAACATTTCAGTTTTTACTGATTATTCCCCCTACCCCCACCCTCATATGAGGATATGAGGGTGGAGGTGGGGGAGAATAATGAGTAACATTCATTGTATGGGAGATACAAATCTCAATGAGTTGTCTCTAGAAAGGAAAAAAATAGTTTTTAATCATTCCTTTGCATGAAAATGAATTTGCACTTAATAGTGAACCACCTACATAAGAGAAACCAATATTGAATTGCCTACATAAAAGAAAGCATCCCAAATTTAAATACAATCGTGTAGAAGAGAAACCATCCATTGCTTGAAATGATATTAGCGAACGAAAGAGAAATTATTATTGTAATGCAAATTCATGATTTGAGTGTAAATAGATTGACCAACATTATACACCACTTCATGATTTAATGATTAACATACTTCCTTTCCATCTTGTTTGTTTGATGGTGATGGTGAATAGTGTGTTTCCAATAGAAAGGATGGAAAATCAATAACCCAATCATTATCGTACGGCATGGTGCATAAAGATAGTCAAATTGAAGGAAAAAAATAATTGAGAACTTGTCATGGGTGTAATATTTTCCTCATTAAATATTCCAATGTCATAAAAATATGATGCCCCTTGCACCCATATATCTTTGGAAATATATTTATATTACAATGTCGTAAAAGTATGGGTGTAATATTTTCCTCATTAAATATGCCAATTTGTCATAAAAATATGATGCCTCTTGCACCCATGTACCTTTGTAAATATATTTATATGCCAATGTCATAAAAATATGAATTTACCTCCATAATTTCGTAAAATGTAACAACCCTCCCTTATGTCTAAGAAAAAGAGAAGCACAAAAGGTAATTTTGTTTTTGCATTAAGAAATTAGCATCAACACATGATCACAACAACACCTAATCGACAACATCATAAGTAAAAGCAGTACCGACTACTCATCATGGAAATCACTAATGACGCATTCACGTGTCAACGAAGGATAGTGACACATAAGAATAACTAGCGTAGAATATTAGCACATCATAATCGTATTGAAACAATTTACAACAACATTCAATCAGATAATGAATATAAAATGACTACCCGCCCATCCTACCCTACAAGGTTAGGACCTCCATGACACATAAGAAACGCTCAAGCCCAGGTTCCAATCGATTTTAACCATTTAAGGTCTACATCCCAATAACTAACAAGTCCAACATCAACTAGATCAATCCATCAACCCTATTCATCAATTAATCATGGCGCAAGTGTAATCATTATCGTTATCAATCATACATCAACATTTAATTATTCGCTGCGTGCGAGAGTAAACAATTATATAACAATCACCTGTCAACTTAAGTAATGGTGCAAGAGAAAACTAGTTGCTAAATCAGTCATACATCTACATAATTTCATGACGCAAGATTAATTAGAAACTTATTCACAACACAAGAGTGATCAACGTTAAATTCAAGGTGCAAGAGAAATATTACGAAGCAATCACACGCCCACTTAAATTAAGGCACGCAAGTAAATTTTATCACTAAACTAATAATGCATCACCATTATTGCAATGTGTGCGAGTAATCAAAGCTAAATCATTGTACATCCATCATTATTCCAATACGCAAGAAATCCAATTAATTAATCCCAGTGTAATCAATGGCGCGAGGAAAATATTCATTAAATTTTTATGGCACCAAAAGTAACTACACATGCCAATCCACTCATAGATATATATCATGGCACAAGTAATTACCAATTAAATTAAGGCGCAAATGAAATAATCAATCAATTCATCTGGTATCAACATTAATTCAATGGTGTTAGAGAACACATTACTTAGTCATTACACATCAAAAAAAAATTGTAGCGCAAGAAGTCCAATGTATAAACAATCATTCTTTACATCATGTTTTCATTGTGCACAAGAAGTCTAATATCTAACAAACATACATTACATTATATTTTTAGTGCACACAAGGAGTCTATTAATTTAACTAGTCATCCATCAAGTTTAAATTTGTGGCGCAAGTATCTAATAGCTTAATCGTTAAATATCCAATGTGAAATCATCATCCAACATATAAACATCTAAAAGTGATATATCTAGCTAATATTATAAAGGAGGTTTCATGATAAATAAAATTTGGTAAGAGAAAAAGGGGATCTGCCTCTCCTTCTATACATAAATAAGGAATGACACATAATTTAGAATTATGAATCTTGATGGCTATTAGTTATCGTGAGGATAACTATTAACTAAAGATTCAAACTAGCCCAAAATGGAATTCACAAGCGATAGAAAAAGGATTCTACTCAGGCTTCAAAAAGTTTCCCCCTCGCCATTGCACATTGATCAATGGTTATCTAAGGCAGTACCTTTCAGATTGTAATATTCAATGACAAAAGCAAGGGTTGCAAGTACATGTGTCTACATGCAAAAGGAATTACTCTAAGGCCAAAATAAATCTGAGGAAAGAATGCAATGAAGGCACCAATGAAACGCAGAGAATACAATTAAGGTGCAGGGTTTCCCCCTCCCTAAACACCCAGGGCATGCTTAAGTGCACATTCACAAGGGTGCTCCTGGTAAATTCATTGAGGGTGTGGTTGAGATCGTAAAGGTTATTCTTAACCAAAAAACAGAGGTTAAAGATGAAAAGAGGGCAAGCAAAACACAGATATCACTGTCTTAACTTGCTGACGGAAGATACGATTTGTTGGGCGAGTTTAAAAGACAAGCAAAGCATGGAAAACACATAGGTTATTGTATTAACTTTGTTGAGGGAGGATACGATTGCTAGGCAAGTTTAAAAGAAAAGCAGAGCATGGAAAACCGCAGAGATCACTGTATTAACTTGCTGAGGGAAAACACAATTTGTTGGGTGAATTTAAAAGACAAGTGGAACATAGAAAATGCAGAGGTTACTGTATTAACCTTGCTAAGGGAAAACACGATTTGTTGGGCGAATTTAAAAGACAAGCCGAGAATAGAAAACTCATAGGTTACTGTATTAACCTTGTTGAGGGAAAACACGATTTATTGGGGGATTTAAAAGACAAGCAAAGCATGGAAAACACAGAGGTTATTGTATTAACCTTGCTGAGGGAAGATACAATTGTTGGGAAAATTTAAAGGACAAGCAGAGCATAAAAAATTGGAGAGGGAAAATGCATAAAAAATCATTAAACATAGTGTGATGGCGTGGAGCCATACCCCTATAGTAAACACAGAGAATAAACAAAGTAATATGTTGAGCATAGGGTGAATGCATGGAGCCATACACCTCTAGAAACACAGAAAAAAAAATGAAGTAATATGATGAACAAAGTGTGAATGAATCTTTGTGCATTGAGAGTAAAAATCATTGAGTGTAAGTGGTAAAATGTTGGGTGAATTAATTAATTAGGAATTACTCCCCCCCCTGTACACTTGTCACTCGTTCTCTTAGTTGCACTAATAAATTTACCATTTAATTTAATTAAATTTCAATTTCCCCCACCCAACCTAAAAGCGCTCCTAAAATCACTCCTAGTTGTCCCTTTATTCCCTCTATTTCCTTTTTAATGACTAATGCCTCTATTTCCTTTTTAATGACTAATGCCTTTTTAAAACTTAGTTATATTTAATTTAGGAAAGTTCTTTAGTTGGACTAGACTAGATACATTTCTATGCTTCCACATTCTTTTTACATTTATTTCCTTTCTTACCTTAGCTTCCAGTTTGGCATTCTCTTGCACACAATTATATAATTAAATCTTTAGACACAATTTTTTACTCTTTCAATTCCTAACTTGATTTTTCTTCATCCCCCACCATTTATTAAATTTATAATTTAGTTTTAGTATTCTTACCCACTTTAGGCTTAGGCTCAAATTTTTAAACTATGCTTAAAATTTTTAAGGATATTTTATAATTAATAAAAATAACCCATTTAATAATTATTTTAAGTCTAACGATGTCAAAACAAATTATTGTTTTCTAGGCACCTAGGTTCATTGACTCACCTTTATTAAAAATCGTGACGTGCCCTTCAGGACGCACTTTGTGCTCCAAGGGTGCCACTCGCCTTTATTCATTTTTTATTTATGTGACATGCCTTTCAAGATGCACTACGTGCTCCAAGGGTGCCACTCGCCTTTGCCTGGTTTTGGTAGTTTTCCAACCCTTGGAGTCAATACTCCATCATGCGACCTTGTGAGAGACTAAGGGCATCTAAGGAATAAGGACCCTACCTTATTGTGAGCCCCTTTGAATCTTCATGAGCGACTATCTTAGTCTTCTCTCACGACCAATGACATCGTGGATCTCTCGAACTAGGTAATCATTCACCTACAATTCGATCCACGGTGGGAGTGCTAGTAGGTTGTGGTAGGGTTGCTTCCACACCTCTCCCTCGATATATGGTTGTTGTGCATGGCCCCTCTACTCCTTATGTGAGTTTGATTAGAAATCAATCTTCATCCTACATCCATCAAGGAAACACTACCAATGATCCATAACAAAATCATAATATACCCGATCATATGTCACATATGCATAAATATAAATACCCAAACAATATATAGTCCACTCCCTGACTCGATCTAAAGTCCAAGGAGGTCCATTGATTCCATCGACATCCTCAGTCTGTCAAGTGTCCTGCACACTCAGGGGAAACTCGTCAATATCATCTGTCAATACATATATATCAAATAACATAACATCACAATCATCAACATCATCATAAGAATCCATAAGAGAAAAAACAACCATATACTAAAACTAGATCACTTGCACGCAAGTGTCCACAAAGAATAAGTCAAATCATGTGTGTGCAAGAGAGGGATGTTACATAAATCCCCTCTTGTTTTAAACTTCATCCTGAAGTTTCATAGTATATATGTGCAATAAATAAAATATCTGAAAAGATCTAAATGTCTAACTATCAAACAAAAATGGAAACTACTGGTGCATATCATATACGTCCTCCCAGGTAGCCGAGTGTGGACTATAATTGTCCCAATGGACCTTGACTTGATTAACTGTTCAACGTCATATTTTTCGAATGTGATGGTCTAGAATGCAGATTAGTTCTACCGTGAGTGCACCCTCATCTGATACCTGCAAAGAAATCATGTCAATAACATGCATAGGATCAATAAAATAATGTCTCAAAACAGATACGTGAAAAACATCATGCATACGCCTCAAATAATCAGGAAAGGCTAGTTGATAGGCCATAGGCCTTTTCTTTTCCACAACTTATAAAGGTCCCACAAACCTAGGAGAGAGTTTATCACCCTTTCCAAACTTTATCAAACTATTTTGCGGTTTCACCCGCAAGAAGACTCGATCACCAACTTCATAACTACAGTCAACGCCATGTGCATCAACATAGGTCTTATGTCGATCTTGCGCTTCTTTAATCCTTTGTTTTATCGTTTTCATTTTCTCTTCCATTTCTTGGATTTCTTCTGGTCCTACCAGGACACTATCCTCAAGTCGATCCTAGATCAAAGGCATTCAACATGGTCGCCCGTAAAGAAACTCAAATGGTGCCATCTTTATGGTGCTTTGATAGTTTTTGTTGTAAGAAAACTCTACCAGTGGAAAGAACTCTTCCCAACGCTTATGTTGTTCCAATACGTACATACGCAACATATATTCCAAGATTTGGTTCATTCTTTTTGTCTTCCCGTCTGTCTCTAGTTGATACGTGGTACTAAATTTAAGTTAGGTTCCTAAGGCCTCTTGGAAACTAGTCTAAAATCATCCTGTAACCACCGATCCTTGATCATATATGATCCTCTTAGGCATGCCATGCAATATCATAATCTCGATGATAAAATATCTAGCTATGTCTGGTGATTGATATGTCATATGCACAGGAATAAAATGTCCACTCTTCGTCAGAGTGTCTACTACCACAAAAATCAATTCGTGCCTCCTTACCGTCATCGACAATCCAACAATAAAGTCCATCAAAATGACCTCCCATTTCGATTTCGAAATAGCGTGGGATTGTAGTAATCCTGTCGGACATATTTTTTCATCCTTCACTTGCTGACATTCCAGGCACCTCACCACGTAGTTCACTATGTCTGCCTTCATTTATTTCCATAAGAATAAGGGTTTAAGGTATGCCCTCGTCTTCATGACTACTGGACGAGTCATGTACACTACTCTATGAGCTTCGTTTAAGATCAAACTTCTCAACTTGTCGTTAGGCGGTACGTAAATTCAGTTATTATACCTCATTAATCCGTCGTTTTCCATAGTAAATCCCTCAAAATTTGGTACCAACATGGTGTCTTGTCTGATATTTTCCTTAACCTATCTATACTAGTCATCGCCGCATTGTAAAGTTAGGATATTTTATCGAAGATTCATCTGAAGAGGTATCACCAAAAATATGCGTGGTCTTTGACTCAATGCATCTGCCACTCTGTTCATTGTTCCTTTTATGTAAATAATATCAAAATCATACTCGCTAAGAATTTCTGACCAACTCCTTTGTCGCACATTCAAGTCACTTTGCATAAAAATGTGCTGCAAACCAAAATGGTATGTTTTCAGTTTGAATTTCCATCCAATCAGGTAGTTCCTCCACATTATCAGGGCATACACAATGGCCAACAAATCCAAATAGTGCATCGTGTAGTTCTCCTCATTCTTTCTTAACTTCCTTGAGATGTAAGCGATCACTCGATTGTCTTGCATCAAGACTCCGCCTAAGCCTTCCTTGGATGCATCTGTGCATACCAATAATTGCTTTTCCATGTTATGCACTTTTAGTATCAGCGTTGTCATCAACAACTCCTTGAGACTTTGAAATTCTTTAGTGAATTTCTCTGTCCATACAAACTTCTTTTTTTTCTTCTGCAGTCCCTTAATCAGATTTTCTATCATCGAAACACCTTCGACGAACCATCGATAATATCCAGCTAATCCCATGAAGCTACATACTTATGGTACTTTCATCGGCATGGGCCATTCCATAATAGCCTCTACCTTTGTTGGATCCACATCAATTCCTTCACCGGAGATAACATGCCCTAAATAATGAATCCTCGATTGATAAAATGAGCATTTTGACAGTTTCCCTTATAAATTGTTCTCTCGTAAACACTGTAGTACCAAGAAAAAATGTTTGTCATGTTATTCCTTCATCCGAGAATATATCAAAATTTTGTCAATGAATACTTGAACAAACTTGTCCAAGTATTCGGGGAACACCCCATTCATCAAGCTCATGAATACCCCTGGGGCATTTGTCAGTACAAACAGTAAAACGGTAAACTCGTAAAGCCCAAACCTCATCTTGAATGCGTTCTTAGGAATGTATTCCTCCTTGATCCTTAATTGGTGACATCCTGATCTCAAGTCGATCTTCAAAAACACCGTCACACCCTTCATTTGATCAAACAAATCATCTATTCTTGGAAATGGATATCAGTTCTTGATTGTTTCCTTGTTCAATTGACGATAGTCAATGTAGAGTATCCATGACCAATCCTTCTTCCATATGAAAATAACAGGTGCAACCCAAGGTGACACGCTTGGACATATAAGTCCTAGGTCCAATGACTCCTTCAGGTTCATTTTCAACTCCTGTAACTTAGGCGTTGACATCTGATAAGGCGCTCTTGCTATTGTTTGAGTTCCATGGTTTAAGTTGATGGTAAATTACAACACTTGGATCTATCAAAATACTCAAGGTCTAGTCAACGATGGTACATGATGTCTCGAGCCGAGTAGACTGGTGATCGGCTTGGCGGTTATTCACTGTTGCATGAATGCAATGGGCTTTGCCCAAATCTCCTACTGTAGTTTGTTTGGCTGACTTGACTGCTCTGGCCTACTCAATGAGACAGTCACATTGGTAATGTGGCTCTCCACATATCTAACATCTAGTCTTCGGTCCAATACTACTGATCCTTGAAGTAGAAGTTGATGGCCCATCAGCCTGAAACCCTGGTTTGTTCGACTGAATCGGCTTGAATTGCTATTGTTGCGGATGACGTTGTTGTTGGTGTTGTGGTCCTTTGTAGGGAGTCCGTTGTTGAGGAATCATTCATCATGGTGTCATGAACATGGATCCTCTCAGAGTGCCTTGATACCCTGATGGATTTCTATCTGGTGTCTGATGCTGCTGCACATTGGATGTCACATGTCCCGTCAGTCTCGCATGAGTCCTACTTTGACCCCTGTTGATCAGCTCTTCCTCAGCTATGAGGGCCTTTTGGAATGCATTGTGAAATGCCTGAGGTATTAGTTTTTGGCATATTTATTACGACATAAGGCAGAGTATTTGTTTTTCATTGATGACAAGTTCAGCCCGACGATGATGAACAAGAGAAAGTGGCAAGACCAGTAGCGCAACGATGATCGCATGGAAATATCGGAAGCGTAAGTTCAGGAGGAGGAGAAATAGTGATCATTGGATCACCCATCCTGAATTATTGATGACCTTTAGATCTGAATATAGATAGGAGGAATGTGCAAAAGAGGAGAACAAATCTCAGACGTTGGATCTAAGTGCGAGGACCGACCATCGTTGGATCCAGAAGAAGGAGCACGATATTTAAGTACAAGATGAAGCAAGATTACAAAGTCCCGAAAGCAGGAGGGTCGTCCATCGTCAAGGAGTACACATGGTGAGGGATTAACATTTCACTAACTGGAATGTCAAAGGAAGGAAGTTCTCTAACCTTCCAACTCGCGATATGCGAAATCGCGATAAGATCTGGATCGTTGATCCAAGAGGGACACGTGGCGATAAATCAAAGCACGAAAAAGGCTCTGTTTCAGAGTTTTTGTAGATCGAGAAATACAAAGGGAGGAGGTTCTCTAACTTCTCAAACTCGCGATATGTGAAATCCCGATAACAATCCTGACCGTTGGATGTAGACTACACGTGGCGAGAGGTCATATTTTTCATTGACTCGAAAGTCAAACGAAGAAGGAGCTCTATCTTTTGAAATTGTGAAACGCGAAATCAAAATTCAATCTAAGTCATTGATCAAGGGAAAGCGTGGACCATTGATCTGGCTCCATTTTGGAGTTTCGGATAACGGGAGTTTAAGGAGTCAAGAAAGCAACTCATGGTAGAAACGCCGATATGCGAAATCATGAAACACTCTCGTGCTTGGCCCCTGGTCATAACTTATGGTCACATCGACAAAGGCTTCAGGGAAGGAGCTAATTGCTAATCTCCATTTCGAGGATCGCAACTTGGAGTGTCGAGACTCTTCAATACAGAAATGCCGAAGTTGTGAATTGCGAAGCGCTTTGTGGATAAGCCCCAGTTCACCGTTGATGGTCATGTGAGAGGGAGGAGCTAGCGGAGCTAAGCTCCATTTCGGGGATCGCAACATGGATCATCGAGACCCTTTGACACAGGATTGCCGAAATGCGAAATGAAAAACTCATTTTGATTAGGCTCGTGGTCACAACCAGTGGGCATATGGGATAAACGCAAGACCCTGCAGATTTAATCCAACGGTGCTGGTTATTTGAGCATCTGATCGAAGGGATACTATTGATCTTCATGATTAACTGTTCAGTTACGTTTCATTTAGCATAATCGAATCATGGTTCTTGATCGATTTTCGATTCAGTTGCTGAGATGTTTACTTCTTTTCCCAAGGAGATTCGAAGTGTAACTGATGAGGCTGGTATGTATAAAAGGAGAGACACAACGACTATGTGTTGTTGGTTGTTCTAACTGGAAAAATGAGATGAATTGTAAGAAGGGTAAAATTACATTATGCAGAGCATGATATAAAACTCAGAGATAAGTAACAGTCACTGAACAGACAGAAGCAAGAGCAGAATAGCATGAAGCAGAGCAGAATTGAAGAACAATTTTTGAACCAGAGAAGAACTACAGAACAATGAAGAAGGGGTGAGAATTGAGATACCTATATTGTTTGTTTGTCAATCATTTATTTATAATGAGGGAGGAAGGGTGGTGCTAGGAAGGATTGTGGTCCTCTGATATTCAATTTCGTGCTTGAATATTGGAAATTGTATCTTCCATTTAGTTGTGGCTAGAAAAACAGGGTGGCAGGGTGGTGCTCAGGAAAACACAGAGTTTTATGTATACAAGTTGGTGCTTGTATAAATCCAGTTGGTGCTGGAATATTTAGGGAGTTGGTGCTGGAATATTTAGGGAGTTGGTGCTTCCTTCTAGTGGGTACTAGAGAAACCAGAGATTTGGTGCTCTCAACAAGTTGGAGCTTGTAAAATAGAGGTAGTAGCCTCACTTTGAGTTGGTGCTCAAACATAGATGATGTACAGAACTTAAAAGACTGCCTATCATTTTGAAGTAGAAGAGGGTTTCTCCCTTTATGGGTTTCCTCGTGAAAATCTGTCTTTGTGTATATCTTATGTGTGATTGATACTCATTATTTATGTTGCCCATATGATGTATAATATTGATGGTAACTTGATGAAAGATTAAAAAATGGTTTAATATACTTAAAATTGTTTAAGCACAATAACAATTGATTCACCCCCCCTCTCAGTTGTCTTAGTAATTTCAACAATTGGTATCATAGCAGGTTCCTTTTATTTAAAGGTAGATCTGTAAGCTTAAACATGACAAGTCATGAAGGGACTTCAACCAGTAAGCCTCCTCTGTTTGATGGAACAAATTTTGCCTTTTGGAAGGTT